>OZ035953.1:41045455-41446214 GCA_964034955.1 Orchesella flavescens | reverse complement strand
ACAATTTCACTTTAGTGAACATTTTTACTACCTGTGAGTCTTCATACTTCTTCTTCGTCATGCAATATTATTGCATGTTGCATCACTCCAAAAGACAAAATAATCAACAAATCGCCATTACATTAAATTAGTAGACGTGTTTGCAGCTTTGGGTTATTATGATTTTAAGCGTAAGACATCCACCCAATAAATACTTTTACGATCTCTTGTCAGGTAATGGAATTGTGTGATATGTTGAAGTTGATGCATCATTTTTATACATATATATGGGCTTGCTCAAGTCTTGTTCCTATAAAATGCAAAATATATTGCTTCTCATATTCTAATTTTCTAATTCGTGAACTTAGCCCACTTAGCACACTCGGTTGATTTATTCCCAATCTAATTGTGAGTCAAATAAAAATCCAACTGATGCGATGGCTACATGCTTGTAAACATGTTTCTTGTATTCAACTGCAATTTGTTTCCTTCCAATTTACTTGTCAGTTCTTTTGACCATTTACTACTTCTGCCGTATGGCAATCAAGGTTGGAGGTCACGATTATGAATAATTCGAGTATTTTACCAATGATATCGATTGGATTTGCGAAATATAATTTTTATGGCTGTCAGCTTATGTATATATTTGTATTGGTATAAATTCATTGATGAAATTCAAGAAATTCGTATGTAAAGCAGCTCAACACAACTTAATAAACCTATCACAAATAGCATGACCATAATTGTTTCAAAAATAAATAATTCAATGACAAATTGTCCTAGCAAATCCCTTCTGTCAATATTTACATGATATAAATGAGTGGGCTGTGTCTATCACAGAAGACAAATAATATACCTATTGTATTCATAGTTTCAATAGTATACCGCAAAATAGTGCAATGATATGATTTCCTTTATAACTTACCTACCGTATTTTATCCAGAATTTAACAAGTTGCAGGTTACCCTAGTCAATTCAGCGCATGCAGACACATTAAACTAAAAAATCTTTACAATCCTTCTAAAACCAAGAAAGGAACATGTTCTAAATTGCCCTAAAATTGTTTCGTAATAATTCACGAAAGCAAGTTACAAATTAATATATTGTTAGCCTAACCTTACAAAATATTCACCATCAGCAAATAAAGTGATGGGAGTTAATAAAAGGTATAGCACTTACGGATCAATTAATGTCACCTGAATCAAACAACGCCTTTACTATTTTCATCATTAGGTACTGCTGACTCATCATCAAACGATCTATTTTTATAGTAAGGCGGAACAAACAGCCACTTTCTTAAATCGCTTTGGATATATATACTTTGATTTTGATCAGTAAAACTTACTTCAGGTCAGGCTAAATTAAGCATTGATTAGCATACTTTGCTTGAATAAATTATCTAAAGAGCTTCATAAAATTTTTGAAAATACGGCAAAGTTCGTTATTGGCCGAATGTATCACCCGAGGCGTCAAGATTTTTTTTGTTTTCAAACGACAATGCCAAGTACGATTATAATATTATGCATGAATATAGCGTATGTATATGTAATACAGCGTGCTTGTAATATTCACCTGAAAACAAGAATGCAAGATGTTATCAATGAAGTTCAAACAGTTAATGGGAACTTACTCACATTTAATTTGCACAATAATCCTTTTGAAAGTTCTTCAGTGTCATTAGGCAATTACAATCAGCAATTGAGATCACATGTCCATACCTAAAATGCTGTTGAGTAGGCAGATGGCTACTACTACTACTGCATTGTCATATACAATATACAATTAGAATTGTACTCTATAGATAGTGACGTTTTGCTATTATTGCTCAGTGCTGCTGCAACATTCCTTTGGTTATGTGCATCTTGTTTTTACGTAATATATCGCTGGCTGACTGGTTGTACTTGTTTTCGCTACAACAGATACATGTAATTTAACTAAGCTGATGGGTTCGTTTCATAATGAAAGAGAGAAGAAACAGGCTAGAAGAACATAACATAACATTTAATGTGTGCTGTGATGCGTGCAATGTGCCCAGTCGAAATAATTCTAATTTGGCAGTAAAATTAAACTACTACTAGCATAAAATAGAATATTTTAATTGGTAGATGAACCTTGTGAAAACAATAAAATTGCGAATTTACACGCTTCTAATTAATTACAAATTGCCATTCAAACCTTTTCATGCCAACTTTTCAACCCATGCCTTTTCATTTAGAATGCAAATGATATTATTCGGGATATTATAATGAACTGAATTACGTACGACGCACCTTCTATTCAATTATAACTGTATCGAGCGGCTCAACAAGAACAATATCGTATTCTGGAGTTAAAATTGTGCAAAAAAAGGAATATTTATGCAATTAGGGCATTTTTCTTATAACGTTGGTGTATCTTCAAATGTTTTGAGTGGTCTGGTGAAATGAGAGGGTTTCTTATACAAAAAAAACTTTCATTTTTTGGCAGCATATTATTATTATTCTACATAAGCTGTGTCTACTTCGTTTATGACGATGTACTTTAAACATATAAATTTTTATTGTAAGCATGCTGTTATATGAAAAACAATCGGGATCCTACATGCGGGATACGTTGTACTTTTCGTTAGTCTGTCTCAGCATGTAAGTTTTTTCTAAGCTTGACAAACATGCCACTTGAAGCTTTACTAAAAACATCAGCATTGCATCGCATCCATTCACTAGAATAACACAAAACAACAGTCACCGAGGATCAGATCATTTTATGTATTCAGGATCAAGCCTTCGTATTTATTTACGAAAAAATACGAGATCAACGTCAATTGAAAGCATATTTATTGTCAATTATTATGATAAGAAGCGACCTGGGTATTTTATTGTGGAACGGGTGCATTTGATTTTGAGTCTCTAACTCGTACCGTCTTTCAATTTCTAAATTTTCCTAGGTTCTCAGTACCCAAAAGTTTTGAACACTGAAGCTGTATTCCAATATGAATATTACATATGTATGTACAATTCAGTTGTAAAGAACAATGGAGTTTTATTAAAATGGGCTGCAGAGCTCGCAACTGTCCATCTTTTCATAACAATGAATATAAACTCCAGAACTTTTAGGGAATAATGAGAATGAGATCATGTGGGTCAGCTGCAAAAATATTATTTGAAAGTTGAGAGATTTATGTGTCTGCAACTCGTTAAAATTTTGGATGAGCGAGCTTTTACTTGATCGAAAATTGAATCTAAATATAATAGAATATGCATGATAGGATAAAAGTATAAAAGTACATCTTTGTCTACGTGTACGTCCGTATTTTTTGGGCTTTGGAGAGTTGCTTTACGTACGCAACTCTCATACATACATGATCCTTCAATATCGTACTCTTTGGAGCTTTTAGAAATCTTGGGTAGTGGAGAGGAGGCAGCTCATCTCGTCGTAAAAAATATGAGAAAAAAATGCATGAGGACAGTGAACACAAATCTAAAAGGACTTGGCTTCAATACATATTTATATGAATTGTACGTGAGTATCTTAAGACCCCAGCCTCTATCAGTTTAGCTTAGCATTCTCTCCTCCAGGAAATGTTTAGAGATTGAAATCGGTTTAGCAGACGAACATGAGACTATACGCGGAACACGAGAAACGAGAGTTGAAGATGCTGAGAAGAAGATTGGAATTAAAATCCTCGTACTTGCTTGCTAACATCATTTTTGCACGTGCATACATACATTTTGTACCTACATGTGTAGTAACTTCACGGAAACTCACGCTGTTAGATTGACCACATCAGGAGGAGTTGGAAAATGGGAGGAATCTAGAAGGGAAAGCAAAAGGAAAAAAAGAAAGAAAGGGAGAAGAGAAAGAAGCGAAGCGAGTTTTTAGTATACTTTATATTGTGCAAACCGCAGTTAATAGACAATTTTACATGGTAGATTATTATATGACACGGCGTCTCCATGCAAAAACTCACAGTCGGAACCTTTATCCAGCGCATTAATTATTTTAGGATTGTATTAAGACCGCTGCTAACAGTTGGAGTTTTGTGGAGCTACATTAGCCTTTCCTTGAAGATTAAAGAAGCTCCGGAAAAATGGAATGAGAGCCATAGTTTCGACGGCAGTTATATGTCTCATCTCATCTGTACTTAGTTTCAACATTTGTATAATTTTCGTCTTCTTGTCTACCCCGTGTTCACCCAAGCGAAAGCAGGATGGGTTGGTTAGAATTGGCTTGCATGAACAACGTAACAAAATTTTGAGGCAAAATTTTAAGGGAAAGCTTTCATTGTGTGGCAACCTGTGTAGTAGTAGTATACTATGTATGATTAACGAATTAATATCATTACCTCCTTTTCACAGCTTAACACCAAAAAGTTACGTTCTTGGTTTTATGAGGTTGTCACATGAGCGGTGTAGAAGGAGCAACACCAAAAATTATCCAACTTCTCTTTGTCTTTACTTAATTCATTAAATCCTAAATCTTACATATTTGTGGCTGTATGTATATAAAAGAATATGCTTGAATTATGTTTTATATGAATCACCAAAATGAAAGCTTATGTATATATGGAAATGGTAGATTAACATTATCATAATATGTACACGAGCTGACGATGAATAACTACTCCAATCTGTGACACTGTGGACCGAAAGGCCCTGAAACTATTGGAAATTGCCTTTTCAGATATGATTAGAAAGCCAAGCAGCCTAGATGAAATTGAAGGACAAATTTGTTCACGTCCACAAAGTGCCACTATATCACTGCTCCAGTTTCCCAGAGAGGAGATGGGAGGAAGCATCAAGTCAACTTTTGGAGAGAAATAAATTTGCATCATTTATATCAAAGTGGTGGAGGAGCATCATGAGGCATAAAAATAGGTTACTTTGGAAGACAATCGTTCTCAATTCGTTTGGATGATATGATTTCACTGGCAGTTGGACGACATGGCATTATTTGATTGACAATCATACAAACTTGTACATAATACGCGCTCCAGTGTTCCTGAACTTATTATCACTAACTGGCACGAGGAAATCAAATGTTCTAGCTGATTAAGTATTATTTTGCAAATGGAAAAGCTTCTGAAGGCCTTTATTAAATTGAAGGATGACGTGAAGATGCATTTCAAACTTTGAAAGATGACTTTGACAAGTGAAACCTAAGAATAAAGACAAGACGGAGGAAATGTCTATCTAATAAGAACATTATTCACACAAGGGTTTTTACTTTACAGAAGGAGCCGTTGATATAGATAATGTTGGTACATATTACATATTATCTGAGCTCACAAGTGTTGTGCAACATTCATCTTCCGTCAGAAAATTTATTGGACGTTCATCCAATCCAAATCCAATGTTTGCTGAAAACTATACGCGACAGAAAATATTCAGGAGGAGATAGTTCTAATTTGAAAGCAAGATTGAGCCGATTCTGCCGTGTAATTCACTTGTGTAATGTTTAATTTAAATGTAAATAAAGGAATGTGAGTGATAGACGCTTTGATTAAAACCGGAGGAGTACCGCTTAAAGAAACAGTTTGTTTCCGGGTTTGATACATATAATGATATTGATTTCTGGGGAAGAAGCTCTGTGGACTTTATGAAATTGCTTTGTATATATAACACTGGTTGTCTCTCAGAAAGGAGGGGACTGGCATGGATGTCATGGCCTGTAATACGGAACAAAAATAGATTATTTCTAATGGAATCGAAGAATCAAACCAACTGCTTATCAACTAATGAGCATAAGTATTTCCGTAAAGGGTTTTGACCACATAATTCCTTGGAATTAAAGAGGATTCCTGATCTATTCTTTTGATTTTATTTCAAATTCTCATTTAAAAGAGGACTGGTTTAAAGTCTTTAGATGATGGTTTGCATTTTAATTGTAAATTTTCTATGGAGATTCAATTCTTACAAACTACAAATTCTTAAGGATGGGAAAATTTTCTATTTTTATTTAAAAAAAATTATATTCCATCCATGGTTTCATTTATACTTAAAAAGCAGAGGAGTATTAACTGTGAAACTTTTTCTACGTTACTGTATAAATATGCGCCACTACGCTTTACATGAGTATTTGATATCGTAACGACATTCGCTTTCTCCAAACTGTTTTTTCTCACAGATATTCAGGATGTTTGAAAAAAAGTTTAAAAGTTTTCAAAGAAAATATTGAGATTATGGGAAAACAAACATAGCGCATGATAATAAGCAAACATATGTATACATATTGGTTTGTGTGTTGGGTTGCCATCCTTCGAAGCATTAGTAGTGACAGCATTTAATCTGCAAACAAAAACCTCATATTTTTGCCCATAGTAGAAATTGCAAATAAATAAAACGCCCACAGTTTCTGAGTATGATTTGGAAGTTGAGTGAAGTTGAAATATTCTGGTTATCTAAATACCCTTTTTCTGGTTAGAAGGTCGCGAGGTCTTATACTGTATAAATAAACGGCGAATCCATGAGTGGTACCTAAGGATCCTGGTTGCTTAATGCCCCTCTTAATAAATCCTATTAGCGACGAGTAAGCAAACCCACGGTATTTTTGGAAATGGCGAAGTAAGCCTATCAACGATTGTTTGTACATTTGTACAAACACGTTCTTTAATATCATCAAAAAGAACATACATTTCTTTCCACTATAAATTCCCTACATTACCATTAAATACATGAGTGGAATCGAGTCCCACCTGCATTACTTGTAGTATTTGTATGCACCCTCATAATAAGTCTCGTTTCGAACTATTTGTTTCATAGTGATACGATACCCATATTATCTGTGACTCTATCAGTAAGCTAATATTATCGTAATTCTTTTGTTTTCTAATGGGAAACGATCTGACATCTGGCAAATCTCTAGAAAAGTTTACCAGCCATGCATACCGTAAGGGAGAAACGACACAAAACGAGAAAAAAACTGTCATTAAAGCTTTTGTTATATATGTAGGACGTCAGGAGTGGTGAAAGCACTCCATAAAATGTGTAGTTGTTGCTTAATGGCAATTTATGAGCCCTTTGCACACAAACAGATCACTATCGCATTAACTTAAGAATAAAATAAGAGCATCCTTCAAACTTCATCCCGATGGTTAAAAGTAGGGCTGGTAAAACGCAATGAAGTTGTCTAAATTTTTTGGTTCTCTTTACTAATGGGTACTTCACCGTTTTCATAGTATTTTGTTGCTTACTGTCACTCTGGCTCGCTCACATTCATAATCTCTTTGGAAGAGCTACAGGTTGAAATATGGGTTTTAGCTAGCTAATGATACCATTACTTACCTGAATAGAAACACCAAAAAATCTGATTTTATATTAGTATCATTATGTTCTCAGAAATACTATTGAAAAAATACTTTGTCGTATTTGTTTTTTTAAGTAAGTGGTTTAATGGTTTCATTTATATGGAAATGCTCTCAATTTCTCGTTCATTACTTAGCCTATAAAAAAATAAGTACAAGTGAAGCCTTAAAGACACGTAGTGAATTGAACTTTTTGTAGTTATGACTCAACCATTAGCAAAAAAAATACTAAAAAATGTTGTGGCCATTTTACTCGTTTCATTATTTAACGCTCATCATTTTGGGACATATTTAACTGCACCCGTAGAGCTGCTATTGATAAATGGGCTCCCATGTGACTGAATCAAGAAAGGGACACATTTTCATGTTCCCGCAGTATCCTTTCCAAAATTTAATATTCGAAAAGAATATTTCTATTATGCAGCACAAGACTCTGGTCATAACAAGCCGCCTAAATATGGAGATAACCTTTCTTGGGTAAACACACCCTTAATGTATTTTCTGGAATTTATTAAAGTGAAGGCAAATATATCATGTGAGTTTGTTTTAGCACGTATGTTATTTGAGGAGGAAAGACATAGACCGAAATTTGTCCCAGTTGACGCGTAAAAAGACTATAAAATCCTAATGTATATGACACGGTGGTTGGCAGCTTGGGTGGATGCGTTGAGGACATAAATTATGATAACTCTAAAGCCCTAAATAAATAAAGATATAGAAAGAAATTAGTGTATGTCGAAAGTCAGACGACAACATCTTGTCGAATATGCAGATTAATGATACGATCCTATCTTCTATTCCTTGATGTTCCCCTAACGGGTACGTTTCCTGGTGTGGTACACAAGCAGCAGTGCACTTCCAATACCCAATCCCAATGTGTTGTTTGTGACAGTGGAATAAGGAATGGATATTATTATGCAGTCATTCTCATGCAACTCAAACTGCTCCAATTCTTCAGCTCAAAGCAAGCAGCCACGCAGTTGCTTACACCAGCACACATTTAACATCGACAAAAACACAGGGAACAGAGTCTCGTAAACAGGAGGATTGTGTATGCGAGAAGCTCAGAAAGTTTAGGTGAAAGCCATGCATGCAGTTCTGGGTGAGTGAGTGAACGGGTTTGGGTTGCTAGTTTAGTAGGATATTCAACCAGACGTTGGAAGGTAGGCAAGAGAGCAACACACAAAGAGGAAATATCACACGTTTACAAACTTACAGAAGCAAAACCAGTCAGCAATACTATCCCACAACAAAGCCAGAGCGTACTTAAGTAAGTTGAATCTCATAGTCCACATCAAAGATATAAGACAGAGGGAAAAGCGCCCTGGCGTGCTCACATCAACTCTAGAATTTCTGTTGATACTACGTACCACTCTTTTGCTCTGTGTGACAGCGAAAAAAACTTTGTGCATCCACGATCCACATTACTTCAGTTCAGTTCAGTTAGGAAGGAAAAAGTGAATTCAGAGGAACACACGTTCGTTTTCTCATGGTAATTTTTCTCATTTTTTTCTCTTCTCTTTCTCTTTACTTTTAAAAGTTAGTTCCAGCCACTTCATTGAGTTTATATGTGTTTGAAAACTATTACATATTTCCCGAGTCGTCTCATATTTATGTCTTCATCTAATATAAAAATATGTAGAGTCTCGTCACTCTCGTCTAGATCATGTTTGTGCATTTCATTCTTCTATTTCTACCTTGCCAAAAGTATCTGCACTAATTAATTGTGTTTGTTTATTTATGCTTGAGAGTTCTAAGAATAATAAAAAAGCGTGCGTATTTTTAATTTTTCGTAACTTCTTTGCGTATATATTCCAAAGGTTCTGGTGTTTTCCACTCGCTTACTCTCTTCAAGTTTCAGCGGCTGCAACAAATGGCTAAACAATAATAATATTGCATTTCTCAAGCTTCCTTAACACTCATTCCTTTTGTTTTCTTCGTGGTACATCGGTCACCACCGCAAAATAATGGGTTATATATTGAAGGACTCAGTAAGTGGTTCAACTCGTGCTTTCTTTCTTTCTTTTCATTCCCCGTACATGCACATTATTTTCTCCCTGCTGTGTTATTGAAGTGTTCGATCAAACTAAGTTCGATTATGATTTCCATCACACACAAGGGAGCAAACATATAAAAACCTAGCTGCCAATTTGACATTATAGGTATTATAAATATTGCATTACGTGTTTGGCACACAAGGAACGGGTTGTTCTCATTTGGTGTTTGGTATTTGATTTTCCTCCTTTCTCCCTCAGTTTAATTATTATTGCATGCGTCTGCATTCATATACCTTTTCTCTCATGTCCCCCTAATTTCTCTTGAAGTTTCTTACACCTAAAAGTTTGATAGTTTCCTTTCCAACCAATGTATTTGCTAACCATTTGGATTGGATGTACGTCAAATATCTCATAGTATTTTGAACATTATGCATGCATACTACAACATGAAGTGGTATGGTTCTCCTCTACTCATGTGTTCAAATTCTAAGAAAGTGGGTTGAGAAAAAAGCAATAATTTCCATCGGACCATTTGCATAAGTTGGTGGGATACATTGGCATAAGTAGTAGGTTCATTAAGGCAAGAATGCTATCCATTTACTTGCTTCCATTGTGATTATTTTAAATATTGGGGATTTTTTTTCTAGTTTCTGCACAACAATTGTTAAGGTACAAGAAGAAAATGGCTAGATTAAGTTGGCCAACTCTAACTTAAGTGAAAGTAGAGGAAGGAAAAGGGAGTGAGTATTATTAGTAGTCCTCTCTATCTCCCAGCTTTTCTCGGTGCGGAGTAGAGGGGCTTTGGGCTTGGTGTCGCAGTGTGACCAACAAAGTACACATTTATGCATGCATTTAAAAGAGACATTAAGCATTCAGAGAATTGCTTATTTTGGAGATTCAGGAAAGTTTCATGGCGAGTTGGTGTTACGTCAAACGGTTGAGCACATGAGCCACAATATATGCATGCATGCTTGCACCAACCAAACTAGTATCTCTACATTTTATGCATGAACTTAAAGTGAGACTAGACACACATATTTTGAATGGGAATTGCCAAAGCCAGAGAGGTTTCGTTCCAAGTCAAAAGAGCGATTTCGCTAGCATACATAAAACTAGGCAAGCTATGAGCTAGTGTCACCAAAAGGAAAAAAGGGATATAAGAGAGGAGCAACAGCATAATATTGGAAAGACAGCAACAAAAACAGGGGGAGAGAGAAAGTGCAAGAGGCTCTTTGATCTGTTCACCCAGGCGAAGAAGCTAAGAGTTGACTGTTGGAGAGTTGTGTAGATTCATCGGACTGGATACAATTACTCTTTTGGAAAAGTCAGTTTTCTCGTGCTCTCTCTTTTTTTCCTCCTGTTTCATTCTGTTTTTTATTAGGTTTTTGGATACACATTCTGATTTAGTAAAGAGAAAGGGAGAAGCAAGCACACGCAAAAAATCTGACAATTACTTCAACTCTTGTCTTTACCAGTTATATCCCTAAACACACATGGAGTAGTCAGTTGTCATCAATGGTGGAGTAGCCAAGTCATACTTGTACACAAAAAATCGTGGGGGACAAAAAGAAAGAAAGAGAGAGAAAAAAAACAAATAACCGAAACCTCGAAGAGGTAGGTTGTTTCGCATGAACATCTATTTAATAGCCAGCAGCAAAGTTGCGGAAAAGTAGGAGGAGGTTAAGAACACAAGGATAAAATAGAAAAGAGAGTGAGTGAGACATAAATGAGACAGAAAATAGTATATTATTTCTTGAATGTTTGTAGTAGTCTTGTAGTTGGGTACATGAGCTACATCATGTAAGCTCGTTTTTTTTGCTTGATTACATCAATTTCCCTACATGCATTTCTAAAATTATAGAGCCCAGATTTGTGGAAAACAAGTGGAAGGATTGCGTTTTTAAATTGAATACCTGCTGAGATTCCAGATTATCGTTGTACCGAGAAAAAACAGGGGAACCCACCGAGGATGGGAGTGAATCAGTCAGCCAAGAGAAAACATCACATTAAGGATGATGAAGAAGGTATGCTCTTTTAATATCTTTATTCTCCATGGCATAATGCATATTATAGCTATACATTTTTTGTGTACACAACTGCACACACTTTCCTTTATGATGCAAAGGAAAAGTGTATATATTTAAGTAAGTATGTTTTTGCTTGCCCCAAAATATAAATAATGTGCTTTGTACTGTTGGTTAGTACAAATATTGCATGTTTTTATCCTTTATTCCCGACCAAAAAAAATCGCCAGACATTTTCCTCACATGTAGCAAAGAACTAGATCATGGGTTAGCTGAGTGAGTACCCCAAAAAAATATATTATATGAGCGTTGAAATTTGCTTACTTAAGTTTCCCCCAAACTTCTCACTCTGTTCTGGTATTATTATTATAAAGCCACCATTTCCTCCTAGGGTGACTACTTTGATATACTTAATATATGTATACCTACGAATGAATATCTTTATTCGGTCTCAACTCTTGACGCATGACCCCTTGACTGCCTCCTGATGTGCTTTGCTCGTTACATCAAGATGAAGGTTTCCCCTTTTTTCTCTTTCTCGAGTGTTTTATTTTATTTTGTTGGTAACCAACCACCTAAACCAACCCAAACTGTGGTAATAGCATAGCAAAAGAGATTGCTCTTTCTGTCTCTCTGAGGTATCACCTGCTGTATAAATTTCATTTTATTGCAATTTTCACTACATGCCAAAATATTATCAAATAAATAGCAAATAGACATCATTACTCTTTTTATAAGGTTAGAGTTACAATGCAAGACACATGATACGATCCGCATATATTTATAGAAGAACAAGTCCTTTTTCCAGGAAGATTTAAAGCTTTTTGGTTTGAGAAAATATGGTAAACGTTGTTGCGGTTGAGGGAGATATAGGCCAGGCCAGAAGCGCAGTCAGTGTCGAATGATTTCCCGATTAAATAAGAAGGGGGAATCGAATGGAAAAACGGAGTGGTGTGATGCGGTGCCTGTGTGTACCACTGCACTGCACACACACAAACACACATACTTTCTTTTTACCTGACTCTCTCAAGGGTCAAATCAATGAATGCTGTGTGGTGAGTGAGTGTGGTTCTGAAAATAAAAGGATACACCATCACCAATAAATGTCTTACTTCTTCTCGAAGGGTTTGCAAAAGACGAAAAAGTTATGTGTATGCATAATATAAAAAGAGGAAGAGATAGAGAGGCACGGGGCTCTAGACCAGACTCACAAAGCACACTCGGGACGGAACGAATTGAAGGCGAAGCTGAGAAATATTTATGTAAATACTTATTGTGCACGTAACCCAAGTAGTACTCACCGAGAAGAGGAACATGTGGAGATGGAAAGAGCCCAAATGTAAGAAGTCTACCCAATGATAAGCGTAAATCTCTGTCAATCTTCTGGGTGTACTATATGTATTGAATTTTTGTATCTTTTTTCCGATTCGTTCAGTAGTGTGCCCGTTGTTACCCAATGTAAGTATGTGTGTTTGCCAGCTGTTGAGCTAACAAGTTAGAAACTTTTTCTTGTTCCGGAAAAGCATGCCATCCCACAGACACAATGGGTGTGTGGAGCAAGACAAAAATATTACCTGAAAAGATATGCTTATGATGTGGCTGTATGCACACAAAGAGCTCCTGCTCCCACTTCCAGTCCAAGTTGGTTGACTCTCCCAGTCGATCCACTTTTTTCCTGGCATAATCGTAAGATAGTACTATGTTGGAATATGTTGCCAATCTCATGTTTACCCTTTCAGTTAAGTTTGTATAAAATGCAATTTGTTGCCATTGTTTGTCCTTCGCATCCATATGCATGACTACCATTTTCTCTACCTGTAATCTACGTCTTGATAAATAATAATAGTAAATGGGATTCGAATAATGTGAGCAATGACAATGCCATTGTGTTGCTTACCATAGGAGCCAGAAGAGGAATATTAAATTTTCTAAAGATAGACGTATTTTTCAATCCTCCAAAATATCCTTCGTTTATTCCTTCTATTCGATTTTATGAAAGTAAACGCCTCAGCTATCATATTGCTCCATATATTGCTTTCTTTCCACTTTCTATAAGCAAACTTATATTACGTTTGATAAGCATGTAAACTTTGACAAGAAGACGTTTATACAACTGTTTATATAGGAGGAAGACCTAGTGGAAGTTGTTATTTTTCTTGCTCTTTCTAGATTTCCTTGATTATTGCTTCATAGTTGGTGCCTTAGTCGTCACAAAAAAATATGGAGGGAAAGCAGGAAAAGCAATTTTGTCTTGCCTTGAATCCGTTTTTATATAAACTCAAAATAATGATAATGTAAGTTAACCGTTTGTTCACATTTCATGTGTGGCTTTAGTGCCTACTCGTGTTACCATTACTGATTTCGCATCTACCATGTACTTGTACGGTTTTTATTGTGATGGGAGAAAGGTTAGCCTTACTTTACCTCATTTTTCACGTAAGCGATAAGGTATCCTTTCATCTTATTTCCGCGTTCAGAAGTCACGGTTTGTATGAGTGCATCCATCCAGTTGGCAAACTTTAAAGCGATAGCTGGGCCACGACTGGACCATGTTATTAGGATCAAATAGAAAAGACAAGTGTTTGTGTTTGATATCAAGATCCTCAAATGTGGAGATATAAGATAGCTAGTATAGTGCTATCAACGTTATCCTTTTACCAAGAATTTCAGCATTTATGACGCTTAATTTCTCTCAAATGTTGAGAGTAAATAGTAAGTTTGAGGAAAAGAGTAGAACTGAATTTTTCTCCTTTTTCCCAGGAGAGAAATAGAACTTCACGACGGTCGGGATCTGTAATCATTAGGGCTCCACAAATTATGTAAATACGTGTTTTCTGGGTTATCCTACACAAAAAGGCGTTTCGATGTATACAAATCGATGCATTTAGAGGAATTTAAGATCATATTTTTTAAATTTACTTAAATTTAAATTCATGGGCATTTTTTGGGTTAAAAATTATTTATGTCGACAATTGAAGAGCGAAAATCACATTCTTCATTTATTCTCATTAATGATTCCAATGCCTGATCTTATAGATTATTCTTATAATGAATATTTTTACTGCTATTTGACCGGCCGTAATATTAAATTAAATTTTGAAGAGACCAGTGACATGTTACATACATATTTCACCCAACCATGCCACATATTTTGTGGAGCCCTAGTAATCATTGATCATGATGATGATGAACATAATGCATATTGATGAGTTAGCATTTACCAGGGAAACGGGCTCAACTTTTTAGTTAGCAAGTACTGAGCATTCGAATTTATCATGGGCGCACGCTTTGCCAATTTCTTAACATATTTCCTTGCTTGTAATTCTAATGCTATGGTAATAAATACCTCTGCAATATCTACGTTTTATTTCATTAGCCACCCTTTTCCTGAATGGGAAGGACTGGAGGCTAAGAAAAAGCTCTTGGTGTAGGTTTTCTACGATGAACATTTTTACATGACTCTTGTAATGGCTTATCACATTAATTTTTTCAATGATAAGCCGCATTCCAACCATTTGAAGAGACAGTTTCGTGCTTGGTTTTGAGTAGTTTCCAACTCAACCGAGTGGATCCAGGGATTTTTTTTGTAAGTTAAGGAAAGCAGTAGGAGGAGAAAAGTAGAGATATACTGTCACGATTTTATAGCTCTTTTCTAGTGTTTAAGAGCGTAAAAAGGGGGCTAGAGCCAAGAAACATATAGACTACACGACTCAAGAAGTAAAACGCGAGTATTTCGTACGTGATGATATGATATTAAATCCATCTCGAATCACTAACGCGGAATGAAGAAAGGATTATACGTGCTGTATGATACTATTCATTACGTAAGACCCAATTCCTTCGAAAAAAACCCTCGTGAAGCACATCTCTTGTATAATTTGGAATAGCTTGTAAAATCTGTATTATACACTTGTGGATGAGGAAATAGAGAGGCTTGGATTTTAATTTTTTCTCTCGCATCCATCATCAATGTGATATTATATTATGGTAGACTGGTGCAGTTGTAGAAAGGAAAGCATGACATTTTGGAATTGTAAGTCTTGCTTCAACCCAGCAGAACAAATGGCTGTACTCACCATCACCATATCAAATAACAATTCACTTTATCGTCTTGGGATTTTTGATGAAGATAATTGCCTGTGAAACAATTCCGTAGCTCTAATGACACAATGCTATTGTGAGGGATCTCACAAGAAAGATATAATGTGATGCTGCTCTTTCTTGCCATCATCATCTACAATTCCACGCCCATTCCTGGAGCAACATTACTCTGCTGGCATGGATATATATCATGTTTCAAACGGTTGGTCGAACGGAGTATCCTTCTTTCTGGGGAAAGTATGTAGGTACATCATTATAAAGTTAGTTGGTTGTAAGATGGAAGATAAGTTTACTAAAGATTGAAGCTATCACTGAAGGTGGAATAGGGAAAAAATGTCTGTCATAAAAAACGAAGTTGTAAAAGGTATTATTACCACTATTCAGACTATGAACAGAATGGTTAGTTACCTACACTCCCTTTCCTTCAATTCAACCAAGGTAGATACAGATGTTAGAAAATGATGGGGGTGGACGCTGATGCCTGGCCAACGAATGAAGGAGCGAACGAATGATAAAATTCAGGTTCCTCACAATAAACATGGAATGGAAGTGGCATTTTGAGGAGAGTCTTTCATCTGTTGGCATTGAAACCATTCCAATAGGCAACCCATTCCATTAGAATGTTACTTGATATTAAACTCTCTATAAATCCGAACTGTGCCTCCAGCCAGAAATGAAGTACTAGCAGGAAAGTAGCTCTGTAATAACATTCAGTGGGTGAGTGAGTTATGAAAAGATACACATCTACCTAGAGCCTGGTTATTGAGTGGTGGCGTAAGGTGTATTCACTTCTCGGATATCCATTTACTTCTCTCTTCCATGTCTGTCTGTCCATAAATTTATGGAGATATAATCTTTAGAAAGGATTGATCCAGCCTCGACTACCTTGCAACAAAAAAATCTTTTGTACATGTAAACCATGTAGGATTGTACAGAAAAAATAAAATTGTGTCAAGTTTAAAATTCACTTAGGATTAATAGTTGCAACTTAGCCTAAATACGGAAACCATGGGGCCACGTGCCACCTACTTACATACAACCTTCTTGGAAGCTTTATTGATGTAGGCAGCCGAGGCCTAATACCATTCCAAGTTCTTGTGATTATGTTAAAGAAAACGAAATAAGACAGTCAGAAAAAAGAAGAAAATCTAATGAAGAATTCAAGTGCATCAAATATACTAGCTTTGCTTCCGCAACCTACAAATAAATGGCAAATCGTATGTGACATGTAGGTATATTAAATTATGACATATGGTTTCCTATATGAATACCAAATGTGTTTTTTGATAGTGATGGAATCGCAATGACAAGTAACGATCTATGAGGATAAGCAAAAACCCCAACTTCAGATGTATTGATAGAGCACCTTTCTTCAAGAGGGAGAAAAGTGAAAGAAAGGTAGGAAGAATGAGAGCCATGCAATGCGAAGCAATGTTGTAGATTTTTATCTTCTTCTTTTTTTTTGAGGAAAGTTTTATAAGTGCATGGATGGTGAAGCCGAAGGAACAGAAGCATTAGATGTGTAGTGTTTCCAATGATATAGTAGCTTATGTGTACTTCTCAATTTATACATCTCGTATTACCCTTCAACCATACCAGCAGACCATCAAAATGTACATAAAGTGTACATGTGGCATGTGAAATGAAAAAAACCTAAAGTGCCTTTCAGAAAAAGAGCAGTGGTGGAAGTAGTCGAGTCGATGTGTTCTCCTGCTCTTTCTGTTGTTGTTGTACACAGTTATACAGAACATGTAATAGTACTTCTATAACTGAAGCAAGGGGGAAAGCGAAATGTAGTCATTGTTTGTGGCAGGCGTGTGTGTACGTTAAGTAAGGATATAGTAAGATTGTACCGGATGGATGCCTGAATCCACTTGGCTATTTTGCTGTTTCTCTTCTTCTTTTTTTCATTTTTCACATTGCTCTACTCAAAAAATGAGTGCTTCTTCTTCGTCTTCATAATAAACTAGACATAAGTCGTTTGAAAATCCCTTTACAATTCCATGCTCCCAACTGTTTCTCCCTACTTTTCTCCACTTTCATTTTACTTATGATAGAAAAAGAAGAAAATCCATCCCAGTGGGAATCGTCCGCATTATGTGGGTGATGTGAGAACTCTAATATCCAATGTATGCAATGAATATATATGTGGATTCTTACACATATTGTTACTATTATAACTAGAATGTTCATCCGGCTAGAATGGGAATGAGGAGAAAGTGCCATTTTCAGCCAGGATCTAATACGTGCATTACTATTCCCACATAGATAAACATACAAATATGGCGATACTTACAGAAGAGGATAACATATTTTCCCTAAACTTAAAGCATCAAAGTGTAATTTGATGGTAGAGATGGTAGCCCCTGACCTTTTTTGAAATAACCAAATAAAGTCCCCAGAATATAATGTAATTGCTCATCCGAACGTTGGGGCACCGGAAATGATTATTTTCCCAAAGAGACTTCATCTCTCTGAAAGTGAGTGCTTCCAGCTGAATCTAACACACATCGAAAATAATATATTTATGTCCTTTCACTTGCACTCTGGGGGGAAGAAAAATGTCACCCACTTTACCTATGCTAAGTAACTAGCATAATGAGCATCATCATGATGTTAGGATGCTTTTTCTCTAGTAGACATTTTTCATTTTTTAAAAATCACCGTTTTTAAATTAGCTCAGGATTGAAAGCTTCCAGGAGCAGGATAAAAATCCTCCATTGTGTACTTGTAGTGTAATACACATTGGCTACATTGGTTGGTCACATTTTTTTGCATAAGGCTTGAATGTCAAGTATGTTGATAACATCATTCACCTGAGAAGCAGGCACATTTGTACACGCATTTCCTCCAAGGCAATTTATGTCTGTATCGGGGCACTAATGGATTTTTTCTAAACAATTTTCTGGCTACATCTGTACGCTCACTCCGAATTTTGAACTCATGCCAAGTAAAACCCAGCTTCCTAAAGCTGTAATTATAATCATGATGACTGTGTCGTCCTCCGGAGAAAAAAAATTGATGGGTAAAATATTATTATAAACGAACAAATAAACGGTAGTTCCATCAATGCATTAGCCTCACATCCCCAGCACCCAACGAGCAGAGAGGGAGAACCGTGATGATTAGTTTTGTAGTGCATAATGCACAGATAAAATGCTTAGCTTTCTCTACCCAGCCAGAGGATTTTGTCTGTGAGGCTCACCAAACTAATTCAGTTACCATATACCACACTATGTGTGGGAGAATGTAGATAAGCAACTTGTTATGGAAAATGGTATGAAAAGGTGTGCAGTTCAGTTTATCATTAGCTAAGCCTTAAATACAGGCAAATCCTGATGAAATATTTTTGAACGGTAAAATGTTACAGGGAGATATTTGCGTCAGGAAATTACCTGAGCTGAGTTGTTGGATAAGAGCTCATTTAGTGGAATGCAAGTTGTTATTATGTAACGACGGAAAATGTAGTAGTAGTTCCCCTTTGCATTTGGTATTTGTAGCATGTCGGCAGGAAAGAATAGTTGTACATTATGCAATTATATTCCCATTATTTATTGCAAATAGAGGAGCCAACAACATAACATGTGCCGAAAACTTTTTTTCAGGGGTAATTCTGATTGAAGTGGCTCGTCATGTTCAACTAAAATCATCTAGAGTACAAAAGTGTATATAACAAAACGAGGTGGAATAAGCTCAATAGTGCTTATTTTCACACAAATTTTCCTTAAAATAGAATCCACACTTGGATTGCATTGAACACAGACGTTTAGACAAATGCTCAAGCCATGCCATAGAACCTGGTTAGCCAGTCAAGTGGGAAAATCTGGCTCTCTCCGTTGCTCACACTCAATACCCAACCACATATGGCACATTCGAACTTGTATCATTACCAATATTATTAATGATAGTTTTTGGGCAAAGTAAAACTTAAAAGTACAATTACGTTTTCACATTTGCGTAGGTATCGCTTCACTAAATAATTAGAATGAGGTTTACTTCCAAGGTTTGTATGAGGAGCGCGCGTGTTCCAGCTATGTTAGCCTTGTTTCGTGCTCTAAAGTCATATTATTACAAGAACGCGAATGATGTCGTAGATTCATTTACAGCTGCCAACCTTTAACCATTTATCAACAATTCCAAAGCATCTGTTTTCATTGTCTCTTCACCAAAGAAAAGTTTTGTTATTGTTGCACTTGGCATGTTACGTGAACAAATTCCTAAAACAATGCGTGTCTGAGGATTCGAAATCCCATGGAGCAACACACACTCCAAAAAACTCTCTTTCTTTGACTGTGTGTGTTTGGGGACCGTAACTTTGGGAACATCAGGATTACTTCAATCAACGTATTTCCTCACCCACAACTTTCACTCATGATACTCCACTCCATCTCTTTCTCAGATGTAGACATTCATTCATGTCTTCTGGTGATAACAACACTAGGTAGTTATTTTTCTGGAGAAACTAACTCAAGATTTCTTTCTCGTCCTGGGAAAATATCATGCACTCGTGAAAAGAATTTTACATTTAAGAAAACAACAAGAGAGAAAGTTGAGTAAGGATGATAATAAATGGGAATAGAGAGAAGATAGTGTAAATATCCTGATAGCACCTGAACCCCCATGAGAGTTCCATGTCTATCCACCTCTTCTCATTGTCCTTACTTCCTTTGAAGGAGAAGAAGGTGAGAAATTACATGAAATGGACTTTTCCCCAAAATCAGGCTAATTAATTTTATGATCAGGTTGTGATGTAATGGAGGTAAGACTACTACTCTAAGAGCATAGCCGAAAGGGGAGAAATGTTCTAAAATTGCATTTATTACTTGATCTTGTCCTCGTCCCCTTTGATGTTTGAAGTTTTTTTCTCCTTTTGCTCTCTCCTCTTCTTGACACAAAGGCATTCCAGCTATTACCTCAATCGATCATTGTCGCGTTCTTCATTCTCTCTCCTTTTTACGTGAGTCCCAGTCACACACCAAAAGGAATATGAGGAAGTGAAAGTAAAAATATGGTGGTACAACTACCGTGCGTGGTCATAAAAAAGGAAGGAAAAAAGCCATAACAAGAAAGAGTTGGTGATACAAAGATGTAGGTTCTATAGGAAATGTGTTTAATATACCTAACAACAAAGTGCACTTTGAATATTATAAGGGGAGATGGAATGTGATGCCATGTTTTCCTGTGTACTGTAATAAGGGAGTTCCTCCTTTACTTTCCCAATAGACTACAAACGGAGTGTGTAGACATAAGGTAATGTGTATGCATAAAACATCACTCACACTTATCTACCTCACTGTTGCAAATGCTTTTGAGGAAAATAGAGCAGCTACTTGTTGTGCAAAATGTTGGTTTTTTCTTCTTTCGCTGAACTTTATGTTGTAATAACATTTTTAGGGTTGGAGTTACTGAACATATAAACACTTCATATTTCCATATGTATTCAAATGACAATGCAATGTAATGGAGCGGAATTCTTTGAAATGACTTCCGAACCCAGAAGCATAGATTGTGTTGTATTTAAACTACGAAATTTCTGGGCATACATATTTAAAAGTGCTTGGGCTTGGGCATCCACATCCACATGTTTATCCGTAAGTGCAACGAAACTACCTTTGTTTCTTCTGGGATTTCATTTGCATCCCTGTATCCCGGGGAGTAGGGCTTTTCTATTTTTAATTCAACAATTTCCACTTCTTTAACATTAAAAAGCTTTCCTTATTTTCCACAAGCTGTTCAATTTAACAGTAGGAAAATGAATAGGGGCTTTGTAACAACTCAGTGGTTTCGTTTACTGTAGTGGAAACAAAATGTAGACAAAAAGTATTACCTTTTTGTTTTGGTAGACACCATGGCATTCGAGAGAAACAGATGAAGGTTTGGAGCTTTAAAAAATCCGTATTTTTTCATGACGAAAAATTTTTAGGTCGAAAATTTTAATTTGTATATGAAGCTGGAATTAGCAACGGCATTAAAAACTCTAATAAAAATATGCACGGACGCTGCAATGTAGGCATTGATTAAAACGACGTTTTGCCTTTGTTCCCACACCTTTTGATTTAGATCTCCTATTTACTGATTCTGAGGGAAAGCTTTTGTGCCATCAGAAAAGCCTTTTTGATCTTTGCCACACCTTTGCTAACTGAATCCCATTAAATTATCAGCTACTTTTTCTCCCACGGGGAAATTCGATTTCAGTTGGTGATGGTGAAATGTAAGCTTCTTTGTAAAATACAAATATTTACTTTTAAAAAATTGGCTATTGTGCCTGGCGTGCCTACTAAAATGTGAGCGTCTGGAACCGAAGAGCGTATTTTATTGAAACTGCGATACCAAAAGTGAGAATAAAGGTGTGTCATCATACCGCTAACATTTCGAAGCTTACGTGAATAGCTGCAGTGCAAACACATTTGTTTACATATCATGATTCATCGCTATGATCACTCAGTCCAACCGCTTTACTGCAATTTTTGTGTGTGGAAAATGCAGGCATCTCCATATGAGGCATTACTTCACTCAACATTTATGTATCATCTTATCATCATCATCCCATGTATTTATGCAAAATGGGTGGAAAGCGAGGTCATTGAATATTTGTTTAAAACTATGACAAGCTCAACAAAAATCTACATGGTATAGGCGTTTGAGGTGTTCTGAATGTCTTCTAAGCACTTAAGCATACCTAACCAACCCATTCCGCAATATCAAAACTGGGTTGATTTAGGTCTCATTTAAGGTTGGATGTGTGTACCTACCCGTAAAAAAGAGCATCCGTAAACCATCACAATATTTGAAGGTGTAGTTGAGTAGAAATGAAATGCTCGTTGTCAGTTAAGAATCCGAACTACTCGACTCCACAAATATACGCAGAATTTGGTGGGTACTTTACTTCTCCTTGCGTGTTTGCACAAAACATCGTGTTTACAGCATCAAAACCTACCCATTATGTAAATTCATGAAGCTATGATTTATGATTTGTGTGAAAATGGACCAGCCAGACGTCCTAAGTGAGATAGGAAACGGCAAAGCAAGAAGAAGAGAAAGAGAGGGAGAGTCATGACTTAACAAGATTCTTGTACCACGATCCAAATGCTTTTCTATGAATACGCAAATAGCATGTGTCAGGAGCAAACAACAGACCAAACCGTTGCGTTGTTTAGTTATGGGCTTGAGATATTTCATTTCATATGTATCATGAAAATGCCATAAAATATTATGTGATAGGAACCGTCAGAGGAACAACACAAATCTTGCGTATCAATGTCCAAATTCCTTTATAAATGTTCCTCCAGAACTAGGCGCATCAATTATTTCGTAAACGAAATAATAAAAAAGAAATCACCCAAGCCAAGATCGTAAATATTGTGTGAACAGGCCAATTAAATTCTGACTTTATTTGTGAGATGATGCCTAACTACTTTTTTTTAGATTGGTTCGTGCTGCATCTGCTAAAGTCTTTAAGTCAAATGTGCTTTTTAAATGGACTATTCTATTGCTCTTTGGAATGTAGGACCTTTTCAGTATTGCTGCCGTTTGCAGTTAAACCCAATTTATGTTGCTATTTGTAGCCTCACAGGAATCTGATGACGTAGAATGCGTTGGTGGATGCAGAGGTCAAATTGTAACATGAGTATTCCATCCTACTTTGTAGACTTTAAGTTTTAGTGGGCACAGTAGGGAACATGAAGGGTAAAATAAACATACATTATGTATTCCAGTTTGTTTGCTATTACAAAAAATATGGAGTGATGCGAATGCAACACATCACATACGCTCAACGTTTCATATTCTCATATTGAAAAGAGAGGTTGCTGACGACATTTGTAGTTGAAACAAAAACTCTACTAATGAATGGTGCTCGGATATTTGACGCTGTTCCTCCAAAGCATCCTATCGCTAAAAAAGGAAGCTTCTACTTCCTCCATACGTCATATAAACTGTAAAATCATGTTATGCTGTTTGCTGTGTGAGGCAGAAGGATATTGTAGTAAGTTTAGACGAGAGAGAGATATCAAAATGGGAGGATGTGGCAAAGCAACACTATCATTTATCAGGGATGCTTTCCATGTGAAATAGTAATTCCAAAGGCACTTGTAAAAGTGGTCCCTTGGTTATGCATGACTAGCCAAGGTGAATAAAGCGATAAAATAGGAGTGAGAAAAAAATGTAAAGGATAATATTTTGAGTCTAGTTTACTGTTTCCTTGCAGCAGCAACAGAAAAACATGGTTTAAACATTAGTAATGCAGGGTTGTCAGTTAGGTACGTGCATAGTATTAACGTAAAATGCAAGCTGTGTTCTGTTCCGAAAAAAAATTCTTAGCTCTTTGCAGAAAAAAAAGAATTGTGTACATGTTACACAATCATAATGGCAGGTGTGGCTTTAGGCAATGGAATGTGATCAATAGTTCTGCAGCAAATGTATGCTGACCTGTTTTAAAAAAACATAAATACAAACACATTTGTTTCTTCTTAGCCTCGTTAGTTTAGTAAACATTGGAAGCAATGGGCAGACACTTACGTATGTATGTTGACTATTACATGGTAAAGCAAACAGGGTTTGTACCTTACCTGAGAGAACATTATTATCACAAGGTCAATTTTTGTCTAGTATCCAGGAAACTGGATGCCTCTAGCTTACAATGTTGGCACAAGTGATTATTCTCTTCAAGAATTTTTGGTCAGCATTGCGGGCAAAATTCCTGCAACGTAGAGGGGGATTTTATGTTTATTTAAAGACGCAAATTCCAAGAGTATTGCGCAACATTGTCACCACATAGTTGTTACATGTTAAACTCCGATTCTGGTATTTGCAACATGGAATGAGAGGTATGCTTCATAAGTATTCATACAAAAGACAGCAGACGCTTAGGTGCATTTTGCATCTCACTTTCATATTTATGAACCAGTTGGCTAGAGCACGTACATTAGTCACATTATCCACAGCTTTATGTATATTTAATCTTCAAATATTTTCTCCACAAGAGGAAACTTGCGTTCATATCCGTTAAATACATACAAACCAAGCACAAAAACGATTCCCCTTTTTCCGCGAGGGAATCCGTTCGAAGTATTGAGATTGAACGTGAGGTTTCCCCATACCGCAACCTCTAACTTACTAGCTAGTAGTAAGTGCTGAGCTACAGTTGCAATTGTAGGATCTTTTCCTTTCCCAAAAAATTTCATGACGATGTCTGCACAGTATGGCCTCCAAACACAGCTGGGTCTGCTCAACAGACAGACAGATATTTGATTTAATTTGAATCGGTCATTTATATGTCGACTTTTGTACTCACATCACATTTTCAGATGTGAAGAACCTTGTATTTTCCGTAGAAATTTTTGATTTTGTTTCTGTCGACAGGAAAAGGCTTAGTATGATTTTATTAGAGCTTTAATATCATGACGTTGTTGTTTTGCTACAAAACACTCCTACTGGTTGGATGTTGGATCCCAATAAGATTTCTTTGAAATACAATAATGGCAGCTGAGAACGGCATAAAATGACAGAAAAAACACGGTGAAATTGAGTGATGATGGAAACCCGTACATGTACATTGTATTGTTTGCTACATCCAAGTTATAAAGCCAATCAAGTAAAAAAAATCTGCAACACCATTACAGTTTGAGTGGGAGAATGTTTTCAAACGAAGCATTAAAATCGTTACTAATATGTGTGTAAACTTGCTTTTTGGGGATCATATTAAAGTAAGTATACGTGCACTGCTTTTTAACTTTCTTTGTGACAAGGAGATGTTGAATGTATTCTAACCGAGCTTGATTAAAGGAGGAAAGGATGTTGATGCTGTACTTTGTAGCAAGATGTTGAACTAGGCCGTAGTTTCAGTACATGAAAACTCAATTTTTCAATTTTACTATTCTCTTGTTGTTCCATAATTGTACGTAACTTGAAGTACCGTCAAGGTCTTATCTGTCTGGGTTATTCATTGGCTCTGGTATGAATATGCATGAAAAAAGGACTTGAATGTTGTCTCCACTCACTATTTGACTCCGCTCGGCTTCCTTTCCTACACCAACTTCAGCTGCTTTCTCCCATGTTTTTCTGTTTTTAACAATAAAAGGCTTGTGAAAACAAAAGGGAGCAAAAAACAGCAGTTGACAGTCATTCATTCAAAGTTACACGAGGAGCTTTTTTAGCACTTTGTTTGAATGACAGTTTGAGAATAGATGACATCAGTCCGTATTATCACTTATTCTTGATTATCTATTCTATAAAGAGCGTGAGTGAGTGAAGCAAGGAAAACATAAAATAGCTGAGCAAAATGGAAATGATCAGAGACTGCTGAAGGAGAAAAAGTTGGAGAAGTCAGGAGAAAGGTTTTCATGCTTTATTACAACTCTTCACTGTTCTTTAACTGGGTTTCCAAGATAGATCACCAACTTCATTTGCAGAGGCACCGCCTTCATCTAGCAATTTACTGGAGGATGAGTGGTAGTAGCTTGTGCTACTAGTGAATTTGGAATACCACCTCATCAACTCCATGCCATGAAACTAAAATTGTCTACTTATAATGAAAAGATGAGACATCAAAGCACACGAACGGTTCAACTGTCAGTGTGGGTTGTTGCTATTGCTGTATAAGTTGCATCTGCTTGCTCATGATACATATGGCCCCTGTCAGACACTCACAGATATTTTTTTTGGAATCTAGTATATATATTCTCTGAAAGACACTAGTTGTTTCTTGCTTCCTACGTGTTTTTTTTATCGTGAGCGTAAAAGTCACTTTCATTCTCTACCGTGATGTAGATACCAATGCAATACTATCATAGAGGTCCCAAACTTGCTACCAAGAAAGTAGTTGGGTTTAATACTGTAAGTGAAAGCAAAGAGCCAGTCCCTATCTCCATAATTGATATTACCTAAGTAAGTAATTGACACTGACAAACACGGACCGCCGCTTCATTCAGGTAGGAAAGAGTGGCTTAGATTTTGGTTTGCAGCAACCCAACGACCCAAATCCATACATGTCCCAAGTTTCTTAAATGACTAGGATTTCTTTTTTTTTGCCAACACACACTCAAGTTGTTAGTACATCATGCATTCTGAGAATTGTAGGTTATTTTTTACTCGCATATATTAGCTTATGCCTAGGACAAATTCATTTTACCAAAGTCAAATCAAATTTAGACCCCACTTTAGAATCATGCTCAAACTTGTAATTACTTTGCTGGGAGGATCCAAACGAAAACAGGATGTCCTCCAAACAAACTACTGATGGTGACATGTAACATTAATATACAATACGTTCTACAACAATTTTCTACCAAGACATTTGTTCTCATTTAAACGGGATTTAAAATAATGCTTTGATGTCAAAAAATCGATTTAGTTTATGGGTACAAATTGAGAATAACATTTTTGTGTGTTTTTCAAACGATCTGATCCCCATGGCAATGGGTTGGTGTGTAAATAATACTTTGAATAATCAAAGATTTGAACAGCGACTATGATGAACTGTGATGAACTGGCGAGTTGACTTAATCAGACGGACGTTTGACACGATGTCTCAATTAACCCAACTAAACATTATCTCGACTTTCAAAATGTAACTCGAATTTTATCAACTAATATTGAATATTTTTGCTACTAGCCCAGCAAAAAATAATTTTAAAACCGTCCGTCATGTCCCAGACGAAACGGACGGACAGACGCATCCAACCAATAGGCTGTAACAACAAGTGGATAGTTATTGACATCATAACTTCTACTTGCAAGGAATGAAAAACGAATGTCAAATAAAAAATCATATGGAATATTACCCTTACATGAATCCTTACTGCTATGTCACAAAATTGGGAAATAAAAGTTAATTTGAAATTCATCTGTCTCAAGTTACTATGAATGTATAACGAAGAAGAACACTGGATCCATCCACTTTCTCTATCCAAAAAGTTTTGTAGGCTACACCGTCAATTCTAATTCGCCCTAAAACCATTGGCAGTAGAAGTAGTTTTGGTTGTGGTGGTAGATTTTCTTTTGTTGAGCCAAAAATGTATCCAAGAATAACAAAAACAAGGGAGAAAAGACTCAATGATGATGATGATGATGATGATGATAAAGTTGGAAGATGAATTATGTTCTTGGTACAAGAACAGTAGGCTTGGAGAATAATTAACTTAGTGAGTCAACACAGTTCGTTCATGTTCTAACGTTTGTTTCGATAAATTCTAACATTTTTTTGCGACACAAAATGTAGCAAGGAAGAGAGTTCCCAAGAAATGCAAACAAGGAAGGTCCATAGAGACTTGCATTATACTTATACTCAGCAGCTCAATATGAGAAGAGAAAGAGAGGAGAGAGGCAGAAAGAAAGAAAACCAAGAGGATGATGAAAAACTCCAGCGTCTCACATGGGATGACTGTGAGAAAGAGTTAGACAGTGACTTCAGAAAGATAGTAATGGTGTTGTAAGAGTGACACTGAGATAGTAGGGAGATATAGAGGAGCATTATCAAACCCAACGGTATTACTGACGCACACACAATACAATGCATTACCCTATACCAATATAAATTTATTTTTTACTTACTACTTATTTTTTTTACCTACATTCACTAACTCACCGTCATAATATACTAGTCCTCCTCTTGGATGAATCTTATCTCTCTAGTACGTACGAGTACGACAAACACATGTGCTTTGTAAATCGTTCTCGTCACTCACATTTTTTTTGCTTTCCATAACCTATCCTACAAATCCTGTTCATATATATATTACTAATATTGTGTATGAAAGGAGATACTACAAACTTAAATACAAGCTTAGATTACAAGTTGCGCTATTAAAACATGACGACTTTCTCCTTAGCTTTTTAGTTGTTACAACCTCTCATTTTGTTTGCGCTTTTGTGTCGATTTAGCAACAACTCACTTGGTTTATACACACGACTCCTTTTATCCCACTTTTGGTGTACTGTCTTGTTTCTATTTGTCAGTAAAAATAATATGTGTGTTTGTTGTTGGGTATTTGTTTTGCGTGCCAACTTTCTATTTTCAACTAGCCACTAAAATATTATCCATCCTTCCTTTAAATCACCCCTTTTCTTGACGTATAACGCACGTTAAATTACACTGGATTATTTGTTGTTGGTCTCGTCAGACAATTAGCAATTTCCTTTTATGTAGTTCTTTCAAAGGATGGCTAAAATGATGATGATGATGATTGTTTCCTTTTACAGTTAATTTTGACCACTTCCAAATATTGCGTGCTATTGGAAAAGGAAGTTTTGGAAAGGTAAGCCGTAACCAGGTTTTTTTCTCTGTTGATGATTTACCCCCCCCCCCCCCCCCTAAAAGTATCCCATGCCATGCCATGCTATCCCATAGCGCGTGAGATATACACGTATGCCTTTTCACTAAATTAATACAAATAAAGCATTAGGGCGAGTATGGTGCGGTGATGTAAATGGTGTAAGGAAAATCATGTTTTAGGCACTTAACATGAAAGAAGGAGGCACCCATGCATTAAAATAGATATTCACAAGAGAGAAAAGTTGGTCACAAAAAGACTCTAGAAAGTCTTCAAACAACATTTTGCGACATGGCAGCCAATATCTCTCGTGCATTAGCTTTAATAAAATGGAATTTGCATGATGGAACTCAATGAATTTAAAGTGGAAAATATAGGACAGTATAATATAAGCCTGCGACAGAATTTTCAAAATGATATAAGATGCATACTTATAAGAAGAAGATACATGTATATGGACGTACTCAGCTAAATATATTGCCACGACAAGTTCTCCTTCTCCAACACTTCCAGTGAAAGCTGAGGCGGTGAGGCCCCACCACAGGTATTTATGAATCCGATCATGTTCCATCATTAAAGTTTCTTCCTTTCTCTCAATCCGACGAGAACTGTTTACCAACCAAACCAAACTTTGTTGCAGCTTAGCAGCATGAAATGCTTTCTCCGGAATCGGAGAAAGGGACGATGGTTACTCTCTCGCTGAGAGCGCACTATTTTTTGTTTAAAAATCATCATCATCACCACCACCACGAAACGTAGTCTTAAACGTGGAACTAGAAATAAATTGCTTTCTGTCACAAAGAAAAGTGAAGAACAAGTTTCTTGCTTCAAGACAATTTCTCAAGTCTAATCCATTGCATCAAAGCTTGCTTAATCAAAGATAAACGATTCTTCTTCTACGGCAACTTTGACAGGAACCGTACTTACTATTCATGAGCATATTTGTTGATAAAAAGTGGAGAAAGCCTTGAAAATTTTCCCGTGGTCTGGTGGAGCTGCCCTCCAGCTGTATGCTGTACAAGAGACAGCTAGCCTAAGAGTTGACAGTCCGTTATCAGTTCCCAGAGTCGGAATTTTAGTGTACCCAAGAAACTAATCTTGGCGATGAGTGCCAAGTGCAGGTACACGGAGAGTTGGCTAAGCCAGCCACCCATGACTTTATAGCTACTTAGAGCCACGAGAGTTTCAAACAACTCCATGAATAAAGCAGTATGCTGCGCCACATTTTATTGAAAATTTTATATACGAACGTTTCAATTTTTAAACACCAAAAATCTCTCCTCCTTCACCATACAAGTTGGGTACATGAGGCTTTGTTAAATTAATCGTTGCACAACGCACACAATATCAAATATAAACAAAACTTGAGCGTTTGTAAAAGGTTTGGCTGAATGAAGGATATTATTACTCAACAGTTCTCTTATCCCACTGGTTTCACTGTACAAATAGAGACTACCTGTGAAGTTTGTGTGTATACATATATATCTAAATACATTTTTGTGTGTTTGTTGGCTTTTTCTGATATTGGTCAAAATTTATTTCAATCGTGCACTGACTAACTGAGTTAGCGTACTCTTGATAGAAGGAAAGAAGTAAGCAAGACACATGAAATATTTACGTTGCGCTACATGCCACTTTCTCGAGTGTTGAAAAAATCGATGGCTTTGCCAGCTAATTCATTATTGTGGTCCCTTGTCTAAGCGTGGCGTTTTCTACCCGTTTGTCAACTTTTCCCATTATGTACCACCACCTTTTCTCCTTGTATCAAAAGCGTAAGTAGTTAAATTGTCGGCGAGTTGTTGTGGAATCTTTCGTTTGCAGCTACGCGTAGCTCAAATAAAACCCATAATTTAATTTTTCAAACGAAAGAGCGTTTACATAATCTCGGATCTTGCGCATAAAATTTTTTGTATCAAAACTTGGAGAAATACAGCTATTTTTATTACATTCAAACGTCTGTTGTCATATAAAATGTTTTTAGGTACAGATAAACAAATCATAAATGTCGAAACCTTCCTTTTAAGTCTCATGCCCAGTCGATGATATGACAAACTTTGACATGTCTTTCCCTTTCATCATCCATTCCTTCAAGTATTATCTCACTGATTGAAATTTTTGAGTGAGTTTTAGTTATTTGTATGTGTATGAATCATAACGTTTCCCTTTCTCTTTCATTTCTCTAGGTTTGTATAGTGCAGAAGAAGGACACTGGCCAGATGTATGCAATGAAGTATATGAGCAAGGCCGTTTGTTTTGAGAGGGATGCTTTACGAAATGTCCTCCGAGAAATAGAAATTTTGACGCAATTGGATCACCCATTTCTGGTTAATTTGTGGTTCTCATTTCACGGTAAGAGGATACGATTTTATTTGATGTAATAATAATTGTATTTAGCCGGAAAAGCGAGCATTTTGTTATTCTACATTATAGCACGTCTACTCAAACACACACTTATACCGAACACGAGAAAAGAAAGTTTAAATCTTAGTTCTTTTATTGTGGTTCCATCCTTTCATTTCTTCGGGTGTCAAATCGCTCCGTAGTACAGTTATCTAGAAGATGGTGTGGAGTTGTGAAAAGTGGAAGAAACTGGAAACGAGGAAGAGCCCTGACATGAATTTTGAGGTTGCTTGTGGTGTTGATGAAGTTGAAATGGAATGAGTTTCCATATGTTTATCACAGCCCATTGGGATGTCAAGTATGAGTACAGCCCTAGAGAAATATATATGGTTGCATATGCTAGTCGACAGCTAACTTGCTTTCTTTAATAATGCTAAAAGTCATTCACCAAAGAATTTTCAATTCACAAGTCCTTTCCATTTTATTACTTCACCACAATCCACATCCTTATCAACGACTCCTTAGATCCTATCTATGTTCTAACTCTCACTTTCACTAAAGTTTAAGTGCATTGATCAACAAACGAGGATGATGATGATATGGTACAAGGTACAAAAGCATGTATCCACTTACAATCAAACAATATACTAATAATACTCCTACTAGAACTCAAGTTATAAAAGAACTAATTCCGTTGCAAACAAAGGAGGTACACGGAACGAGTAAAAATAGTGCAAGGAACATTGCTGAGCACCTCCTTTTTCATATTTTGCTTCATATTGATTACGAACATGCCGAAGGCCAGCAATGAATGAAAGTATGAGAAGAAAAGTAAAGTTTACAGGATCTCTTCGCAGACTTCATTGAAAATGATGCCTGACGTAAATTTTTACTAACAATTCCTTAAAGTCGGACGTAAGTGCGAGAGAAATGTATCTGATTGCACACATTTATTTCACATAACCGTTGTGGCCTAAAAATTGAGTATCCGATCTATCTTTTCTTTCAGCAAATTTATGAGGCTGGTGTTTAAATAGATACTAGGATAATTGTACAAAACGATACTTAAACTTTAGAACATTATTGAAAAATTCACTTTCTCAAGCTCCAAATTTGACTTGAATGCCTCCAATCTTGTTGGGTAATGGAGAATCATATCAAACTAATTCATAAGATTTTATGAGACCAAACACATCCACCACATTATTATTATGGTTGCAACATTAGGGGTTACATGCATCAAGATTACCATCTAAATTACAGACGCTAATGAAACAAACCTGATGAAATCGAATCAGCTCATATAATTAACTAGTTTAAATTCAGTGTTGGAGCAGGATTCTACTTCGGTATTGCATATTATTATACTATTGAACTGAGACAAAAATTAGTTTCCAGTCACGAAAGTCAGAGCGTGGTGGTCTTAAGCTACAGAGAATACTTTTTGTTTTAAGTTCTTGGATATCTGATTTATTTGGGTTGGGAAGTGCGCAGTAATCAAATGTCGGTGCGTTGTACGTGGTTTGAGATGAGGAAAAATATGAGAGGAATATGATTCCAGTTTCCATTTCCCCAGTAGCTTTCTCCATCTCTAAGACTCACATGGGGATCCCACATGATAACACTACTTTCTTTGGTTGAGCGAAAAGTTATTATATTTTTTGGGACTCTTATTTCCAATAGCTTAGCCACCTACCTACCTTATGTTTCTATATTTGCGTAAGAAAACGAAATCAAATCTACAAAGCTAATGTGGGTTTCTGGTTACAGGATGGCACATCTTCCTCTCTCTCTCTCTGTTTCCCAAGTATTTTCCTTCAGCTTTAATCATTTATGCAGCACTTGTCAGACAAGGATATTATCTCAAATACTAGAAAAGTTGTGAAGAACACATGTACCTGTGAATATACGAAATGATAGTGGTGCTACGCATGTTATGGTGAGTAGGTTGACTGACACGCTGTCAACTTTTATGTGAAGCTGGAAGGTGTAGTTTTAATAATAATATGAAATCTTATCAAGACACGAGAAGACATTGCGATGACTTGGTTGTAGGTGATGGGAAAGCGAGGCTGTATTGTGAAGTGATTTGAAATGACGAGTAATGAGATGACTACTCCAGCTTTCGCTTCCAAACCTAACGGAATCAGCCGTATAGATGAACATTCTGGTGGTGTAGTGTAGTGCTAACTCTTGTTCTTGAAGGGACGTGAAATAATTCAAATATTCTCTCATTATTGGGACATTCTAAGCATAAAATGTTTATGCCTGGTTGCGTTCCAATCTTTCAGAAATTATGCATAGGAGGAACACCAACAAGAAGCAAACTACCATTATATTGGTTGTATTAAATAATCATGTTATGAAACTACTCCGGTCCTGACTTCAATCATTTTTACATGTTATGCTGAGGTTATGGAAACCGAAATTTGCCAATCTGATCATGACACGGCTCACGTCAGCTCCTATGTGTATTTCTTTCAGATATGAAGAAGAGCTCACAACTTTTATATATACAAATGGTGTACTAGAGTTAGGGATAGATAGATACTGCAACTGAAGTAGGAAATAGGCACCTGTCTCTCTCATACGATGAATTCACGTATTCCACTTTCTTTGTATTTATTTAAGAGATTTCTTTGAGGAGGGCATGATGATGACAAATTTTTAATTTATTTTATCAAAGTAAACACAAAAGCCAAAGTCCTGTTCAAATTATTTGCTCGTTATGATATTGATGAACCCTTTTGAAATATGCTAGGACGGCATATCAATTTATTGGAGATATGGAAACTAAAAAATTCAAATATTATGATCTAGACTAGATGTAAAGTGAAGTAATGGTCTTTTGAAAAAGTTCAGCTACCGTGAAGGTATGCATTAATCAATTCCATGAATACAAATGCTTCCTAGACGTTTTTCGCTTTCATTAGAATGTGTGTGTTCTGTTCACTCTTGCTCGGAGACTGCTCTAGCTCTGCCGTTCATGTCTCTTGGCTTGGTACTCCAGTTAAGTTTGGAATATAAGCTCAAAACCTACGCATTGATCAAACCATAGTGCAGCAACCAAATCAAAAAAAAATTAGTAGGAACATGTATGTTGCCATGCTTGTTATAAGGAAAGTGTTATAGGCGTTTGCTTTATTCACAATGGCATGGCACAACCAAAGTAATTGATACAAGAGAATGTAGAAGCTTTTCTGCTTACATCATATCACAGACTCAAAGTTCAATTCAATAATTCGACTGTTTCAACGAAATCCAAGCGTGTTCCTATTCAATATAACCAGCACTAGTCAAGCACTCTTGTAGAACTTCTTTTAAAAAGTAAGAAAATATAATATTTTAGATCATTCTTTTCTATTACCAAGCCCACCAATAGTCGACCGTTGCCAATTTGACCTTTTTTAATTAAAAATTATTACAGTTCATATCATGTATCATAGGCAGCGCAAGAATGATTTTCCTGGAATGAAAAGAAATTCCATCAATATTTTTTTTCAACGTGGGAGCACTTAAGCTAGCAATCATAGTGAAGTAGTAGTAACATTATTGTATCCATCATGTGGTACATATATAGTTAATCATGAACTGTAATGGCTGTAAGCTAGCTTGTAAGCTAAACAACACGGTCTACTCTACTTCCTTCCTGCTACAGTGGTAATTGAAGTAGATGCATTCTCCATCCTGACTCAGATTAGTGGACCCAATTTCTCAACTCTGACATTTTTAATCTCGACCCGCTTGTTTTCTTAATCAAGGTGCGGATGTAAGGTGTTTTGGAGGAGCCTCACAACACAGTTCCTCCCGACGACGAAACTAGCTTTCTGTGTTAATAATACGGTAGTCTCAAGATAAAATATATTTTCTTGGAAACGCTTTGATCTTCCTCCTAATGTCAGCCTATTAAATGAATAGGGTGAAGTAACGACTCCCATTCAAACTGTGTACATGGTTAACTTGATAATATTCTTCATTATATTATGGGATTACAGGAAATGAATTAATAATAATAGGAATGATGAATATCTAAAAATAACTGTTGGTAAGGAGAAGAGCAGGCTACAACTCTGTGCTAACGTCAACGTATAGAAAGTTGGACGATAAAATTAATGAGTTTCACAACAATACGCCAAATTATAATTCCAAGGATGGGGATGCGGCTGACGAAGTCTGATGATGTTTGGGAATGGGGTTTGTAAAATTAATATTTATAATGTTTGCCCTACCAAGGTGTTTTTGTAAGTTTATCTTCGTAAAATGTCTCTTTGAGTAATGAGAGCATGAATGACTAGATGAGATGAGACAAGTCACTGTGAGCGCTAAGCTTCTTCTTCCTCCAAAACAAATTTCGGTTCACTGGAGGAAACTTAACGAAAGTTATAAAGAGAAAGCTGGTGATGGGATGGGATGGGATGGTATGTAGGTGTAGTAGTGTACATCTGCTCAAGGAATTCCTGATTCCATTCCGACCAAACAAAGTCTGAATGGACAAAAGCCTTCCACACAATACCGACGGTTGTACATGGGCAACAAATTAATAAAATGATGATGATTATAAGAAAAGAGTAATATGACGGAACTACATATGAGAGTTGTTCACCTTCCATATATAATAAACAAATAGTTACCAGTTATCATCATCAACAACTTTTATGGGATCGTTAAATATTGGGAATTCTTCATCATCTTCGGATGGTTTAATGGGCAACGCCATTAATGAACACAGAGAGTTTTCTCAGTAGGGCCCATGTTTCATTGTGTGATGGAAACCATACTGTAGTTTCTCACTTAATAAATAATCTTTTCGTTAAATCACCATTAGCTCTAAGCTCTCAGCAATTTTTTTGTTAATGCTATGGCATTGAAAAAGATGTTATAAACTTTGTTCAATCTGCCAACAACTTTGTAATTTTTGAATGCAAGCATTTATTAGAGGTAGCTACGTCGTTGTGTGTTTCAAACCGTCTTTCCCCCAAATTTTAGTCATTATGAATGGATGTGTCAACAATGTTTAAGAGTCTTTGGTTCTCAGCAAGTCGAGTTGAACCCTTTTACATCTCACTCAACAAAATTCTATTCCCCATATTGTTAAACAGGTCTTGGTTACCACATACTTGACTGAAAATGGAACAAAGGAACTGTCTGTCAAACAGGGAGCAGCATAGCAGCATTGCTGTGTTGACATTATATTCTGTACATATTCTTTTACAGCCAGAGAAGTAGTTTCGCCAAACAGCTCCATTTCCGTTTCCTAAATGTTGTCTGCATAAAGTGTATGTGCATGAAAAGGCGACAACGTTGCACCTCAATTTATTGGGTCAACTTTACCCAGGGGAACTTGATACAATGTGGGTATGAGTAGGAACGGGCTGAAATTGTAATATTGCACACACATGTGCAGGTTGTATCAGAACCTGCTTGTTTTTTATAATGTGACACATACAAGTTCTAACACTGGTTGTAATTTACTACTCGTAAGAATTTCTAAAAAAGATGTAAGCAAAGTACAGCAACACAAAGGGAAACGGCCAATGGCCACGGGGAAAACTGGAACAGTATACCATTTGCCAAGGGAAATTATCGTAAATTGTTTTGTGTATTTGAGTGTAGAGAAGTGTAAGAGAGGAGAGCAGACATTCTCTCACGTCACTTTCTTGAATATATTTACTCCATATTTACACACATGTATATTCAACTCGTATACAATAAAGTCGTTAAGTGGTGCTAACCAAGCTGCATTGCAAATTGTGAGTACAGAGGAACAACGGTGGCTCAACTCTCAAGTTGGTACATGTTAATATTTAATGAATTTTATTCTGAAAGAATGGGCAATTAGAGAGAAACGACCGGAGAGCGAGTGTAGCTACTTCATGTATGTATAAGCAAATATATATGGATGCCCACAATCCACTTTTGCAGCATCATCAACATCATCCAATTCAATTCAATCCACTTGGCCAAAGAATTTGGACGCGGAACAACTGCAGAAAAAGTTGCATGCCACCATGAAAAGGGATGGGAATCTAAAATTGATGATGAATCGAAAGGAATGCCAAGTTGTGAGACGAAAAATCCAAACTGCTTTCCATCACTTTTCTGGTGTAATACACATGATACCAATTCATTCAACCATAACTGCATAATGCTCATACCATTAGCATCCTATTCCTAGCAGAGCCTTTCTGAGCCAGTACAAAATGTCGTACCTCAAGGTTATCATAATGATTTAGGTGAGTAGAATGAAGAAAATTTTGTGGTTCCTCTTCCAAGACTCATTCTTTATGAATTTATGTAGTTGCTCCCGCACTACATAGTATTATATATTATGTGTAACTGTGTCTAAGCTATAAATTCCTGAGAAGGATAAAGAGGTTATGTAGAGGTGTGTGTTTGGGTATGTGCTAGGAATCATATTTATGTAAATGGAATGCAGTCCGGAGAAAGTGCACTGGTTACCCCATCCGTTCTATGTATGTATGTGTATGTATTACCTGACTTGGAATATTATTTCATTATTAACTAACGGTAACTGCATTTGTTGTACATGTACTTATGGAAACACTCAATTCTCTCCATGTTTCAGATGAAGAAGACATGTTCCTCGTTCAAGACTTACTCCTTGGAGGGGATCTACGCTATCATCTCATGCAAAATGTTATGTTCCCTCCGGAAGCTGTGAGAATGTAAGTTGGTTCATTTCATCTACTCTGTATTTTTTCCTCATTGTGTTCAACGCCTTCTCACTTGATTTTGCCTAAATTATTCAAGCTACTAACCTGAATGGAAAAGGGTGTAAAGAACTGCGCAAAAAGAGCTTGGTCTGTTTATGTACGTATGTATTTATGTATCCTGGGCTGCTTTGAAGGCGAACCTGACTATGGGCAGCTTTAAATTTTAGAGATGATGATGATGACGGTTTGAGCCGACTCTATTTTTCATGCTTTGTAAATGCAAACAATGTATATAATAATTGAACTCCTTAATGCGACGTGCCGGCCGAGGAGCAAAGCAACGGCTCACAAAAGTAAGTGTGGGTGTGGAACGTTGTGATAACAAACTAAAATTCAAAGGAATCTTCAAGTTTTCACGGCTCAAGTGAAAGATGCCCAAAGTCAGGTGCGTTAGGAAAGTGAAAGTGGCTTCATTGTGTATTGGTTGGTGAAATCGTAGTAATATTTGATTAATTTTAGTTTGCTTAGAAATACCTATACATCCTTTCTTACTCTAGCATAGCATTCATACAAAAAAAGCTTGTGAATGCACTATTTCCCAACTTTCCCTATTGGCTAACTAACGAGCGAGTATGTTATTAAGTTACACATATTATGCTGACTGGGTTTTCATTTATCAAGTTTTCAATTCACTTCATTTTTTTTTAGTTTAATCGTGATGATTGCTTACACAGATAGTTAGCTATCCCTTCTTTCCTTGACCTTTCAAAGCAATGTTGTTGCATTTTTTTTGTTCTTAACATCAAAGTGTAATACAAGAAAGGGAACATCTTGCGTCTTATTCCCTTCCATTTCTCCCTCAACTACTCCAGCTCCCTTTTTGCTTCTGAGAACCGGTTTCATTGTCATTCCTCCAACACAAAAGACTTTTCTGTATCCATTGCTAGAGATCGAAAAGAGATATCTCAAAAGGTTTTCTTTGTGCCATACTCTCTCTCTCTCTCTCTTGCTTGCTTGCTTGCCTCTTTCAGCTCTCTGACTTTGATTACATTTGGGCTCCAAAATCTTCAATGAAAAAAAAACATACGAAAAAAATCCTTCACATTGTCTTTCCCTTTTCCTACAGTTTTGGCTACTTGTCAAATGCCTCTATGTTTGTTGGGTGCGTATTTTATATACCATGTAAATATTTCCCTCATGAATATAATAACACCTGTAGTCAAACGTCAGCTCAACCGTTTTGTTACGAAGGTTGTGAATTCTAATGTAGCTTCAGCTATGAATACATGCGTTTCCCTTGAACGAGTGAGGGATCCTTATATTCATTCCTGCATCAACAGGAAGCAGATGAGGAGAGAGAAAGGGAATGGTTGTCAGAAGTAGATTTGCTATTTGCATTAAGAATTGAAATTGGCCTAGATGAAGGTTGCAAACCCTTTCTGTTGCTGACAGAAGCAAAAGGAGCTCATGCTTGATATTATGATATAATAATATAACATGTTATACAGGGTTTGTGCTTGCTTGTGCTACATTACATTTATGTATGTATGTATATTTGTATCTGACGGAAGGCGGACGGTAAATTGAATGAGTGGAAGACGGTAGACCTGTATTTGTATACTTACGTTATACTTACCATGCCTCCAGTGTTTTACATTGGTTCTTGAGTATTGGACGTAGTCTGTCAAGATTTAAATCATATGTGCATCACTATACCTTGAGATGAAGAACAATGCTGTCAAGAACTTGCTTGGCTTGATTTTATAGTTTCTTATTGACTTTCCAATCATCGTACCGGGAGATCTCATTGTACTGAAGACATCCCCTTAAATCAATACTTTTTTTTGTTGTTGTTGCGGCTCCTAGTACACTCACAAACTATGTGTGCATCAATGTACAGAATAGGTGAGTAAGGTTCTCTTTTTGGATGGCGGACCTCTTTTTTCGTAAAAGACACACACTCACATTTTGTCTAGTAGTATGTACCTGGTTTCTCCAACCAATAGATGATTATATTTTAAAAGAAGTCTCTAGCAACAACCTACCTCAAAAATATCATAGTAAAGGTTTTTCTCAACTCGTATAGCAAGACAATAGGTACGTGTCCATGTGTGGATGTAAGTGCCATCCAAAGAAAGTATGTTTTTGAGTGGAAAGTGAAGGGGAGAAAGTGACACGGAGCTCTAAAACTAAATTTTTTTCAGACAAGTAGTAATAAAGTCCATATATTATTGTTGGTTTATTCAAACAGGAATATGGGGCTAGGGAATGCATGCCGCTTCCTTTTCCTCTCCAAATCCTCATTTCAAGACCCTCACCAGACAAAGTAATCGCAAGATACATACATACCACGTACCACACCACATCACATCACCACTTTTCATCTGCTTTGTTTCACTATGGAAGAGTAGTGAAAGTCTGGAGCAATATCATATACTAAAAGAAAATGTGCTAAAACTTACAATAGGCTCTCATATACGTAAAGTAATGGAGCAAAGGAAGAAGGAAAAGAATAAGCATTGCATTTATTTAGGATGGCGTGTGATGAGTATGAGGTTGGTTTTTAGTGTTCCGGCATCAAACTCATCTTCTCCTCTTGTCATAAACTGTAGTAGTTATAGTGTGTGTGCATGTTCCCCCAATACAAACATCACGTTTTCCTTATGGTATCGGTCACAACGAGCTCACCCAAGAAAGGAATCTTTGTTAGTCATTTGTGTTTTTCAAAGTATTTGTATGCAAATACGTCTTTACACTAGGAATCATGGCCCAGAGGAAATGTGGCTGACAAATTCATTTATGCTCCTCTTCTTCTTTCTTGTTGTACATGCATGGTTTGTTTTGTAAGAGAGAGTGCAAGGATTGCATTGTCGTGAAGAGTTTTTGGTGGATGGATGTGATGTGGATGGAGATGGAGGGAATGACTATTTCAGTGGGCAAAACAGTTGGATAAAGAAAAGAGTGAAGATTGCTGGTTTAACAAGACGCAACCTATGCAAATGTTCACTCGGAGGAGTTCCTCTGTAAACAAGCACTTTCCCCGTATTTCTTTTTTAGGTTGAATGAATGGTGTATGGGCACATGGTAAATATTCCCACTAGACAAATCTTCTCGTATGTGTTGTGTGATATTGGTTGAATTAATTTATTTTTCAGCCATCTCTCACACACACATCCACATCATGAAGATATAATATGTGATACTGAAAGAAAGTGTAGAGAAAGAGGAAGGGATTGAACGTTTTCTGGTTGGAGTGACAATCTCAGAGAGAAAGAGGGCAAAAAAACTAGTGAACATGACTGATAAGCTCATGTCGGCTGGAGGAAACAGAGAGACTGTCGAAAGAAAAATAGGGAGAGTTCTTGAAGGCACAGAAAACAAACTTTCTAAAGCATCCTCCATTATTCTACACAAACCAAAAAGCCGTGCTTAAAGTATGAACAGAGAAAATGAATTTGTAAGTAAAAGGCTTGGCTGCTGCGCTCCTTCATAACATGAGTTTCCTTTTTTTAAGAAAATACCTGTTTTCCCAACTTTGTTTACCTTCTTTCAACGTGTCCAAATTCATCCAGTCACTCGACTTACGGCCAACCAAACCAAGTCAAGACAAAATTTTCATTCATGATATTTTTTTGTATACAGTGTCGTCGCTCCTGTTTTTCTGTTTGAACAATTTTTGCTCTTATGGGATTTAATACTTAGCAGTTGCTTAGCTGGCTTGAAAAACTAACTCTTTTTGTGTTGGTCTCCCTCTCACAAACTTGGTGACAAGTATCACAAAAGGCCACTGGTGGTGTGGTATCATACCTCTGTACTATGCCACACTAAAAAGGGCACACAAAATTGAAATCGATTCAAGAAGTTTTGCTAAAATGACAAAATGAGAGTATAGCTTAAAGTATTGGCTTCATTGTGCAACATTCCATTTTCTGCTTTATCCTATCTCTCTCTCCCTGCCCCAGAGTTTTATTTTTATAAAGTACTTTACGTAACTAACCATCCGCCAATCAGGATAGTGATAAATCGCATTCCAGACGCTAAAGAATGCTTCTAACGAACCCCCCAGCATTATATTGGCGCAACTCAAAGCTTTTTGTACTAAATTTGTGATTGAGTAGACAACCATTTAAGAGCGGTCACATGAGAATTTTCAAACATATTTCCAACTAATAAATAACCAAGTAAGTATGGATCAAATGGAAAAGCTCCAATTCAGAAACGAGCTACAATTTCACAATGGAAGTGTAGAACACTCCGACTAAACTGATAAGGTTTAATGATTATCGTTATTAGTACAGAAAAGTGAGCAAAACTTCATTTGTTATGAGAACAATGGGGGAAATGTGCAACGGGAAAACACTGGGAATGGGATAAAATCAAAAAGTTTTTATTTGGGAGAGGAAGCAAACTACATATAACTGAAACCACACTTGCTTACTTACGTACGTACTTGCAATAGTTTTTGTTCGTCTTGCTAACAATTACAAGTTACGATGTGAAGTTTTTGTTTGGTAATCACATACTTTTACTTTTACGAATTTTTTCCAGTAGCCAGGCAAACCCTACTGTCATGATGATTGTCCTTACACATTGTCGTTGCAACCGTGCAATCACTAACTGTGGATCATCTGTCATTATATCCATAATATGAAAATGTAGACGGTAATAACGTGACTTGAGCTACTTTTCGTAGAACTTTCCTCTCACAAAAAAAAATCCAATTTAAAGCTAGTCTAATTCTAGTTTGCGAATTTGGACGAGTTTGTCATGGTGGTTTCCATTTCAGTTGCTTTGGTGGAATTTTGGCATGGTCCTGGTGAGATAAATGAAATCACACACTTCTGTAGATTCAAACATACAGATTTCGCAAATCTAAGTTGGGTAATTAGCGCCAGTCATTCGCATCTAGTTTCTTGTCATGCATTTGTAGAGAAGCTCGACTAGTCGTCAATTAAATTAGGGAGCAAGCAGAAAACAAAGCACAAAAGGAAGGAACAACCATCGAATTATCGAGGAATTATGACAGGGCAGGGTACCCTGCTTGAGGCTGACTTAGGGCAAACATACCTTTGCATATTATGAAGCACTATATACATTTCACTCCATGAATTCAATCTTTCTCTCTCCCTCTCTAACGTACTACGTACCTACTATACTTTTCTACCTACCACTTTGCGAAAAAAAACGATAGGATTGACTTCGTGATTCTTTTGATGGAGATCAAGGAAACTGGTGTTGGTGTTTCGTTTCATGTTCTTATGTATCATCACATCACATCATCATACGTTTTGTAGGATCACGAACGAATTGCGGAGTTTCCTTTCTCCTTTCAAATGTAACGTATCACCATACCATTTTACTAAAAGGAGGGATTGGATTGTATCATGGGTTAGTTAGTGCATCCGATGCATGTCCATTAGTCTCATGAAAAGTTGATGGCATAATATTGCTACACGAAAGCTTATCTATAGGGAAACGCCAAAGCTGAATACGTATGTGTACCTACCTCCTGCCTTGTATTTTTTTTCTTCCAAAGCCGCTTGCTTTTGCTTTCTCTACGTGCACGATTCCAAGTTGTAGCGCAACTTCCACCCAGCCTTTTCTACTTCAGTATCCATACAACTAATGAAACTAATCAGGGAGAGCATTGCTTTTTACTCCTTTTGACACATTCCATTTCCAGGTACGTTGCGGAGCTGGGACTCGCTTTGGATTATCTACAGCAGAAGCACATCATACACAGGTAATGAGTCAACTTTCTAACGTTACGGCTTGTCTTTTGCGTAAGTTTGATCGACGGTGATGGCGCTATAACACCGCATAATATTGTGTAAGTTGCTTGTTCTTGTAGTAGAGGAAAAGCTTAGGGAAAAGCAAAAAGAGAGATTTAAACAGAAGGTACTAGATAACGAACGGTGGGCTGAGACACTAACGGATGATATGCGATATGCCTGTCACGTCACACACGCCGTACTTCAGCCATTCATATGCCTGATCAATTTCTCATCGATGTGTTCTGTTATAGCCTAGCTGTCCGGATGTTTTGTGTCATGAAAAACATTTATCAGCATCGAATTAAAAGTTTCTTTGACACAACGTTGGACTACTTATCAGAAGAAAATTAAAATGTCACGCTAAATATATATGACGTACAGGAAGCTCCACGAATTTAAAGCAATGTTTTGCTTGATATCAATTTCCCACGAGTTGATATAATATCATTTTGTACTGAGAATGGAAACTGGATAATTAATAAAATGCTAGAAGAACCAGCATGAAGCATGTAGATTAAAGGTGTGAGTATTTTGCAATTGTTGCATGTCAACTCATAATTTGGTAAAAGGTATGGTATGTCGGAAAATAGTTCGTGCTCAGTGAAAGTGAAAAGAGTTGGTATCAAAAGGTATGATGATTGATCCAGAAATGAGTGTATTATGAATACGAACACGGGGACAAAGGAAGAATCCAGCATATAATAAAAGGGGAGCGGCACATACGCTTCCATTCATCTGAATATGGGGAGCAGGAAAGGATTTTTTCCTAGGAAAGAGTACTGCCCCAAATACTTTGCTAAAAGCTTTAGCAAAAAGAAAGAATAGAATACATGAATTAGAAATGGAGCTTTTAAGAGCCATACATGTATGAAAGATTGGGATTCCATACATCAAAAATTTATATTAGAAGAAAACCCAAGAGTAATGATATTAAATCCTTTAGTAGTCGTCGGTGCATAAAGTATATGGATAAAAAATGGGCTATAATGGACTGAACAGCGGATAAGCATTCAACATATATTATGCAAAGACGTAAACTTTTCTTATCGCATCCAACTCGCTTGTTGTTCCGCTTTCATTGTCAACTAATACTCGGATGCAATTGTAAAATTGAATATGTTGGCAAGAAAAAAGCAATAATATGGCTGCAATTAATGTTGTTATTTTTTGTTACATTTACGTAAGCTCAATATTAACATAATTCTTCGTATTATTTCATGTCATTCCAATAAAACCATGAGAAGCCCAAGGATCTCTTCATTTTACAGGGTTTTCAAGCCTGAAATTCTTACATTTGTATCCAAACAATGAAGAGCAACAATTCAATAGAATATGAGGAAAACGAGAAGGAGACTAAACAAATTTAATTTACTTAGAAAAATGAAAGACCATATTGGAAAGAGATGCGAATAGCATAGTTCAATATCAACATGGTTGGGTACATCTCGATTCTTCTTACCAACGTTCTCATCATCCGTTCCCTTATTCGATTTCCAGGAAATAGAAATAATTATTATTTGGTTTTAAACAACTGTTCAAGCGGAAGAGGACTCAAATTGAAGAATGTACCCGTTCATTTTTAAGGAAATGGAAGATAATATTTGACAATAGAAATAGTAAAAAATTAATTCTTAGAAATATTCCACAAGAAAAAAAGATTTTGTCATAATTCTTTAAAGTAATCTTTTCCCATTGCGACAGTTTACTACGTAAAGTTTCAAATCTGTTATATTTCATACAATAATGCAATATATGTGGAGGAGTAAGAATTGAGTTTAAGAAAGTAATCTCAGTTTTCATTTCAGTTTCCTTCCTTCTAATCCCACTTGAAAGTATGAAATGTTTTTTCTTTTCTTTAGAGATATCAAACCTGACAATATACTTTTGGATGAGGAAGGCCACGCACATTTAACGGATTTTAATGTTGCAACCAAATTAGAAAATGGGAAACAGTATGCTTGTGCTCTTTCAGGAACAAAACCATATATGGGTTAGTAGTACTTTTACTTAAATGCATGAAAAAACTTTAAGCCACTTAGAAAAAAAAAGGGTTTATTCAAAAGCTTAACGATTCAAAATGTTTTGTACAGCCCCAGAGATTTTTTGCTGTTACGCAGAGGAAATTCCTGGATACTGCTATTCCGTCGACTGGTAATTACTTTTTGCTTTCTTTTTATATTCTCTATTAAATGAGACATGCGAGTACTTGAGAAATTTATGGGGTGACATTGTACACGGCCATAAAAAAGTAGTAGATGATAAAAGCACTTTGTTTAATATTTTATGTATAAATTCAAACTGTTTGTGTTAAACAGGTGGTCACTTGGTGTAGTGGCGTATGAATTATGTTCTGGACGTCGTCCGTATGAGATTCATTCCCATACACCGAATAAAGACATAAGGCAGATGTTAAAGACTGCTCCTGAATGGCCTCCAGCCTGGCCTGCAGAATTTACGATGCTTGTTCAACAGGTTAAATATTTTTATATAGCTGCTTATATTTCATGAGTTGGAGTCGCATGAGTTTGAGAAGAAAGTCTGACTAAAAACCTTATTTACTCCCTTTTGCTGTGTTTTTATTGACTCACAGGATGTACAAATAATATTTGTGAAATGGCATGCTGTCTCCTCTCTTATAATAATATTTATGTCTCTCACACTTCCATGTTTCTTAAGTCCACGTTGTGCAGTTCCCATCAAATAGTAGTTCCACAAGTGTTTTCACTCGTTCATTTCTAATGCTTTGGGGGAAGATTGGAACTTACGGTTAACCAAGTTAGTTCAAATCTTGTGGTCATTTTTAGTAGACTACAGAAAAGAAATATATGAAGGGAATAAACAGGCTTGTGTTTTAAAATTTTCACGATCTGTTGACTGTACAGTTTGCTTGATTTTAAATATAATTGATGCATAAGAGAAGTCCCTTTTTAAAAAATGTCGGTTCGAGTTCCGTTTTTGTACAAGATATTTTATTTTAGTTACATACACAAGTTTAACTAACAAATTCCTCCATTTTTAAGGTGTCAACTGGTTTAACAAAAAATTATTTAGAAAATGGAGTTTATTTTTTAAAAACGCAGAATTTTATATTTGTTTAATGACTACATCCATTGGATTTTGCCAAAAAGAATCATTAATTTCTATAATACAAAAAACTTGCCGGAATATTTTTTATTGTTGGGGAAAGCATAGTATAAGCTTCTACACAAAAAGTTTTACCTATGAGTGTAATACGGCTTCCATTTGTACTTATAAATGAGCTCTCATCATGCTATTTTACTATATAAATGCTGAAAAATAATATTCATCCTTCCTTAGCAATAAGTATTAATGTTCCAAACGAAAAACTATGGTGAATCAGCATGTTTGTGGTGTTGGTGGATAAAAGGCCTATGGGTTAGTACAATATCCTGTTTATTTTGAACACAAAGCTGCTTCAACTGGATGCCTTACAAAGGATTACCACTTTGGAGTCCCTCAAAACAACACCGTACATGATGGAAATGAATTTTGAGGACATCCTGGAGAAGAAAGTATCTCCGTTTTTTGTACCGCCGGTAAACCAGTTTTAGTCCATTGTTTGTATTTTCCCTTTTGCTTTGATCACTCACAATTATATTCTTCATTGTGTACATCCATTATACAAGGTTTCCAATAATTTACACTAGAATAGCTTCCAACCTCGTGTCTAAATTTTATCTCAGCCATTGAAGCGGCTCCAATAACTCAGGCTTCGGCCAGAATAATAATAATAATAATAATAATAATAACAATTAAATGGAAAAGTGTGAGCACTGTAGGCATAGACGCTGATGATAATAATGAGGGAAATTTACTGAAGGCAAATAAAGTAAACGAGGTGCTACAGATAAGTCAATCAGTCTTCTTTCCTAGCTCCAAACTCATATCCCAGTTGAGACAACGCGTCCTATCATTATTTTCACTCCACGTAATATGCAGCTCTAGTCTTAAAGAAACATAGTTTTGGATATATTACGTGAATACATTATGAGTAGACGTGAAGTGAAGACGTGTTTGTGTGAGAAGAGCACTCCCACATTATTCAAGGAAACGCCATTACAATGTCAAGCGTTATTACATGTTTTTATAAAACAGCGTGCTCAAAGTTGACATCCAGTTGCTCACATTATATTAAATCCAGACACAGCAGGTTACTCCACCCTTCCCACAGGAGCCACAAGTTTCATAAACGTCACAATTTAAATGAGATCTTAGCTAGAGAGAATCAAGTATAGAATTTGAGGGGTGATAGTGATGAGAAATACCCAGCCGTCAACATAATTCTAGGTGAATGCATGATAATTACTAAGCAATAACTAATCTGGCTTATGATTTTTGACTTGTTTTTCAGAAAGGACATTTAAATTGCGACCCAACATTTGAACTGGAAGGTACATATATACTTTACCAATATCTTTGTTGATTTTGTTTGAAATTTGTAGCCTACAAGTAACTTTTGTGGAACTAAATGTGTGGTAGCTAAAATCAAGGGGATTGGGTTTATTTAAAGAAAGCATGTATATACAAATATATAACTGGTTTAGCTAGGTATCTATTAAATTATTAATTTTTAATCTAATGAAGGTGTGCGAGCTCGGCTTACCACATAAATACATACAAGCATAATGGAATTTCTGCCTCATGTCATCTCTTTTACCTAAATGATTAAAAATAACGTGAATGCGGGGAATACAGGAATTCTGTAAAACGTACCCAAAGCTTTCCCTTGTCGTGCCATGTCACTTTTTTAAGCCTTTAAGAATGAATTTTTGTGTTACTGTCATAATTGATTAATTCATTTGTTGATCAACTTATTTTCGTGTGTAGATGAAAAATAATTTTCGCAATTATTGACTTTGTATCGTAGAGTTACAAATTTGTGAACTGTTCTTTATTTATATCAATGTCAGCATTAACAATTTATTCACAGTTGACTTTGCTTATTCCTTTTTAATCACTCCTCCCTATCTCAGATTTGAAAATTCAAAGTTGACAGAGCCGGTTCTAGTAGCCGTACAATGAAAAAATCGATTCGTTTCGTCTTGTTTAGTATATAAAGCGTTTGGGTTTGAAAAACTGTTTTCCTTTTAAATAATAAAAAGCTGTTGCCATCCTATTGTACTCCAAAGTAGATCTTTGCGTGAGCCGTAGGCAACTGTAAATATTTTAGAATGGAGAATGAAGGATTTCATGCATATTTAACTTTGTACAGTCAGCAAATACTGTAGCGTCTGCTCATTCAAAGTACTAATGTATTAAAGCATTTTCAATTCGAGTGTTTTATACTGCTATTAGACTAAATGGAGGACAAACGTTAAACACTATAGTGTTAATTTTTATATCTATTTTTCATTTATGTCAACTATAAAAACTAAGTTTTTTGTACAATATGGCTAAATGAACGGATCATGTGTGCATATTTGAAAGATTTGTACTTTGTCTGATAATGTGGGAATCAGCATAATTTTTTTTGAACTATAGCAAAAAAAAAGGTTTTTATATAACAAACCAGTTCCAAGTTTATCGACGTAAATGATGCTCATAATAACGTAGCTTGATGTACGAAAATAAATAATTCATTGGAATTTTCCAAAAGAAAGGAACAAAAGTGAACAAAATTATTAATACCAATTCGTTTCTTGGAGTATTAAATTGGCTTTATGTGACATTTTGACTTTATTTGAACTGTGTATTCAATCTCGAATCAAGTTGTATTTATTCCTGACGAGCAGTGATTATCTTGTTATAAGGTAATGAGGCAGGGAGTAGGTAGACAGATGCGACTTAGAATGTCAGGATGCGGTTATTGTGTTTTGGGGTAAAAAGTACTGCAACGATGCTGTGCAAATACTAATATGGCCCATTACAAATTAAACGAATAATATCCTTTTATCATACAAAAAGCAAAGAAAGTATCATTGAGACGTAATAATATGGTTCAATTTAGAAACTTTGATTCGATATAACAAACTAACTCCACGAACATATAGTTATAAGAAGTGGGTCTACTTCCTCGTTTACAACTTATTTTTTATTATCAAAGTTGGATATTCAAATGCACTTTTTAATTTAGTACTAAACTGGCAGGTTCAATTCAGCATTCGGCAAGTTTATTGTTACCAGTGGCTGTAAATACAATGCCTCAATCATTCTAGTATCCTTCGAAGTTTTTAAATCACATCACAATCACGAGAGTAAAAACTTCTAATGGAAAAGGAGCTCCGTTTTTTGTTCATATTAATGCAACCGTCTTTAAAAGCCATTTTCTATATTTCACAAGTGGTGCTGGTTAAATTTAGAGCGTGGCGGCGAGTGTCTTTTAAAAGAAAGTTCTCTCCCTTTCGTCTTCCGGATAAGGGAGAAAAGTGGAAAACTTAAAACCATATAAATTTTCTACGCTTTTATGTATTTGTTACCCACTCTCAAATCAATGAACCATTAATACTTACTTACAACCATGTTTGCGTTACAAAAACTTTGAGAGAACATTAATACTTTTGGAGAGCCGAAAGTCCTCCATTTATTACTTGCTATAATCCATGTAAAAATGTAGGATCGAGTGGCTGCTGTAGGACTTGGTAAATATCATGAATAAACTCTTTGATTATCATCTTAAAGAAATTCGCCAAAAAAAGTTCCCCTTCTTTTAGCTACCTAAATGGTTTTCATGGTGTGGTAGGAATGTTTTCTTCTCGACTTAATGCCTTCCTCTTTTCTTGTTCAAAGAAATGATTGTGGAGTCACGTCCGTTGCATAAGAAAAAGAAACGGCTTGCCAAGCAGAGATCCCTCAGAGAGCTTCAGACTACCCCGCTTGGAGAACAGGTAAGAATACTACAGCCAACTTAACAAAAAAAATCAAAATTGCTATGGACTATATCATATTAGCTTAAGGGAATAGGAAAGCATATTATATCAGAGCTTTCAATACCGCCTCTCAACTAACAATAAGTAAGTGCTGGTGCTTCGCTGCCGGAAAGTTATCGAACTCGCTTCCTCCTTTTGGAGTTTTTCCAATTTAAACTTCAATGTGCATTCCAATTTTTTTCTCCTTGTGCCACAAATGACTAAATTGGTTTTGTACGAAGAAAAAGAAACAGAATTGTCAATTTCTTGCTTTCCCCTTTGTGGAGGTAATGAAGGGTTTCGAGGAAAAGAGAAAAACGTGTATTGTACCTGGTTGGTTCGCATTTCAAAACTTTTCAAGACGTCCTCACTTTCACGTTATCCAACGTTTCAAATTTTTTGTAGGAAATGCTTTTGAAGTTTACCTTGAAGGACTTCAACCTATAAAAGTTAAGAGGTTCGTTTTGGATAATTTAGCAGATCGTGTAATTAACCTTGCTTGTAAGTAGGTAGAATGTCAGACTAAATAACTCTTTAAGCCGATTCTCAAGTTTCCCCGTATCATATTATCCAGGTCTTTCTAGTGGTATCGGGAGAGTGTATTTGTAAGTCGGCAAGGGCGTTCTCCACTGTGTAACCCTTTCCCCATTCATTTAACAATGTAACTCCACGTCAATTAAGTATCTTATTTTAAACTGCTGAGAAGCTTCCTATTATACATTTTTTTGCTATGTAAAGTTAACAAGTTTTGAGAAAGTGCATCCAATAAACTGAAAAAACAAAGCGGTTTAGCAGCCATCTATTTGTTACTGAACAAGTACAGGCAAAGCAAAGCTTCCCGGAAGGATCCGGGAATCATGAGACTAGGGATAAAAGTAGTAGCATTAACTGTCAATAGATAAAGTTTTTAGAGAAAACGAAGCTGCAAAACGACAGGTGCGGATAAGTACTGCAGATAAACATGGTTGTTACATTTCTGTTCATGTGACAATTAGGTGGATGTAAAGCAGCTGCAGAAATAAAATACAGTTGGTGCATTTGAAGTGCCTAAACGACGTTCGTTTTACGATATCGTGTCGAAATTGGTGGAAACGTTTTCACTGTCACTGTAGAATTTTAGGTCGTTGATAAAACCATACTTCAATTTTATGGTATCAACTAGTTTAAAAAATCATTGTCTCCCTATCCTGACAAAGAAACGTGGAATTGGATATTCTTGAAAACTATATTTCAGCTTTCAGATAGGAAAGCGTCATATGAATGAAGGGATTTCATTCATTTTTTATTGTATCAAATAAATTCTATCTTGCTGCAGTTATTGAGGGAGTAACGGAAAGTTGTTTTTACTAATTTCAATAGTTTATTACTCACTGAAGCTGACGTAGTTATTACAATTTGTGATAAAACCTGCGTGCTCAAAAAATTAGAGTCCGTTAAGTAATGTAAATTGACAGTAGATCACTGGAAAAAATTTGCCTCCTAGTTTCTATATTAGATAGGACTGCCAACTAGCGTTGATAGTGGAAACAACCATAGCAAATCGTTCGGCAATAATAACATCCGCAAAGTTTTAACTCACAAGCACCATTTCCGGAAATAGTCGGATTTTTTAAAAGAACGTATTTCCTAATGCAAGGCCTAGGTGGCTTCCAAGCAATGCTATATTTGAAATGTTATCGTTGTTTATAACTGAACTTACAAATACGAATGAACAGTTCTAAATCAAAAAAATGTAATGTACTAATCTAACAAAAATTTAATGTTAAATTACCTTCTAGGAACCAACACTATTAGATCCACTGGCTGAAGAGTTCACAACCTTCAACAGACAAAGAGAATTAGAGCGCATGGAACGTGAGCGAAAGGAAGCTGAGTGGGAACAAGAACTTTTGAGAGCAATGGAAGCATCCACCACATTTTCTAGCAACACTGCCAGAAAAGAGTTTCGTCTTTCAGACTCACAGCTTCCTGCTGAATGCCAAAGCCCTAGCTCAGGACTTGACAGTCCATCATCGAGCTCATCATTGGCTCATGCTTCAACTTCTGCTGCATCCTCATCTATGCATAAAATCAGTCAAAAATCATGTGGGGCTGATGGAGGTGCTTCGGCTAAAGGTCAAGATGACAAGTCAAAGCCATCTACAAGCAGCGTGGATGGAAAGAAGCAGGCATGGGCTAAGCGTCGTTCTTTGACAATGCCGGAAGACGCCAAGCTGTGGAAGAAATCTTTAAAGCATTAGTTGCACGTTGCAACAACTGAGGTCTAAAATAAACTTGTTGGCAAGCAAAAAAATTGTGATTGTGTCACTTGAGGATCAATTTACATTGCACGACTACTCCGTAGTAAAAAAAACTGATTGGACTGGAAAATTATATTGGCAAAGTACGCGACATCGGATATCGTTATTCCTTAAGTATAAAAATATCTCTGTAACAATTTAAATATACATATTAAACTTATTACCGTAGTTGAACGTACATTTGTTTTTGATTCCCTGTTTAAATACATTAAGACTAGAGTATAGCCCAGACGTGTTTAGTGCTTAAGATTTATGACGATGTTATGAACCTGAACTTTTTTTTATTTATGAACCTTCCTTGTTGCTGCTTCTGTAAACGATTCTAGTTTTAGCTTAAGATGATAAACAATGAAGTGGGTTTTTCATGTACCAAACATAACAAGGATTGTAAATATTGTATCGATAGAGGCGTATAAATTAAATATCAATCAATAGAAAATAATACGGGTTTTAATTTCATTCCAATAAGAATTTTTCAGTCAGTGTTGTAAAAGTATATCCCTAAAGTTCTCAAAAGGTAGGCATGTAAAGTACATTTATCTTTACGGATGCCTTTTCAATGAATGATTTGAAGCATTAATTGTGCTATCCGAACGGGTGTATGTAGTTTTCCGTATTTGGATGTTTGCATTACGTATTATATTGTCAATATACATAATATTTCTTGCCCGTAAGAAAGTAATATTATGGGGTATTCTGATAAGATTTCGTAGGACCTGTTAAAATTCAATGCACAGGATTTTTACTGGGCGTTGCCTGTAGCATTTAAGAATATGGAATGAGGACTAACCCTTTAAATATTGCGCAGCAGAAAAATGAGTTGAGCATCCAAGTTGGTCCCAGCTAGTAAGACTGTATACTCTCACTCATTGTGTGGAAATAAATAATGATGGCCCTCGAGATATTTATGTTTTATAAAAGGAAATGTAAAGTATTTAAATATAAGCGCTAATTAGGTTAATTACTGTATTAGAAAGTTGTGAATTGTGCATTTATTTCAAAGTAAAGTTTTTGATCTGAGAACCTTTTAAACATCATTGGGAGGAAATACTACCACATTTGTGCAATGTTGCTGCAGTATCGTTGCGGCCAACTTTTAAAGAAAGAGACAATGATTAACTATTAAATTCCTAATTTTGTAGTTTATGCATCAATATGGTCATGACGTACCTATATACGTGAATTAGTGTTATGGTTATCAGAATAGAACAGATTATTGGTAAATAATTCATTTAAACATATTATTACACATTGTTTTGAGCGTTCTGTAAAACAAATATATGTTATATCAAACATATTATAAACAATGTAGGAATCGTTATCAATGTGAAAAATAAAACAAATCGTGATACTCATGTTTTTAATGGATGGATTACGCCGGTTCAATTCCTGAGTAGAACTTTATATTTTACTATCACGTTCGTCATACACAAGATTTTTACGAAATTCGTCGTAGTCGAGGAACTTAATTACTCTACACAACCTTGTAATACCTAGGTGCTGACCAAGATATTCTCTCTGATATTCAACAATACTGCCAGAAATTACATAATGAAAGATCCATTCGATCTGAAATGTTTTGAATCGCCTTCTTGATTATTACTTATTCATTCACGATGGAATGTGACGATATAAGCGTAGATCTCTTAAGGACACTTAAGTTCCTTTCATTAACATTTTTTCGCAACTTAAATCTTCAAGAGAAGTTTAACCTACCATGCACTATCGCTTTATAATGTTACATAACTCAGTGTGAAATGAAGGAGAAAGCTACGTGAAAAACTAATGATTGTAAGATGCTTTCATCACATGAATTGACTGTGCTACCGTTATCCATCATCCCCCCTCCCAATTGATTGAAGCAATTGAGATAGCAATTGAGATTGAAATTCTACTGAAAATGTTACGTTTTCATTTTCTCCGTATTTTCTCCGAAATCGTATACTCCAAATGTCAAAATTTTTACACAATCCTGGATAGGATATTTCAGATATGCATTGACAACGTATGCTTACGGTTCTTGAATTACTCGAACGAAGTAGTCCTATCGAACAACGATATGATGCTGATAAAAACCAATTAAAATTACCAACGTTGCAAAGTGAACATCAATGTATTCCTATCTACAAAATGCAGTCTCCCATCTTTTCATGAAGCTCATGAGATCAATTCGACACGCTTCATTATAGTTACATCATCTTTACTAACAGTCGGAATCTTCAAAAAAAAGAATTCATGTTGTACATGGATTCTGACACCATTTCCTTCGTTTTTCTCTCGTACTAGACGAAGTAAAATAGAGTCTCACTTGGGTTTGGGATAGGACTTTGTCTTCACATTGGTTTAGGGTAAAGATTTTCCCAGTGTAACACAAATTAATACAGGCAAGCGTCTGACACTATCCGTTGCGAAGAGGAGACCCTAAATATAAGTTGTTTACGTAAAAAAAAGTGCTAGAAATGAGCGAATCTTGTGTTTACTACCTTATTCAACTGGAAAATACATACACATACATCAATACTTTCGAAAAAGCTAGTAGCTCAATGGCGGGGCGCCTCTCTAGTAAAGAGGACACGCAAGTTAGTTCCATTCTTGCCTTGGCTGAATCTATACCTAAATATAAGTTTTTTGAGTCAATAGAAGTGCTAGAAATGATCGAATTTTGTGTTAACTAACCTTATTCAACTGCAAAGGCACGTCTCCGTTAAAGAGGAGACGCAAGTTCATTTCTTGCCTTGGCTAAATCTATACCTAAATATAAGCAGAAATGAACGAATTTTGTGTTAACTACCTATTCAACTGCAAAATGCATACACATACATAAATACTTTCGAATTAGCCATTAGCTCAATGGTGGTGCACCTCTCTGGTAAAGAGGAGACGCAAGTTCAATTGTTGCCATGGTTAAATCTAACCTAAATTTATGTTGATAAAGTCAATATAAGTGCTAGAAATGAAGGAATCTTGTGTTAACTATCCTTTTTCAACTGCAAAAGCACCTCTCTGTTACAGAGGAGACGCAAGTTCGGTTCTTTGCTTGGCTAAATCTATACCTAAATATGAGCTGTTCAAGTCAATAAAAGTGCTAGAAATGAGCGAATCTTGTGTAAACTACGTTATAAACCTGCGATCGAAAATCAAAAGCAGGTTTTTTAGAATGGATCTTCGTCTGTCTGTTCGCACAATAACTTTTACACTGTTTAAGAGTTACCTTATGTCAAACTCTTGGCTGAGTTCTAAGATGAGTAAAATCGGTCAACGGCAACTAGGTAAAAGGTCAAATATTTTTTAATGACAAATCATGGGTTATGATACATCAAAATGATGCTATTTCTCGAGAAAAACTCAACCATGCTATTTCAAAATTCAGCAATGACACCAGCGTGACCTATAAGCGTTTAAATCTTCAATTTTTTTTAACCCAATGAACTACTCAGCTTATTCTAACGTCATTCAAATTAAATTCTTGATCGTAGGTTCCTATATACCCCTGTCAGTTGTCAAGTTGATTATGTACCGTTGGGTATACATTGAAAATACCCAGGGCATCGTCTGTCTGTCTGTATGTATGATAGCTCAAAAACGGTTTGACTTTTTTTAATTCTGCTTTCACTAATCACTATAATAGGTCAAAAGTAAGGTCAAGTTCCAAGATGGGTCAAATCAGTTCAGGGGAATTACTGGGTCAAAGATCAGGTCTGTATTTTTTAATAGTACGGTGTGGGTTGTGATACAGAGCAGTTTGTTTGCGCTACTCCCAAAATTCTCAGGTAACCCCAACGTGACCTTTGGCCTTATTAAGTTTGAAAATAGAACACTCGCAATAACTTTTGAACGGTTCGACTTTTTTAATTCTATTTTCACTAAACAATATCTTATGTCATAAGTAAAATCGAGTTATAAGAGGGGCCAAATTGGTGCATGGGAACTGGGTCAAAGGTCAAGGTCAGATATATTTTATAGTAAGGTACAGGTTGTGACACATCAAAATGAAGCTGCTTGAAAGAATAGTTCATGAATGTTGCTCTCAAATTCTCAGATAGCACTAGCGGGAACTTTGACCTTATTAAAGGGGGGTTGAGGCGATCACTCGGGATGTGTATACTCATAAAGGTACATCATTACATCTCGAATTTTCGGGTTTATTCAACTACAAAATACATATATAAATAGTTTCGCTTTAAATTAGCAATGGCGGAACGCCTCTCCGTTAATGAGGAGACGCAAGTTCATTTCTTGCCTTGGCTAAATCTATACCTAAATATAAGCGGTTTAAGTCAATGTCAGTTCCAGAAATGAACCAGAGAGCTCAGCTAGCTAATTCTACGCTCTCTCCCAATTCGGCCTTTATACACAATAAAACTATACCAATTGGCACTCCAAACCTAACGTCTTATAGATCCATCCACTTATCATAACTTGAATTATCATATTCATTACTACAGACAGTATTTTTATGAATTTTAATATCCTTGAAGTGTTCCTCTTATGACTATATGTTGTTAGTAGTGCTATTCTCCAGTTGTATGAAATATTCCATTGACATGTGCACCTCACAAGATATTGGGAGATTGGTCACGGTTATCGTAAACGTACACGCAGTCGGGCTTATAGTGTGTGCAAATTAAATAGGTGCACATCGACAAGAGGAAATTCAGTCAGTTGCTTGTACGAAGGCATTATCATAAAGGTCCGGTCAACTTTATTTTGCTCTCATTTTATAACGACTTGACATATTCAATCGATTTTTTCTATATAATCTCCCCCAACTCCCGCACACTTTTTCCACTTTTTTTCAAGAGCCGAGATGTAAGTAGAGAAGAATGCTGGACCTCTATGTCCAAGGCATGAAATACACTTTTTTAACATGTTCATCCGAATTATACTTCCACCTACGCATGTAATTTTTTAGTTTTGGGAACAAAAAGTAGTCCGATGGAGCAAGGGTACGGTTGTACAGAGGGTGGCAAAGTTGAATGAACCCGACGTCCTGTAGTTTCTGCTGTGCGACCTTCTACGTGTGAGATGGCGCATTATCATGCAATAAGTAAATTCCGTCTTCCCATTGGTTTTGACCACGTTACTTGATGTATGCTGATTTCAGCTTAGCCAAGATATCAGCATATTTTTGTCCGCTCAATGTAGAACCATTATGGAAGAACTTGGTCAGCAAAACTCCAAACCGGTCCCAACAAACGAGCATCTTTTAGTCTCTGCCTGAGAGGGATGAAGGTAACTTTCATTCCCAGTCACAACTTGCCCCAGAAAAAATCTCTATCCTGAGAAAGGAGGTTGAGATTCTCTTGGCTCGTTTGCACCTTAATTTCGTTTGTTGATGTGTGAGCAGTTTGGAAATCCACCTTGCACAGCAAAGAGATAGACCCAAAGTCAAATGTAGAATTCTCAACACTGACATGACACTTATATTGACCTTTTCTGCTATTTCCCGCGACAGGAGTCATCTGCTTTCACTTTAGCTACATGTCTGTCGTCAGTCGAACTTAAAGGTCGTCCTGGGTTTGTCTTGTTTTCTAGTGATGGGTCACCACTACGAAATCGCTGGCAATGGATCAACACCATCCTTTTGAAGCTCCTTTCTAATTAAGGGCAAAGAAAGGCCCTTCGAAAAATGCAGTTTAATCTGCGCACGAATATCTTGCGTTGTAAAAAAATGCTCGTTTACGTTTCCAGCTCTAACTCTACAAAGCAAATGAATGCTACTACAAGCAACCCAACATTCAAAAGCCATAATCTTTATCTTTCAGATGATATGCAGATAATTGTATTTGAGGAAGTTCTCTTTGATAATCGCTATCAAAGTTGACCGGACCTTTATGATAATGCCTTCGTATGTCAAATCTCGATGCTCAATAAGGTGAAATAGAGGACTCATTGAGGAAGAAAGATAGGAACTGATGGAAAGAATCATACGGATTGTGATTGTGGGATCAAAGCTAAATGCTTGCTTACCTACGCAAAAAAGGACATGAACAAAAGGGGCATCCTTACCAGGATTATCTACCCAATTTCCAGATCGTCAGATATGCTTGCATAATTTGATAATAAAACCGAGAGTATGACAAAAATGAACTTCCCTCTTTCTTACTGCTAGATTCTTATTGCCTTGCATCAATTCCATTTCCTCTTTTACCTCACTGACAACGAATTAATGCAGCGTCAAATAGATGCATACAGTTATATCAAAGTTGTATGTACATACAGATCGGAAAAACACAAATAATGTACGCTGCTTCTGTTCTAACAGTTATTATCATAGCGATTAACATTAACTAGCTTGGAATGGAACGGGGGATAAGAAAACTGTAGCAATAATTGTATGTTGTGACCTCAATAATTCGAAACAATATGACATAATAATATCCTCTTGAAGAATGTATCTACGTAGGAAATGTGACCTTTTTGACACCTCCACTCGAATTTTAATCAACTGCTAGTACGTGGGAACGTCTGGAAAGGAGCTGAAGCTGTGTTCAAGCAAAAATACGATCCTCGTCTTGTTGTAACCATTAGCTTGTTATTAAATAGGTAATATGCATAAAATGTACTTGGTGGTGGAGACGGATTAGTATGCATATGTCAATTTGTGATTTGTTTAGTGTCGCTTCGAAGCACTGAAAATTAAATGAGTGTCGTCGTAATTGGATACATACATATACTTGTGTTGTGAATATATGACTTTTCGTTTATGCAATGGACTAAACCGCCACTCATATTTATCTTCGTGTTTAGTTCTTTTTGCAGCGTTCATTTTTCTTCATACTATTCTGTGAACAACATCTTTCCCGGTGTGATGGTTCTGCTTCTCCTCAATATTATATTAAACTAATCTTAAATCTGAAAACGCATTCAATGCAACTTTTTGTCTGCAAGTACAGCGCCTATGCTAGTTCAAAATCCTTGGTTCGCGTTAAAAGATCGGTTGATCGGTTAAGTTTACTTTTACTATACCTTTTTTACTACATTAAGACAAAGTTAACATCAGAAGAAGGAACGATTAATACGAAACCACTCTTCCAGTGGAGTTGGAGTAGTTTTTTCTTCAACATTTAAGAAGTGCAGGTGACCCAAGTGTATCATCCGATTCAAATCGTTATCATCGTAACTGCTATCGGCTATCTTATGACAAGGTCATACGACGAATGGTTTTCCCGTTAAATAAAGGTTGAAAAAGTGAATTTGAAGTTTAAAGAAACAAGCACAGCTCCTGAATCTTTCTTTTGAATTTGGTTATCTGTGAGCGATCAGCTGTCAATGTCAGTTACAGGTCACAAGATAATCAATAGTAAATAAGTGAACATTTAACTTTATCGTGGTCGTCGTGGTTTGGTAAAATGTAAAAAGTGTTATAGTTAACCTACCCCTTTGATATTGATTAGTATTTTGAATTTTTAGTTGAGCTGAGTGACAGGAGGGAAAGGGCATGTTTAAACATGGAAGAAAGCGATGCAAAGAGTAAAGTATCTGTAAAGCGTAACTCATCAGGAAGCATGTGGTCGTGGTTTCTATCTTTTTTTGGCTGGCCTGTAAATACTACACTGCAACGTTCATCCTCTGCTGATATTGACGTGGGGGAAAGGAAGGTATTAAAGAGGGGACCACCATCAACTTCAACAACAGGGGAACCCCCAGTTAAAAGAAAGAAGTTAAGAAGTAAGAAAAATCTGTATTTTTGCAGTGACTGACTTCATATTTATTTACTTATCTAATTTGAATTTAGTTTGCTTTGGATACATTCGTTTTGGATTTGAATTATTAGGTCCATCTATGAAATTTAGAATTGCTCAAGCTATAGCTAAAGTTAGCACCAGTTCTGAAGAGTCAGTTGATGATGAAGATGAAGCAAGTACGTCTAATGCAACGGACAAATCTGCTATTTTAAAACGAGCTTCGAATGTTACCACTGTCACTTCACTAACTGAACAATCTCGAGAAAATGACGATGACGAAGAGGATGAAAAGGAGTCCGCTGTAAATCTTCATGCAATTGTTACGACTTCAAAACGAGGACCAAACGTAAGTATAATGTGTCACATATATATAATTCTGTGTAATGGTTGTAAATTCGTGCGTAGGTACGAAATTATATCTATGGCATTATTTAATTCTTCTTAATGACTTATTTGTCAATCATCCTCAGTTCATTATGGCGTATTCCATTCAAATATAATAAAATTAGTTCCTTGATTCAATTAGTTACGTCATATTCTTTGTTGATTTATTACAGAAGGACAAATCTGGGAAGGTTCCTCAACCCAGTTCTCAAGGTTCGACAAGTTCCGAGTTTTAGCTCAGTCAAATAGCCATCAACGTTCATTCAAACTGGACCCACTTAAAGTTTCAACAATGGAAGGAAGCGGCTATAACTTACGATTTGATTCCAGACCAAATAGACGTTGAAGAATTTGTGGAAATTATGAAATAAATATTATCTCGTGCCGGTACGAAACTCACAATTATATCCTACCTTTTATTACAGAGGCTCCGCAACAACAATTTAATTAGTTGTTATGCATGAATTGTAAATGTCATAAAGTTTTTCAAAATCCAAAGTCAGTCATTTCTTAGTCACACATTTATTTTGTATAACTAGTATTTCTTTATTCCACACAATGTAACGTAAAATCATAATCATGTTACAAATATTAGCCGCCATGTTATACTAAATATAAACTAATATTATTATTATGAATAAATTTTTCGTTCACTGTTCTATAAACCAACACTCCTAAAAAACTGTAGCACTATTAATTGATAAACAATGATGATGATGTAAGTTTATCAACCAAAGCTTCATAAAAATATGATTTAGTTAAAAGCTGCCTTATATTACAACCCAAAGAAAGTTTATCTATAAATGGTGCAGAAAATAATATTGGCTGGAGTGCCACGAATGCCATGTTTTTATAAATAAGTGGCGTCTCTTCTTTTACCGTTTTTGCAGTAACCGTTTTCTGCACTCACAATTTTTAGCAAGCCCGTGTGGCGTGCATGTAAATTTACAATTGTATTGTTTGTGAGGGTACAATGACACCAACAAAAATATAAATACTGTGCGTTCCTTAGTATTTAAATTGTATATAGGCATGCTAATTTCCATAGGTATAGGATATTTACTATATTTTAATGCAGTATATTTTCAAAACTTTAAATATTTGCGCATCAATAACGTATAAGTCTTTCTCGAAACAAACACTAACCTTATCTTCTTAACACATATATATACATTTAAGTACAAAACCTCAGTTGTTAGTTTACAACAACAACCTCCCCAACCTTTGGTAACATTGAATTCTCCGTAAATAAAAAGCAAGAACGTGGATGAAATTATAGCGTTTATTAACAGTACTCTGTGAGAATTTAAAGCAGTTTTTGATTCAATGTTTGAAGGAGGTAGTCAAAATAATGATAAATTATCAAAGTATTTTTTGACGATCGTTAAAATTTACAATGTATTAAACAGAATAATAAGTTTTGTAAGGTAAGGACGACAAAGACAAATTGTAGATGATTATCACAGCCCGCCAACATTTATCACCAAACACAAACTAAGATTGCAAAAACTTGAACGTAAAATGAAAAATTGTCACGTACTTTGCTACAATCTTGCTCGTTCGTCCCGGACCGCTCATCGTTTGAATGTAATTTTTATGCTAATTATACACATACATATATTTATATTGTTTAGTTTTGACGGTTTGGACTGATCGTATGTTTTGTAAACCAAGTAAATATTTTATTAAAAACAATAATCACATAACTTTCAGGAGAACAATTATCCTACTGTTTTCACAAATCAATTGTATTTTACAACAAATCCTAACTACACGCAAATAAATCTAAATATTATGCGTTGCACCACTACTGAATGAAATCTCTATAAAATATGATACTTTCAGGGTGCGTATACCAACTTTGGAGATAAATTGCATCAATAACAGACAGAGGACGTACATGTTGTCAACGGTTTCTCTTAGAGCACCAGTATATTCTAGAGTGTGCTGTAGGCTTTCTACAACTAGAGTACTGTAAGGAGTTATTTTAATGTAGTTTAGTTGAACTTAACCTAACCCAGATTTACTAATCATATTTTATCTACAATAACAATATCGAATTGGAATGACAGGCGTAATTTTATTGAATTTGTCGGAAGCATAACAAACATTGTTGAAGGAATGAATATTTGCTAACAAATTTATTTATAAATTAAACACCACTCTGTTATTATTTGTAAGTTAACAATTAGCTAATGGTTTTCATAGCAATTAGCTTTGTAGCTAGTTTTCTACTATTGCATAACAATATAATACACATGCACAACAAAGTATTATTGCTGCTGCAGCAGGACATTAGAGTCATGTCGTTACCACATCCTCTCATGAATGTTATCCTAACCGGAAAAAGCTAATACTGACAATTTGGTTACACTTTCGTTTCCTTGAAAATTGATGGCAATATTGCGTCCTGTCTGGTAGTACAATCGCGTTTAAAATTAAAACTGCAACTTTACATTCCAAGGATTTAACTGGTAGTTGTTAATACACTAAATGAAACCTAGAAATTATTTAAAAGTAACATTATGATAAACTTTCACTCGGAATTTTTAACTGGAGGAACCAATAGGTTGCTTGTATAGTAACCAGTAAAGGTTAAAACGGATTCCGACTTTACTAAGATTTCTTCAGACCCAGACTTTTAATTGTCAGTCAAAACTTCAATGTACCTTGAAATTGGATGCCAACATCATTTGATAGTATACATCTATCATAATTACATCTATCACTTACATTAAGAGAGAGATATATATATATACAGTTTATTTGGACAAGCAATTAAGTTTATGGTTACTCGGTGATGATTTCCAGCAGAATTCACGCTCGTATATATAATATATTATTTCGTTAGCTAGACTTATTGTTTAAACGACGGTACGTCACTGTTTCTGGAGTGAAAGATTACAGAGCAGTAATATTCTCGATTCAAGACGCGAACTTCATCAACATCACAACTATGTCCAAGAAAAAGGTTACCTGGGGCGTCATTGGAAGGTAATGTGATATAAGTACTGTGTATAACTTTAGCTGAAGTGGGTCTATAAGTTTTATTTTTGAAAAAAAATCTGTAGTAGTTCCAGTCTTGCCGCACAACTTTTCAACACAGTACCCAAAGATACTACCGTTTCAAGAAGAAAGTTGGCCAATAGTTTTTTCTACCAAACTTCTGCTTCCGTATCCCATATACTCTGGTATGGGATTGATAATACTGAAGGTTGGGTTTTTATAATTATTTTACAGATCATTTTTTTTGTTTGCTTCAATTTTTTTATAGAAAAAGAACTCCGTCTTAAATTCTTTTCCGAGGTTCCAATTAGAGTTTATTATAAGAGATTATTCTAGTTTTCGTTATGTTGCATTTAATCTCGATATATGTATAGATATTTTCATTGTACGTTGTTCCAACACCACTGTGGAATACCAACGGAAGCAGTTTCGCTTTCTCCGTAACACAGTCGCTTGCTCTTATTTGTTTGTTTCAGAAACTTTCTCATTTCTTTTGAAATTCATTTAGATGGCACTAACTTTCTCGCCAAATGTGCCGGAGCCCGAACCGCATCGTATTTCCCTTGGAGTAGTTGACCGCGTGAATGTTCCTGGAATTGAGCCCCCGGAGGAACGTGGAGTGTCTCGGAATGTACATATTCCGTTCATTTGGTGCAAAGAACTGACTTCTGGATCAGAACGCCTGCAAATTTTTTCAAATAAATCAGTTTTAAATACAACAGTCTCAACGTTGACAACTTATGCGTGAGTAACGCACTGTAAACATTTCTTAGAAAATAGCTGCCGGTGTATAAAAATAAAATGGTACATTTTAAATTAAAGCCAAAGTCTCATGTGTTATTCAAATCGGCTGATGGGACAAACTACGAGCAAAGGCAGTACACAATTTAATTAAAGTAAAATGAAAAGTTGCTTGAGCAAAGTACTTAATACTAACATTCATTATATCATATTATGAAACTACCAAATATGTTTTTTCCCCTTTTATACTCACCGTCTCTGAATCAGAGCCACAGCTTGGTAGCCACACCGCCTGCAGCAAGAGATTAGCTGACATGAGCAGCAACTGAGCTGCGAACAGCAAGGAGGTAGACGGGATGTAAGGATTCGATGAAATGCAGCACGAAACTCAGAATTAAATATTGAGTATATTATTGGGTTGAAGGCTGAGTTTGAGTAGCCCAACCATGTAAGAATCTGCAACAACAATATAATATTATGGTTAGAGCGACAGTGAGCGGCGTAAGGATGAAGGTATCTTTCAACAATCCTGTAGAAACATACGGGTGGAGGGGAGGTAACAATTTTTTTCTCAGACATAGACATAACTTGACTTTCACCATGATGTACATCAACAACTTTATGAACTGTAAACTGGGGTAAGGACAACATTGCTACCACATCATTGACGTAGAATAGCATAACCAACGTAAGACTTTCATTTTCACAAGCCATCTTATTATTTACCAGCACCAGATCTTTAGACTCCCGACTTAAGAAGAGATTCACAAAGTCGTATTTCTTACTTGCTAATGCCAACCGTTATGCATAGTTCAGCACATTAGATTCTTGGAAAACCCACAGCTCTTTTAGAAAGAGCTAAGCTGATCGAGGTCAACTCAAGTTGGAACACGACACATGAAGGTAGATAAACAAACGCCCCATGTCCCTTCCTGTCATATCATGAGGCTCATGGCTTCTAGGTTCATTTCATCCAGAGAACCAGCCTACTAAGAATTCCCAGATTCTATCGATCTTTCATTAACCTGCAACCACAGTTGATGGTGAAGCCTTGCTTTGGATGCCTGTCTTTTAGAACGTTATCTAATGAACGCAGTCGTGAGAAACCTGCTTTCATCAATTAATAAGAAAGCTAAAATTTAGAATCTCGGCTAAATTTTAATGATATTTCATTGTGTGTCAAAAGGTTATGAACCAACGACTAATGAAAACCTATGGCCGTATAAATTTGAGAGGGTCTTTTCAGGCTTCATTTAATTCATTGACAGTTGCAATGTACATATTCATTTCAGTATATAAGAAAGTTTACGGTTGGTTACATATATTCATAATATTTAATTTAACATATTTTTCATCCTCTTCATATCTGCCGAATCAGCAATTTCGTTTTCATTCTGTGTTTCAGTTCTACGACACACAGGGGTGGGTATCTATGAGGTTATTAGAGGTTGAATGAATACATAAAGCAGGATAGAGAGGAAGCGCTCCTTCATTTATTTTGATGTCAACATAACATAGCTTTTAAAAAATGTCGTTACGGTTTACAGTTGAGCGTTATGTCTAGAAACCAATAACGACACGCTTCCGCAATTCATACCTACTTTACCAGAAGTGCTTGTATCATCCAAAATTTGTACAGTGTACCTACCTTACGCCTATTTTATTGCTGGAAAATTAGTGCCCAATAAAATTGAAAATGTAAACTTTACGATATTAAGGCCGTCTGCTTATGAATTACTAAAATTGAGACATAAAGACACACGTAACTAAGTAATGTGCAAGGAAAATGGCAAGGATGAACTGTATAAGTGGAAAGAGAGAGAGAGAAATCCATTACTTTATCTTAACTTATCCCGTTTAATCCTTTTTATGAAACGTTTACCGTCTTGTTAGAAAGAACAAAGGCAAAAAACGCTTTAGAAAGGAACAACGTTTGACTGGAAAATTACAAAGATTAGCTTAACCTATAACATGGTCGGAATAAACATTACTTTTTACGCACGTACTCAAATATCTTCCCTGAAGGAGGAATTAGGGCATTCAAATTTCAAAGTAACTCGGTAGAGTTGAAAACGGTAGCAAGTACTGAAGGTAAGTTACTTGTCAAATCATATTACGTAGGATATAGCATGTCTGGGTTGGGTGTTAAAAGGCTAGAAAATCAAGTTGTTACAGGAAAGTACAACTTTGTGCTACATGATCCAAGCCCAAAAATTTTTAAGTATGCACTTCAATTCTTGGAAAGAGTGAAAAAATAAAGTTATACTTTTCAAGCCTTTCGTATTCACTAACAATAACTTTCAAGCTTCCACTTCCAACCATAGTTTTGCTTATAGAACAACTGCATAGTTGATACATTAAAATATCTATTTCGTATTCGAAAGATTACTTTAATAAAATGTGATGGTAGGTTTGACTATAAAATTCACTGGTGTATTTTCTATGAATCGTCACCATACACTTGCATATTATCATAAATTTCCAATCTTAAACAGTTCAATTGCTTCTAAAGGTATTTTGTACAGCTGCGCCTGTTCAGAAAATAATGGTTAGATTGTAATCTTTTTTGCTCATGTACTACTTCATTGTGAACATGCAATGCCATCAACTTGCTCCGTATTTTGTAAGATAATATAGAGCTTTCACTTGAGGCTCAATCTTATTTTCCACAGACCACAATAAGTGTTTCTATTCCAACTGCATCTGCACTTCTAAAAGCTATCATTCGTGAGTGCAATGTAAGCCACATTCCCAAGAGAAAAGTGGTTATGAAAACGTCTTGTTCGAAAGATCTAAGGGTGTCCTTGATTTGAAATATTATGCTGGTAATAATAACCAGTATTTTATGCTAGTTTTACTCAAATTATGTTGCGTACTACAGAGGTAGACAAAGTCGCATTGTAAGAGTATCAAGGAATTTCATCGTTATGCTGCGAATCTAAATTGTATAATTTAAAAGTATTAAATTCCTAAGATTTATAATTATATCCTGTATATATATTTTTATGTTAACTATCGAATATTGTTTTTGTCTTTGCCACAAATTGCTAAAAGTAAACCTGACAACCAAGAGCCAAAAGATATAGATTTTGGATTTTGCTTCGGCATGTTAACAATACGAGCTTGAACAGCGCAGTTTTATTAAAAATGTATCACCAAACACGTGGAAAGGTAAATTTATTTTGGTTCCACACAGAATGTCCTAGATTCTTTATATTTGTATGTGGTTTTATTTGAACTAAAACAACTAATTGATGAAAAGATGCCTTTGGACAAAATGTTTTTCTCTACAGCAAAGCATTCTTAAAAGTACGGACGATCAAACGTTCCCTACACACATACCTTGAAAAGAGAATTGGGGATGCAGGTCTTGCAATACGCTGCAATTATGTTAGCACAAAAGAACGGCACCCAACACACCAGGAAGACTCCCATGATGACACCAACCGTGACCGCTGCTTTGTGATCGGAAACCTAAAAAAGGAGGATTCACAATAGACTCATGAAATGAAATTTTAATCACTTAAGCTCTACTCAATCTTTCGGTACCAATAAAAGCTATGTGGTCAAATCAGTTCAAAGCGGCAGTAGCAGTAGTGGTATTTATAGCGCAATGGTATTGAAATAGTATTTCAGCAAATTCTAAAGAAAGAAAGGAATGAAGGAAATCATAATCTCTGTTTGTATCCATCTAGTTCAAAGCATCATCATCACATAACTATTCAACAGAAGCTTTTTAATTTCCACAGTTAATTCACAATATTGCAACCCATGATGAATTTATGCAGGTTTTTCTGCCCGTATTCAATGATGAATACTGAGTGTGGTTTGTTTGTGAAGTTACCCCAACATCGGCATCATCATATTTTCAAAAAGCAATATGAACAAAAGGTTTTTCCAGGACACGTGTTTAAAATGTAGACTCTGAGAAACCCTTTGCTCTACCTGCACTATTTGTGTGGGGAAAATATTATCATATTGGTGAGGTTTTGTTGAAAAACTAATGAAAATCAGAATTTTCAACGCATCAGAGATAAAAGGGAAAGTATTCCACCTGCTGACATAGTTACGTCAATGTTTCATGAATGTGCTTTTGAATGGTTGTGGAGCCACCCATTATGTGTAGGAAGCCTTAGGTTTTTGATAGCGGAAAGTTTTTAGAATGATGAAGAATATGATGGGATGGGGATATGAGCGAACAGAGATTTAAATTCTCTGGAGCTCTTCATCACAGAAATAATTAGACTTTAGGAATGCTTTGGCCTTTTTAGACAGAAAATTGGATGGTAAAGGCTCATGGGTATCATCATCATGCAGAATAGTGGTTTCACAATGGGGTAAAGAAAGGAATGAAAGGGAACACAAAAAGGGACATCAGAACAGAGAGGGAGAAAATGAAGGTGCATGTTGAAATGAAGAATATAAATAAATGGGAAGGTCAGTTGGGAAGGAATGAGGAATGGAGGTGAGGCTTGGTTCACAGGAAGAGAAGATAATTTTAGAAATGGGGTCTTAGTTTGTAGGAGGATTTAGCGGGGGCCGAGATCAATAAGATAGAATTTGAATGGGATCATGATCATAGTGACATGAAACCGAGCAACAAAATGTATATTTACTACCACCTACCACTATCGACCCAACTCTAAGTAAAGTAAAGAGAAAATAAAGCATAAATTTGTGTATCGCATAATAAATATTAACAAAAAAAAAAGTATTAAGAGAAAGACCTGGTAGGAGGAAGATGGTTGTGGAGCTGATGGTCTGGTATCACCACATCTTGGTGGGGGCCTTGTCACAGCTTTGATGTTCTTGACATGTTTCCTAGCATAAAGGTAGAGACGGCAGTAGATGCCAACCATTACCAAACACGGCAGGTAGAATGAAACGCATGAGGAGACAACAGCATACGTCGGGCTCAAATCTAGTGCACAACTTGGAAGCTGCTCAGTTTCGCCAGTGTCCGGCGGCTCTTCTGGCTTATCGGCTCGATGAAGACCCAAAGAAATGGGCACAAAAGAAATCAAAGCCGCGAGGATCCACACGACAGCTATTACACCAAGAATGCTTCTTTTGTTAACCCAACGACCATACCGCAGAGGATCTTTGATATGAACGTAGCGGTCCAAAGATATTGCTGCCAGGTTCAGAATGGAAGCCTGCAATAATGGAGACACATTGATCATTGAACGTAAATAACCAACCTGTCAATTGTATACTGCTCTGTGTATAGAACACCTCTATTTCTACACTTTCGGAACGGAGGAAAAAGAGCCGGAAATCATCACAATCCGAGACTCATCCTAACATCTTCCGTAATATGGGAAGGGCAAAAAGGTAATACTACAACATTTTACACAACTTTATTTGTCACTGTTACCCTGAAGAAATTTTTCCATGTGTTGACATTGTACCACAAGGATAGTATATCCTCCATCTGATGAGATTTTACATTCACATATGACATTTTCCCCATTATGGAAACTCCTAAATATATATTATGTACATCGGTAAATTCTTACATCAATGTTTCATCCGTTTGCATTTACGTTTGAGAAAATCTTTATCAATAAGGAAGGAACATAATGTTTTTAATATGCTCAAAGGTGTATAGTAGTAGTAAGAACTGTTTGCTTCGCACATAATAATATAGGAAAGCTGTGCTAGAAATAGATTTTGTTGGTAAAATAGTTGACTCTTACCGTGGAGCACATGACATCAAATGCGATCCATGTGTCACAAAATTGTTCTCCAAATATCCAGTAACCAAGCAGATCATTAACGCCTGCAAAAGTCATGACAAGACACGCCACGAACATGTCTGCGATCGCTAGTGATACAATGAAAAGGTTTCCTATCCTCCGGAGTGAACGTTCCGTTGCTACTGCGATGCAGACTAGAGCATTTCCCACGATGGAAGTGATGATCATCAGAGACAGGAAAACCCCTGAAAAAATGTAAACAGCCAAAGTAATCAAAAGCCTCGGTAAGCATCTGGGTTTGGGGGGGAATGGGGGAGTTGCATATATCTACTATCTACATTATTATGCAGATCACGTAGTCTTTTCATTTCTCTGCCAAAACCACATTTTCACAAATATCAATGAAGTTTTAAAGTGAAAGTGTTATAAAGTGCAATTTAGATTTGCACGCATGAATGTTTATTTTGCAAAATAATTTATTTGGCAATGTCACAAGCACATTTTCAATCGATAAGAGAGCAACCACGCATCATTACACATTAACATATGAATGAAAGCTACAAATGTATGTACATCCTTCTGCTTTTTAGTCATTCAATACAGAAAACATTTCCTCGTAGTGTCGGTGAAAATGTGATACATGTACACATTGTAATATGATGTCGAGCATTGAAAGTTAACACTTTTCAATTCTCAACTTCCTAAGTGTGTGTTAAAGCATCATTAAAAGCTTTTCTAAACATTTCAACCTGCATGAACATAATCTTCTTATCGTAGCGTCTAAAAGCTGATACGAAGGTCGGTACATATATGTAGTAGGAGTTATGTGCGTCAGTCTCCCAATTAGGTAAACATGATGCTTATTTCCCCTTATCTAGGCTCAAGGTGTACATTTAATCAACCAGAGAAAGAAAGAAGGGAACGAGTTATAAATAATTTGGATGCTGGAGATTATTACGGCTACATATAATCCATGGTTGTGAGTAAATAGCCTAACAATTAAGGTTGAATACACAAATTCCTTGTGAAGCCATCACAATGTTACTATACTACATGAATTTTAATGAACCATTGTCTAGCCAAGTTGAAAATTAGTGATTGGTAATATCCCAGATGAGTCTGTTAACGAGCATACTCAAAAGAAAGGGTGAAGATTGAGCTACATCATACATATTTCTAAATCATTCCTTGGAAACAGAAAATTCTGAATGGCATCGGCTTGCCACACAATTATCAGCACTGGTTGATTCAAGTTTGGAAATTAAAGTTTCAACTTTTAATGTCTTATTTCTTACCTGTAAAGGAATTTGGTTTAATATTTTAATATCGTAGCGTATCTTCAACATATTGTCTTTTTTCAACGTAACCTATTTTCTACTAATTTTTCAACATTATTTCTCCCACACGTCAATGACATTTTTGCAATCATATTGAAGTTATTTCCACTTAGGATTGAAAAGGATTGACCCAAAAGTGGGTTTGGGTTCAAGACTGAAAAAACTTGAATAACTTGAAAAGCATTGTAAGCCCATGGAAACTGCTACGTATGGAATTAATTAGGATTAAGCATAGCAATAGGGATCAACTTTCTTTCTTTGAATCTCATTTCACATTTGGTAGAGGCAGAGCGAGTGCCGTCTTTCGTCAAATGACAAAGTAAGAAACAAATTCATTCAGGCATTTCGTTCGGAGTGAACCTCATGACATGAAACGACAACCACGGTTACTGCTGGTGGATCCAACTAAAAACGACACTATTCTGTCATTATAACTAATCTCCACTTAGGAGGAATTGTTAATGAAGGGAGAATTTTAAGTGCTCTTAGATGTATGCATAAATAAAATAATGAGTTCGCGAGAGACGTTTGTTGAAAGGGGTGTTGAAAAAAATGGGTACATATCGCATATCTCACCCATCTTTCGCATATGTTATTCCCATCGAAATAGTAGGTCCTGGGAGCAGCGTGTTGGATTTAAAGTGCGGATTCTTTTTACAATAAATTAAATTTACATCTGATTTTATTTCACAAGGATATGCATACTTGACTAAGATCAGCCTCTTTTAACAAACTATAGAAAGAGTTCTGGTAATTCGATGGAAGAGCAAATGTGCTGGTTGACAAACCCAAAATCTGCATATACTTTATAACTGGTCAACTCCAATTTATATAAAATACTTATACAATAAGTATAGGATTATAAAGTAACCTAAAGCGTGTTTCAATGAAATTCTCTTGATGAATTTTAGCCCTAGTTTGCATTGCCACCTTGCATGTGAATATCAGAAGACACATCTTGAAAAGTTTTTCTAACTAAATTACCATAGAAACCTTGAGCTCCATTCGTGGAAATAGATAAAGAACGAACTTGAATACGGGAGAAATGTTTTGGAGGCGGAAAATGTTAAACTCATCATTTGACAGACGAGAGCTACTTTGACTTTTTACTTTTAGCGGACTCTTTTATAGTTACATTTGCCATACATACTTTTATTTAGCGTGAGTCCGTAGAATGCAACATTCGGAACGTTGACTAGTTTCTTGAAATGTTCCGTTCGAAAATTGTATACAATAGCTCAACTTTGTGTATCAATCTCAAGTTTTAAAACTTATCATTGCTTGCTTGTTGTTACTCGCATCACATCGCATCCGTTTTTAAAGTTACACAAATTCAGAAAGGAGACAAAGTACAATTCCATGTTCGTGTAGGGGTAGACACTTGATTCAGTCATTATTTCCACGATAACGTACTTCATGTTGTAGCAGGGGCGAAAGAAGTGTTCTGTTCTGTCTGTGGTAAGTTTTCACTTTTTCATTCAGCGCGGTGTAAAAATAAAAGTTATGGTTTGTTGGAAAGTAATGTTCAACAAGGAGACCTAGCCATTAACTAGATCGGAATCATCCAAGCTTAAAAATATAATTGTATTGTTGTAGCCATTAACCACTGGAGCTGAACATGCTAGGTAGACAAAGAGAGCAAGTGAGTCGTGCGATTCATAGATATCTGTTTTGTTCTTCTCTTTTTACTTTGGTTTTTAGCGACCGTGCATCTTTCTCCTTCACAGTTGCATGCACTTCTGAAAATAAATCTACAAAACATCCATTTTTAGTTACGACTCGCTTTGCATAACAAAATGATATCTGTAGAGAAAAAATGATAAGAGAAGAAAAAAAACATTGGGAAGCACAAGCTCTCCCATGCACATAATAAATGAATGAGTAGTCCCAACTTAAGTTTGGCTATTTAGATTATTTAGATTTTACCTTGATAAGAACATTGTCAGTGGTAAAGTAAAGTGCTCTAGGTTAACCACCATTCTGGCGTGAGAATGGTACCAACAACGGCGGTCTCCACAATCTTAAGGAAAACTACATTCATTTCATTACTTTCTCCAAGGCCTACATTGGCATTTGCTTGACTTGGCCTCGCACTATTCTTGTCTAATACAATAGTGTACAACTTTTCCTCAACAATAGTCCTAGTTAGGAAGGTTGGGAAACTAAATTTTGAAGACAGGAAAATAGTTAGGTAAATGAAGAAGAAGGCATTCATCTTAACTCTTCTTTCCCCCTCGTCTTCTGATTTCTTTCTCCATGAAAAGAAAACTTCACTTAGTTAGCACTTACCACCCAACCACCACGGGGTTCATATTCAACATCATTTATGCAAAGCACATGCATTTCATGTAGGTGTAGTAGACAAGACACAGAGTCCCAAAATTTTGAAAGGGAGTGTTGATGTTGGATGTGATACAACTACCGTTTCTTACAGGTAATTTTAACTTTTTATTAAGTCCGTCTGACGAGATGGAAACACACAAATATAAAAGGAGAATTGCCAACTTTGGATACATGTACTTTGTTTCTATGTGAGTAGTCCGACTTCATCAGAAGGCTATGAAAGAAACCACTTGGTTCCCCGTTGGTATATGTAATTTAAAGATAACAAATGAGAAATCAGGAATTCCCTCATGAAGCTAAGAAAATTAAGGATGAGCGCTACCTGAAATTTAGGTACTATACTAAAAAACCAGCCTCATTGTTTCATTCTCTCGTCTCATTATAGCTGAGTTACATAGAGCAGTTCTCCTCCAATCTACATACTTGTCACATCATCATCATCAACATCACCCTTTCTCGTGGTATTGTTTTAGCACCTATTATTTTCTCAAACTCTCAAGGAGAGCTAAATCTAACATAACGTAATACTAGCAACAATTTCAGTTAAGGTGCCTCTTATATTATAAATGCGCTGCGTGCTTTTCCCAGATCAATATTTTTGGTGAGGAGAAAACAAGTCTTGAAGGATGGAATATTGCATAAAAGTAATCATTTTAGAAGGAAACTCTGTTAAGAAGGGGAGGACAAGATGGTTTCTTGGATGCATTTAAAGCTCCCTGATTGGATTCATGTATCAGTCATGTCATCATGATGATGGAGAAAAATTTGGTTCATTGTCTTGGTTGTCGATTTACTTGGGAGATGGTATATATTTACTGCCTCACTGCTTTCAATAAGCAACGGAGGAGTGATAGCCAATAAGAGGCTTGGGATCTCCGTGAATTTGATGAAGATAGGCATACAACTTGCAAAATCTAGACTTAAAACTAGATGGTTGTATGTGTATACATGATATATATAACGCAGGTTCATCCAATATACGGAATGGAAGGTAAATGGAACGACGACGTCGACAAGAAGCAAAAAGTAGTTTTTCCCAAACAAGATTCAGTTGCCAAACACTGCTGTGAGAACGTACGATTATGGGATAAACCGCAACACAATATCCAGTTAATGAAGTTTTGCAAATGTGATAAGATTTATTGTATCTATCCCCGGAAAATAGGGATGTTCCATCATATATCACTCTTTCCCATTTCGCTCCTCTCTTTTCCTTTCCTCCCAATTTGTAAATTACGATTAAGCAGTTTGTACTGTCATTTTGGGAGTGATAGCAAAACATGATGCTAATAGCCCAAACTTCAGTGTCCATCAATACATCAGATGGGTGGTAGAGTAGCTGGATGGTAGGCAAGTATGAAAGTACTTCTTTGAATCTGAACACGGTGATTCATGTTGTTATGTCAATTTTCTCATGGGTTTTGGTAAAATGCTAACTTGATACAAGTATATGTTTATGTCTATTTATACTAAAAGTTTGATAATTTTCCTGTCCCACGACGTACTACGCTTCAGCTCACTCCTGTACCTTCTTATTCTAGCGTTCTCCCCACTTTCCTAAGCAAGTTTTCCGTTATTCTTTCCCATTTTATGGGAACTACAAACTATAACGTATCCTTTTTTCCCCTCCTTTTAACAAAACTGATATGGATTGAAGTTGTATGTCTTTTGAGTAAGTGAGTGAGTGAGTAAGTGACTATCTTTTTTCCGTCATCTTCTTATCCACTTGAAGAAATGCAAATTGAATGCTTTGCCATCACCCCAGATATATTAGAAAACTTTTTCTCCCAACAGCTGAGGTGGGCTTGCTCTCCGCTTCAGCTGAACAAGTCAGTTGTTCCCTTCACGCTTTCACTTTTTCCAGCTATGTAGGCAAAACAGATATGCCCACAAAAACTACGGCTTTCTTTCCTTCTCAAGGTTGGAACTGACTAAACACAAAAAAGGCGAGGGGAAGAATTTATACGAAGACAAGAGGAAGGGAACCAAGTGAAAGCGGATTCTCGATTTTAAGAGTTAATCAGAGAAGTTGAAAAAGAATGCAAGATTAATAAAGTTGTTGAGAGGCTTAAGATGATATATGCCTGTCTAGTGCTTCACAACCGTACATATTATACCTAGAAAAAATAGATGCATGCATGCATATAAAACATTTATAAATCCGGAGGAAAGGGGGCAAGACGGGAGGCATAGCACATTTCTCAGATAATATTTTGCCTCTATTGTACTTCACTAGAATGAGAGGAGGTTTGAGATAACAACCGGCTCTCATATTCAGCCAGTTAGAATCCTTAAGTATGTATAGTAGACAAAAAAACATCCAATATTCAGTTATGTAGTAGCAGTTTCTCTATTCCTTTACAATGGCATCATACTAAACCCGACATAGGAGTAAATTTTCGGTAAATTTAACGGACCATGACAAGATTTCGTTGTTTCTCAAAGGAAATTGGAAAGTAGACGTTCCCTATTTCCAATGTATGGCGAAAGTAGCAAACAGTAGTTCTCATCATCATCCGTTTATAACAATTGTCTGTCAAGAAAATACTACCAATAAAAATAATATAGCGTGGCTGACTAGTGATGCTTAAATTTGATTGTATTCTTCATCGCTTAAATCAAATTAATCCTCTTCCCTATCTCACACACAATGTGTAGACGGCTCCACCAGCTTTTGTGTATCACTTACTAACTGATAGCCAGGCATAGGGAAAGAATGAGTAAAGTGAGAGTGATGGATGGAGGACTCCATAAACCCTCCCTTCAGTAATAGTAACGGCTATATAATACAGCTTATTACGCTTCTTGTTGCAAATTAAATATTTTATATGTTTAAGTGTTTCCAAAATGCATTTTGTAAATTAACTTGGAGACTACGGGTAATATACAAAATACTTTGATCAACTAGTCTTCTTCATGTCATGCAGTTGTCGGAATTGTTTCAATTGGTCTAAAGAGGCTTACTTTGTTACGGATACTTAGCAATAAACTCGTTGCTAGAATGGAATGGTTTAGTACTATAATATAATATATTGTAATTGACTTATGAAGACAATATATAGCCAATCGATAACTTTTTACTTGCTTTAAGTTGAAACTATGATTTAAAAAGTACGATCATTCAATAGATTTGTTTATTCAAGTTCCACTTGCAATTTTTTTTCTTTTTTACGCCATGCCGAAATTAAAACGTGTTCACTTTGTTCACATCAATGCACTTCTCACATCCGATGCTCTCTTGCAGCTCATACCTTATTTCCGTCTTTGAAATCCCTTTACTTGACCTCCTGGGATTCTGAAAGCCTTCAACTGACACTGTTTCTGTTAAAGTTTAGTGGGACACTTGCGGGTGTAAATCTGCGAATAATATGCGAAATTAGCAACCGTTCAGTGGTATTCGTCCCGAAGTCCCGTTTTAAAAGATTTTCTTGAGAAATTCAGAAAGCCAGCGGCAAATTAAGGCAAAGAATGGAATGTTCAAAAAGTTTCTCATCTTGGGAATATTCAATACTTCAACCCAATTTGTGATCTAAACTACGTATCACGAAGTGATAGAGCATTTGAAGAATGTCACGTACATTAATATTTGTCCTAAACTTAAATCCATCGTGGTTACTTGAAAAAACAAAACATATTCATGCTTTATTCTTCCGCCAACTTTGAAATTGATAAAATAAATAGAAAAAAACAATTTTGAATAGTAATAGCATGATGTCAATCATGCTTATTGTTGTAATTTTTGATTGGCTTTAGTTTAGTTTCCAAATACTATAATAAACATTTTGCCTATTTATTTATCAATTGGGATGATGTAATGTAATGCGTGTTTCAAAACTTGTTGCATAATGCTTTAAAAATAATGTAAGTTGTTTTAAATTCGGTGTGAAGTTTAATTAATTAATATGTATGCCATTATACGTGTATTCACACGTGTAAATAGCTACTTTTGTTCCAGGCACAGATTCAACAAATTTCATGATTGTAAATGTAATTCCAGTTCCGCTCACATGCACTTTTATGGAATCATATGGTGTAAAGGTTTAATTTGGTATTTCATATAAAGCTCTACTTGAAGGTGAAACGAATCAAAAGAACTGGGAAACCAGTGGTCCAATGAATATTTCTAGTTGGTATTCCCGACTGTTCCTCATTGTAGGGGGCAAGTATGAGCAAAATTTTATGACGTAATGTACTACAGCTTTTTGTACTCATATCATGTGAGTATTCGTCACGGTCAATGAGTTTTCGTGCAAGATTATATTTACAAAGTACTATTATATCCATCTAAAACAAAAGCAGGAATGATATATACGGCTCACTTATTCAGTCCAACAATCGGATCATAAAAGCTGTCAAGTGAAGTAAAACTCGAGAAACTTTATTGAGAAATACTTTGTAAAGAAAATGATTCATAAACTCACCAACGCTAGCAAACCCCACGTGGCAGCAAATAGGCAGTATGTATTATTATTCTGAATCACACAACGGGTTTATTACCCTTGCAGTATTTATTGCCCTAAATTCTTCATTTGAAAACCTGCAGTGTAACCAATTTGTTTTTGACTTTTATCACCAAGCCAGAATGCAAATAGGAATACCGTGTTGAGTCTCGACTGTCCATGGAATGTAATTCAATTAATTGTGTTAATGTATCCAGAGAGTGATTCGCACGTTCCACAAATCATTGACGTGAAAATTACGTACAACCTGCCTGGCTTTCTCTTTCCCCCTGTTATGAAGACACGAGTGTGCTCTGTTACCAAGCTAGAAAGTAAAAGGACCTATGGCATAAAATGAATACTTCTAATGTTGCATTTTCATGCTTGAGAAAATAAAAAAATACAAAGACAGATTTTATTTCTCTCATAATGTTTTCCCCAGATATTTCCCCATCGAATTAAATACTATTTATGTGATCTTTCTTAACAAAAAATGTGAAGATTATGGCGAGGCCCCTTTTTTGGAAAATATTTCGGCTATGACAATAATATGAAAGGAGTAGAAACGTGGCGAAAATTACTTCTCTACACATTATAGTTTCTGGTATATAAAAAAGGGAATTAGGCATGGATACCAATTGTACAACCTTTCCAGTTGTGTAGAACCCTTATTCAGTAACCAAAATAAACAAAAGAGAAAGGTTTAAGTGTGGAAAAAAAGGTTGTATTGTACACGACCAAGAAAAAACTTTTGTGATGCATCGACTTGTAAAATTTTCTACAGTGATGGTGTACTAGACCTAGTATGTATTCTCTAGCAAAAGAGAAATACAAACGGACTTTAAGCTTCACTTTGTGGAGGAAAAAGAAGCGAGCGAGTGTTAAAAAAAACTCTCGGAGACAAGAGATAGAGGTTGCATTGCTTTGTGGTGATGGTGTGTGCCAGCTTGCAAGTTTTCCACCACCGACTGATGAAACCTGCTGTTGCTATATACTGATGATACATGTCAAATCACACTCTTTTTCTCTTCTCCACGTTCCTTTAAGTCAGTATACTGTCAGTAGACATTTTGTTGGAAACCAGGAGTCATTCCTTTGTATTCTTCTTAAACTGGGGAAGGCAGGCTATCATTGCAATGTTTTTTGATGTTCCCTAGCCTTCCTCTATTGTTATTATATCGTACTCAGCTCCACTACCCAAAAAAATGATACGTATCACCCAATCGGGGAACTGACACTTGGTGCCCAAAACGCCATAGCTGCTTACCTTTTTAATGCTTAGAAATCCTGTGTGTACACAAGTTTAGAACGTTGCAAGAAACTACCGTGAAATTTTGTGGAGATTTCTTTTCCCTGTAGTTGTATCCCACAGTAAAAGTTTAAATCACAGTTTTGGAGTTTCAAAGATTTGATTTTTTCTTGTGCTTTCGCACACCTTTCACTGCTTTCTTTTACTTTCTCTCGTTATTTCAAATGACTTGCTGCTGGTTGCTGCTAACAAATATATTGATTCTCCTTTTGTGTTTGTTTGCCGTTCGGTTTTAATTGTTTACTACAGAATCCAACATCTGATGCAATACGGAGAAAGTGATAACGGGATAAGTAAAAGGAACAAAATCCAGATGGCTGCTGAACTGGCAAAGTTATTTCGTCCTGGATTCGTTTATATTTAACTACAGGCTTCCAGTCAGTTCAAGAGATATACCGCTTAGAGTAAACTGTTGCCAACGTCATGCTTGATATTAAAAGGCCTACACCCAATGATTTCTCAATATCACTAAACGACAAGGCTAGTGGCGTGGTAGACATGACTACACAAGCTAAATATTCTATTTTACCAATGATAATGATGTGAACTTGGTGGTATGGAAGAGCCATGTTAAAACCAAAATGGTAAAAGGAGGTTATCAGATCGACTATAAAAAGAACGTTCACAAAGACCACACGTTGAGTTTTCATCTCAATCTCAATTTGAAACTGATATGGAATGAACTGAAAGCGGTTTCAGTAGCAACATGAGGAACAATATACATAAGTAGGGGGCATAGAGGAGGACCTTCTGAGCATTTCAGTGAAAGCTGCTATACACTTATTGGTTATGTTAGACATGTCTCATCACTGACTACTTATATATATCTATACATGTGTGAATACCTGTTTCATTTCAAATACCTTGTTTGGACAGCTATCTATCTAAATTGGAAAGTTGGCTTATGTTACCTTCCGAGTATATAGGTGTACCCATGGACATGGAAATATACCTGTTTTCAATCTTCAGTTAATGGTTCCCTTTCATGTGGACAAATTCTTTCAATTACTTTCAACAAGCTTCATGCTCAAATATGTCGCTCATGTTGGTAGCGGATCCCATACTTTTGGTATTTTTCATCACTTTCCCCTCTTCAAAACAGTTTTCCATGCTTTCCAAAATAAAAACAACAACAGAATGCACGGAGAAAACGGTTCAGGGTTTGTTCCCAACAATAAATAAATCTAAATGCATTACTTTTTTTCTATGTCAACTATATAAAGTGAATGTTGTTAAGTATATAGATGCGCTACTGCTTCTATTATTCGGATTGTTTGATCACCAGGCTACTTTAGAAATATCAAAACCAGATATATAGAAGAATGTCACGGAGCAAATATTTCTAGACAGTTTTATCTCTTTTCCATCTCTTTAGTTTCTTTTCTTCTCATCAATTTTATCAGGCTCTCATCTTTTCCTGTTCCATTCTTTTTTCACATCCTGTTTCCCCCTTTACATTTTCCACTAGCTACCTAAATGAGTCTAACATTTTCCAAATGAATGAATCGCTAAGAGAATGGAGAAACTGAAACCGCAGTTTAATGTACGCATAGAATTTTTTGAAATATTATGCAAAATATTTTAGACCCTAATAAAGTATTGCAAGATAAAAACTTTTTAAATGAAAAAAAAAAGTCGAATGCGTGCATTTTCATAAGGCTTCCTTTTATCAGATACTTGGAATATGCGTAATATATGACAAAGCTCCATAATCATCTTTAAAGACATACATTTCCTTTTAATTTGGGGGAAAATATAGAAAAATATAAACGGTTGCTGGAAATGTGAAAGCATCTTCCCCAAGGTCCAAGGCTCTGTTGGCCACGTGTAGGAAAGGAATCAGCGAATTTCTCAACACACTACCTTTCTTTGGCATGATCCACTGTCTGATGAAACGATTCATGCATGTGCACATTCAATATTGTGTGTTCGCTTCACCAAGTATTAGGTTCAAAGATGCACGTTATTCCATTCTGAGGAATCCCAAAAACTGGTTACGCCAAAATGTATTAGACCTTCGGTGATGCACACACATTGAAAAATTTGAAAGGGATTGCATTCAGCTCTTCGTGAAACTACATAAAAGGCTCAAAGGGTCCCTCCAGTCAGCTCTACAATTTCTTTTACGCTTTCTATTTTCACATTACTGAATTACGAATCTACTCTAAGTAACTCCAACACACAAGAGGAGAGGCAAAGGGGAAAAAACATGGCCAAATTGATTTGAGTAAAGGTAGAAGCACACACAAAAGTTGGGTTGCTTTTGAACCGGTCAGCAGATGTCGACGTCCAACTTTGTACGTACGTACGTGTGTGTGAGAGAGAGAGCATTGCCAGCCTCACCATTTGGAGCAAAAGTGAAATGATTCGGGGGATAGTTTTAAACGCATAATCAGCAGGAGTAGTTGTGATGTAGCAAAAAGCTTTGCCTGGAGTGGAGTATATCAAAGTTGTGCTCTGCCACCACTTTCACATTAAGAGGGAAGAAAAAGCGAGAGAGAGAAAAACCCTTGCGAATCAAAAATAGAAATGGAAAGTGTAGGAAAAAGCGTCCAGTGGAACTGTTACTTGTTTGTTTCAAAATATGAGGTGCAGGCATGAGCTCAAGTTTCGTAGGGAACTACTAACTAAGCCTAAGAAAGTATCTCTATCTGTAGCCCAAGAAGCAGACAATATAAAATAGAACCAGGTCGTCAGAATCCCCTAGGGCACAGTTGGATGTAATTTGATACAGCGCTGAGAAGATCACACAAGGGCCTAAAATATACATGTTCTCAAGATATGGGAGAGAAGTGGCATTTCCATATACTCTAAGGCATTGATTAGACCGTAATCAGGTAACTGATATTCTAATTGTGTAGAAGGAGGAGAAGAACTTTCATTTCAGAAAATATTCAAGGTAACTAAGCAGCTATACTTTTACTCACTTCAGTTCTTCCTCCTTCCTTCTTCCCAACATGCATAAGTGCACTGGCAAACATCATGGGAATGAATTTTTAGAATGAAATTGTGAATGAATGATTGGCAAATTCTTCCATTTCGTTTTGCTATATTTGGCATCCCGCCTTTAAACTTCTTTCTATGCATTAGCCAGTTTAACAGACCATAGATAATCAAAAGTTGGTTATGGTCAACGAAATGCCACTTCTACGGAACGAACATGACCACTGCATCATCCAGCATGAAAGGAATGGGGCAAATAAAAATGAAGTGTATAATTTTGCTTCCGAATAACAATATCTTATATAGCCTTTCTGGAAAAGGAGAGTAAAAGCATTTGAAGAAAGCTGGAATGTTGTTACCCCTCTTAAAAAATTCAGATACTGTCAGCCATTTTAACAAAGTAAAACATGGAGTTCCCAAGTTTATTTTTGAACATTCCATATTTGTCCCAAGGATACCTATACAGAAAGAGCGTGTCCAACCATGTCGACAACATTTGGAACAAGCAAGGCACTGGTTTAAGTGAGTTAAATTCATGAGGCAGGCAGAAAAGATGGTATGGTATGGGTACGAAAGGCTAAAGTGGGCTGGAGAATATGAAGAGTCAAAAAATTACTTTTTTTCTTCTTCTTCTGGAACCGTATTTGTGTCTCAAGAGATTATGTGTTGCATCATGAAAATAATGGGACAAAGAAACACCACTTTACTCTCCTTGCGTGTGTGTGTGTATTTTGTCCATTTTATGACATAAATAGTGCATTGCATTAAAAGATAGAAGGAAACACTCAACATAAAAGTCATTTGAAATTCGTACAGACGTCTCGTCTCCTCCACTTGCTACTGGGTTGAAAAAACGGAGTAAAAATGTGGCACGAACGTATTTTGTTTCACTAATCGTGATCAACAAAATCTTTTCGCATGCGTTGCTCAGACGCTTGCAAGCCAATTAAAACTTTTTAACTGTGCTCATCATATGTATAATTGCGCCATTCTATTGTTCCGTTGCTTCTATTTACAAAAACGCTTTTGAAACTTCTTTGTACTACTGCTAATTACCAACTATCAACCTTTCTTGATAGTAAAGAACATACTTATTTTCTACAATTCACAACCAACAATTCAAACCACAAAGATAGTCGTTCCCTCGGCCCTTCCAAAAGATTATGTCTTTGTTACTTGATACGTTCCATGCCTTTATAACGGTGACATTATTTAGTAAAAGTGGGAACGTTTCAAAAGTACAAAATGTTTTTTTTGGTAAACTGGCATTTTGAGAGTGGAAAAAAATTCTGGGAAAAGCTACAAAACCTACTACACCCTAGAAAAACCTATAAGTGCTTGGATGTAGCAATGGGCACGGTAGGAAAAATACAATGTGCTTATTACAACTTACATGGCTCACTCACTCACTCAGAAATATAAGCTGGTGCCACTTGTATACGGACACGCATTGTACAATTGTACTCTCATGATATGTACGTATTAAGTAAGTAGCATTATCCACCCACTTCAACAAGCCGCTTGCAGTCCCTTTGTAGGAAAGTGGTGTAAGAGGAATGGTAAACAGACATGAAGATGTGTGAGAGAACTGAAAAACTCGGAGAAAACCCATTCCACAAATATACAAGTGATGGATGTAAAGTTGCTCCGTTTTCTTTTCCATCATCTTTTCTAATCTTTAGGGAAGCTTCAAAACTTGTATCATACATACATACATACATACATGCAAGTGTAAGCTATTGCAGTGGTCGATTTCTATTTTGTGAAAGTGAGATCGAGAGAATAGAGTTTTGGGGATATATATGTATATAATATTTTGGTGACATCATGACATGATAGTCAAGAGGAAGAAGAGAATAGAAAGACTCAAATTGAAGATACATACATGCATCATTCATGTATAGCTCTCCCCCCACACAAAATCTTGTATGCACAGTCACATAAGTACCATCATGTTGACGCTGATTGTATTTGATGGGCTAAAAACATGAGAGGTAAATCCATAAAAGCTGTACTATATCACCAAGTCACCGTGAATCCCACAAGAATATGATGCCTCCCACATCACATTGTGCTTTCTGCTCCTTTATTGTTAAATTTTAGAGCTGTCAAAGAGCGTCACACAACTGAAATAGCCTATTATATGGGAGGGAGTAATTGAATAAGGTGGATGTCAACGGTTGTAATTAGTCGCTCGTAACTTTAACTTATGTTTCTTGTACATCTTCGTTCATATTTTTTGCAGTGGGAGTCTGGCAGGTTCAAGGATGAAATATTTAGGGATTTTATAATTGTGGAAAGCATTTGCATAAAGGGCCCTGTAAAATGGTTGCGGGATGGGCTTTACAGTTGTTGCACCACAAATATTTCATTTGGTTTCTGCGACCGATTCGTAATTTCATACAAAACGTTTTTGACAATGAGTCAGAGTCATGACTGCGTTAATGATGAGTCAAGGAAAGTGCATAGCTAGCCATTTATACATTTTATTTTTCAACATTGAAACATTTCCAATTTTTGCAGTTATGTTTGTTCGTATAAAGATATAATTCGCAGAAGGGGATACCAGCGCACATTTGTTCACCGCAAAAACACTTAAAGGTTCCTGGCCCAGCTAACCATGTATGCATATGCTTCATCTGAATCAACATATTACTGAGAAATTCTAAATATCAATTCATGAAATTCCTTGTCAAAACAAATGGTTCACAGACATTTCACAGGCATGAGGGGCTCCTATCTGTTGCCTTAAATAAAACATAATTTAAGTAAGATGAGGTGGTTGATGTTGATATGATTTACGGCACGCTACGCCTTCCAATTCAACAATGTGTGGAGAAAAACGTCGAAAAGTAGTGCTCATCTGTGAACTTTCCAGTGTGTGGAGTACTCTCAAAATAAAATATACTGAAGTTGGGCGTGTTTCGCTGAAGCGACAGAGATCTGTATCATTTGCATGCATAATTTTCAGCTGATGCAAAAAAAACTCCCCAATTCATATCAACAACTATCCAACTATAATGCCAGAATTTCTGTAGTTTTCACAAGCGTTAAACTGTGCACTACCAACAAAGTTATTGGAAAATAATGGCAAACCGTTTTCGCTTTCAGAGTTGAAGTTTACTATTTCCAACTTTTAGCATACACTTTTTGAGGCTCAAGCCTTCCTACATGTGCATTATGATGCAAGCATCCCAAACTACGAGGGTGAGAGAGAGAGGATGCTATTCAGAAAGTTTTTAGGCCTCTCTTTCTCTCTCTTACACACACACACTCTTCTCCTTCTCTCCATATCGTCATTCATATGACTTAGGAAGGAATTGAAAGAGTAGGAGTAGGATTTCCATAAATTTTCCTCTTTTCCAACTGACAAAAACTTGCTCCTTCACTCACCATCACTAAAAATTACAAGTTGAGACGGTAGGAAAAGTGAGCGTGCATCATTTTTTTAAATGTTTTTCCTCAAGAGAAAACAACCTGTATGGCTAAGCCTTAGAGCAAACTCGTACAAGTTATATAAAATGTTGTAAAAGCAAGCAATACAAGGGGGATGGATGGGATAACGACCAAGACCTCAACTTTACTTTCACTTTTGTTGCCTCAAGGTGTTCGGATTCGCATTACCTGTAATGTAGAAATTCTCACAGGTTAAATCAGATCATCATATATATATATACGTGAGTTTGTAGCAGTTTTCTCCTCAACTTGGGGAGGAGGCTACAAGAAGCAGATTCGTATCATATCCATCCAAATTTTTATTCATAAGGTCAAACGTAAACTACTTTCACGTGCTGCTGCTGTTGCTGACGCTACCATCATACAAGTATCAATTCCAGGACTTCACCACGTCCCCCTCCTTTTTTCTCTGGCTTCTCATATATGTACAAGAAACATTGGAATAGACTACTAGCAACTACTGACATTACCACACTCGAAACTATTTGAGTATGATGTGTTTATTTTTATTCACTTGAGAAGTGCTTACCATACATACCATCAAAGAAAACCACTGCGAAAGCAACGGGCACCTTATACTTTCAGCGTTAGTCAAACGCCGCAGGCCATAACAAGTCAGAAGCAACAACACAACATAACAAAACAAAATCACACTCATAAACCTTTTTCTTGGCACACCATGTTTTCGTAATGAGAATGTCAAGTCGTGAACCAGTTTTACAAAAAGCAGTCAGTCGTATACCAATACCACCTAAATATATGCTTTCTCCACCTCCTTATAAACTCACTTGTAAGTTCTACAGCTTAAAACATTCAAACGTGTTAACAAATGGAGCTAAATTCATCAACATGTCTCACACATTTTGTACTATTTTGTTGTTGTAAATATTTTTCGAAAGAAAATTGGCACAATTTCTTGATAAAATTCATATGTGAGTGGACACCGTAATAAATCATTCACATATGGCGTAACGAGCAGCGGGAGATTTTTCGCCGATTCATATGTGCTCTACACCGTACGTTTGATGTACTCACAGAGATGGAAATAAACTTTTGGTTTTCACAGTCAACTTGTCTTCCTCAATTCCATATTTTTTTCTGCTTCATTTCATCACCACCATCATCATCCTCCACCTGTCGTGTACAAACCGTGCCAGAGTAGTTTCCATTGACCAGAAATCAAATATGTACTGTCGACAGTAAATAGGAGGAAACATGATGCGCGTGATTATCATAACAGACATTGAGCTGACGTAAATATCAAATGCATAAATATGAGGTAAGCTCCGCTCCAGCAGCTAAGTAACTTGGAAAGGTGCACGACAAATACAGTTATGGATCATATAAAAGCTATTTCGTGGCTAGGAAGAAAAAAAACAATTTTTTCCCCGTCATATGTCTACAAGCCAAGTCATAAATCATCGGGTTGAAAGTTTTTCTTTCTTTTCTTTCTTGTGCCGAATCTTGTGTGTTGTGCACGTTATATTTATGTTCTGTTATATTATGAAGTAGAGACTAGAGAGATGTCGGCAATGGCATTTTTCGTTTGACTTCATTCTTTTCTTAGTTCACTCGATCCAACAAAAGGCAACAAAACATTATGCTCCACGTACTAACATTTCATATCAAGCGTGAGCAGCCAGTGCACTTTTGCATAATACATTTGATTTTTTATCATATTTTTATTCTAACTTGCTGTCATAATGGGAATTCTGTCTTGTCGCCTTTAGAACATTTGGAGATTATCCTATGTAACAAAGAGACCTCCACACGGTTTTTTCAGTAATACCAACCTACTCGCTTGTGCGGGAGCCTGTACTCACTTTATTTATTTACTTACCTTTTTCCTTGCTGTGAATTTATGTCGTGTCATTATTAGAAGTGTTGTGCAATGCAATGGGTTTCTAGACCCTGCACTCTGTGTTATGGGAGTTTTCACCGTTGCAAAAAAAAATTCGGTAACGCTACTCAACCATGAAGTGTGTGGAGCTTACTTACAAACTTTGTTACAGAGGATACGACGGGGTGCACGACAGTCAGTAAGTAAGGAAGGCGCATTAGGGAATAAATAAACATGATATAACATCCCTTCCATTCAGTGTGAACTTACTTTTCATAGCATCTCCTTCAAGAAAACTTCTCATTCCCTTACCTATTTCAGTTATTTAAACAAGCGGAAAAATATGAGACGAAATGGAGAAGTATATTTAGAAGGGAAAAAGAGCACATTTTCATATTTCTTATAATATAACGTAACATATAGCATTACATAATGTAACGCTTTTAAACCTTTGAATGCTTCTCCTCTTCTTAGATGGTGTATCCTTGAGTACTTTCATAGAACATCTTTTAATCTTACTCGTGAACACCAACACAACACTCGCACTAGGTAGGTGGTCAAAACGTTTAACGTAGGATGAGAGATGGAACCCCCTTGGGCTAAATTAATCAAGACAGGCGAACTATTTTGACAAGATTTAGTGGAATTAGCATACATGTAAAGTTAGAGCTAATAGCCAAGCTTACATAACATCATGTTTCATTTTAAGTAGTTGATGATGAAATACTTGTAGGACTTGTAGGATGAAATACTAAAGAAGGACTGATTCCGACAAGCACACGGTATGTAACAATACGGAAATTAAGTAGAAATGATATGGACGTGATTCAGTGATTCAGATTTTGGCAAATAAAAATTGCAATCTTATGAAAAGCAACAGTTCTTGCAGTGAAATGAAAAAACATATAAAACTCATTCATGAGCGTAACCGGGCAGCTCCATTTCATCAACACCGTCCGTGTCTAAAGCTTGCTTTCACCCTGGAATGTCTCACATTTCATTGATTTCTCGCAAATTACTTTTTATATGAAGACATACATATATACAAAATGCTCTTTTGACGCAACTTCTATTTACAATTATGAATGACCTCAACAGACAACGGAAACTCGTGATCAACAAGGGGCTCGCTTCCGGCAGCTCGTGATAAATGAATGACCATGAGCTACAACCGGCCCAGTTGCTGCACGTGTTTTCTTTAGGTAGATGACTATGCTTCAACATGTATCTGAGTTAATTCTCCTTTGTCTAAGGGGTTACTTTTCTCCTTTAAAAACAAATTTAAAAGTACTTACCAATGCAAGCCAGTGACACAGTTTGGAAAGTGTCAACCACATCCACTTCGTTTGAGTAGCTGCTTCCATTATTCATAAAGTCATCTCCGTCTGGATTTGAAGACCAATTCCCTCCTGGTTCCCACGTCCAGTTGTTAGAAGCGCTTGGAGAAGATGGACTGGCCATGACGGAGCCGTCCGAGTTGTCGTAACTGTTCATTCTAAAAGAACCAAATAAAAAATACAATTTTAGTGGAATATAAACGGAATGAAATGGTGTGAAAATAAATATGCTAATGAAAATGCAGGAAGCCAAATAACCAAAATGAGTACGTCAAGTTATGCGGAACAATCTTAACTAACAATATATTACCAGTTATTCCGGGTGGTACGAAAACATTTCAAATAATGCTATACTTGGACTACCATATGTCGTGGCACTTCTGTTCTTGATATTACCGATTATTTTTCCTCTTTTTCACTTTTCAAAAATAACTAGTAGAAAAGAAACATTTAGACCGTTCATAAAGTGGAATAGCCTACTTGGTGTGAAACCCAGTTGAGTTTTATGTGGACCTGATGTAGTGAAACGGTGTATTTTTAGATTGCAATTCGATTTCGTAAATATAAAAAATAGCGGAGGGCTTTAGTGGAAGCAGTAAAAATACAATTACAACACATTTTACCATCTGAATGAATAGAAAGTACCCGAAATGTTCTTGTCTTGGTTATGCAATGGAATGAAAGCGGCTGCAATTGGCATACTTAGCTTGAGGTACAAAAAAGGGTTTGTCATAACTCGATTTAACTGCAATTTCCTATACTACATCGATTTTTTCCAGTTTCCTTTGTTCCCCTGCATTTCAGTTATGCTGAAAGCAGATTTGATGGGCAAATGAAAGTTCCACCTTATCAATGTATGCATGCCACTGCAATGTGAACAAAATAAGTGCCGTCCATTGTCAAAACACAAGTAAAAGTGAATTCAAGACCAGAAATTATTCCATTTCTGTATCTTAACGGAAAATACAGCAATTGTTTGGGCCTATTATCGCAAGCTAATCATTTCAATAAATTAGAGAATAATAAAAGCCAGCATATTATTCTATCACGCATTTACATTGTATGTGCCCGCTCAATAAAATAAGGAAACGTGTCTGCACTAATTGTTTGTCATAAATAAAATAATGTACTTTCAATTTGTGTTTTACACGCCTCTCCCATACAAAACATTAAACCTTTATTGACAATTTTTCCCCCCTTCTGGAAATACGCCTTCGTCCGTCCGTACTGCTCGTGCTCCACATAATAAATAGTTTCCAACTGGTTGACAATGATTTTTTGTTTGTATGCTACAAAAAGGGCTGTTCCATCCAACGTTCAATTTAATTCATGACAAAGTCAATACAAGCCAGTAGTCATTAATCAGGAAGCATAATAAGACAGCAACTTGTGGAAGATGGGGGCAAGGAAGCGTGATAGGGAACGCAACACAAGCAACTGGTTTCGTTTAAAGACACATAACCCCACACAACAAGCAATGAGAGCTAAGAAAGGAGAAAGCGCAGCCATACATAATACATGTTTCTCTGTTGTAAGCGATAGGAGAGAAGAAGACTTAGCTGAGGAGGATGGAAGTTGAAATGATGGCACTTGCACATTCTTTTTCCAAAGCATCCAAAGAACATAAACCACTTGTATGTATGTAGTAGTTGTAGTCTAGTACTTACTCTCTCCCTCTTCTTATTCCATTTCCCATCTCATGTTCTCATTTTACAAGACCTTTTTCCTGAGGAACACTACGTGAGTGAGTGAGGGATCCAACACGAGGAAATGGTCATTGAAAACATGCAGTGGCAGACAGAAAACCAACCTGATAGGAGCATTGCACACTTGCATGCAATTGTTCATAGGAATAGGAATAGGAGCGAGTCTGTTCACCTTAATCCGATCCTTTCCCCCATTTTAGCTTTCCCTTCTCTTGCCAAAATCAAATTCTTGGAACTTATGTAATGGGTGTGACAGGCGTGTGTGTATGTGTATGATGTATAAAAAAACTTATGATATTTTCCAAGATGACTTTAGTGAGCTCTTCTCTTTTTTTAGGGAGTTTTATACATGCTCCTTTGTTGCTCAAGGGATTGCCATGGGCTCCTGGTAATGACAGTCAATCTTGCTAACGAAACCAAGATATTCCTTCGTTTGTTCATATCACTTCATTGAATATTATATAAGAACCGTAAGTAGCAAAATAGTAAAAGGGTACGGCCACGGTATGACATGAGACTTGAGCTTCTTTTTTTTCACTGTGAGTTCTCCTCTCTCGCTCTGTTGTTGAAAAATTGAGTTACACAATAGCTCAAGGAGCTTTCAAAAATGGAAGAAGGAAAACAGAAATCAGAAGGAAAAGACCCTTTCTTTCTCTTCCCCTTTCTCAAAAATCCTTCAGCTATAACAATAAAAAAATGCTTGGGAATACCGTATTTGTTATGATTTTGTCACAACGTCACTTCGACTCCACTCTACAAGTTATGGAACCATCACTCCTTCCTGAACCTGTAGTTTTTGTGGGTTGTCAAAGTTTTTGTAAGAACCGTAAAATCTTCAATTTCTGTATTGTTATGTAGGTACTAAACTTACTCAGGATATACCTTGAGAACGTGAACTGAACGGTAATGCTCCGTAGTATTTGAGGATATGTAATGCAAAATGTGGTTTCGTAACATCCGCTTTGTTAGGTAAATAGTCATTTTTGGAGGGTTAAGCTTGCATGTACGGGGTTGTGAGCGTTGAGTTGATGTATGCCTATAAAAACTATTTTTGATGTGAAATGTATGCTACAGTTTTTTTTAAAACACTAGACATGACATAGGATAATATGTCAAGCTGAGGGAAAGAGGAAAAGATAAGTACGGAAGCAGAGGAACCAGAAGACAAAGGAAGACGGGTTGAGTAAAGTCAATAAAAGAATTCACGACGAACGTTTATACACCATCGAGGTTTTAAGCTTTGATTTGAATGCAGATTTCTTCCTTCCTTCTCATCTTCCAATTTTTTTTATTCACTCTCATTCCCTTTCTCTCAAGTGAGATTGATTCCATTTTCTCTTTTTGGGTTTCTACAATTTCTGACTGACTGACGATGAGTGAGTTAGTGCCTCTATCCCCTTTTTTTTGAGAGAGGGATTCGAATTTTACTCCAGGCAAATAAGCGTGGCTTTTTCCCTGTTGCTGATGGGCAAATGGAACAGGTACTCTTGTAAACCATTATATGCGCCATTGACTTACTATCTAGCTAGACATAACGTTAGATAATAAAACCATATTGAATTGCATGCACAGCTGGACAGAGGTTGGAAGATGAGGTGGAACATTTTCCAAAATATAAGAGGGAAACGGAAATGGGAAACCTTGCTTGTAAACACTCATAATAGATTATCATCAAACGAGTAATTTCCACAATCTTTTTCCAATCATTTCATTCATCATGGGTCAGTTAACAATAAGGTCAACATGAGAATTGTACTTTAGATTCCGGTTGTTATGCTCAACACAGCGTTAAGAAGATTACTGTCCATCAGTCTGAAATGTGGAGTGGAGTACTACGCGTGCCAAGGCTACTGTTGGAATTTAGCCTAGATCTTGTTTAAGGAGTTTAGAAAATAATATATAATGCAGGATTGTCCTGATTCATTCTCTTTGATATCTTTCAACAACACGCCAAAGCTAGAGAAAACTTTCTTGAGACTTTTGCTGGGATTTACTTGTCTCTTCTTAAGTCATTGAATATTAAAAATAGCTTCCAACCACTTGGTATTTCCAGTTTAGCTGCAATTTTAAATGAGATTTGAAAAGATTGCTATGGAGTAAGAGAAATGCACATAGTACGGATGCTTAATGTTAGAAAAAAACAAGTTTTTAATAAGACTTTACTGCATCAAACAGATTTAAAAATCCCATTCTATGCATACCAAGACCAAGGAATGACTGCATATCTGATTTTCATTATTAATATTGGATGATTTTATGACTTTCGAATTAAGTGAATTTTGAACAGTTAAAATCTGCCGGTTCTATGCACTTAAAGTGTGTGGAAAGTAGGTTCTTAATTTGGAAGCCTGAAGAAACCAAACTGCGAGTATCCTGATTTTTTTGGGTGAAGATTTCTTTATTGATTTCTAACAAGTTCGACGTAGTTAATATTAGCACGGAATTCTTGAGCTCGGCGCTATATTTCGTCTGTCAAATTTAGACGAAATGTATTAAAAGCCATTGTCACAGACTATATATTAAGGTTTTATAAGGGATACTATTTCTAGCGCAACATACGTTGAAGTCATGAAGTTTCCCTCATTTCTTTACCCTATTCGGTAGTTGTGCAGCATCGGAAGAAGTAGCACATGAGTTCGTCTCTAAACGAGCATTCCTTAGAGATTTATTCTAGTAATCGGGACTCCAAAGTGGTTAGAATAGCTGAGTTATCTTGCAGATAGGCATTTTGAGACTAGTGTACTATCACTGACGACTCAGCGTTTGATAGAATAAAATCTAGCTTCACCGATCGTGAGTTGCTATATCAGAACAAGACATTTGTGCAGAAGTAGTTGTACCTTAACATGGAGAAGAATAGATTGCAAGTTGGATTGAGCAGGGGACTACTGAGAAATCATTCAATCACGTCGTACTTTTATGGGAATTTATGTTCCTTGCAAAAATGTAAGACAACATGGCTTCATTCTTGTCCCTAAATGCACTATTTTAAAGTAAAGCCAGAATGATTATGCTTCAAAATTAGAAATGTTGTTTAATATGTATGTATATAACTAAACTATTCTTTCATTAAAAGTCGTAGCTAAATCACTTTCAGCACGTTTAACAGTTATGCCGGTCTTTTTTCCAATTAAGTTGGTAGGGTAGATATTTATATTACAGCTTTAAATAGCTTACTAGAACGTATTTCAGCGTTTTAACAAGGATGTATGCCTGAGCTCTTATTACACTTTTTATCCGTTTGCTGATCCGCTTTCATTTTTATGAACCTGCAGATATTTTACATGCATGAAACTTAAAGATATTTTGATGTCTTCAATCTTCAAGTCTCTTCAGATAACAAGCCTTTGAATTGGTAACTACGCATCATATTGTAGTGCATTTTTTTATAAAAAATTAATTAAATTTTCTGCGTCCATATGCATTTTTAAAGTCTACGAGATGTATTCTTTTTACACAAAAATCTTATTTCTGCAAATAAAAAGATTCCTAGTTGATTCCTAGAAGACTTTATGCGCGTAGAATTTTCATTGACGTCGTTCATGTACACTTTGACAAGAGCCAGACAAAGATTTTAGCAAAAAAGACACAAAACTTTCTAAAAAATTGCAATGAAAAGCAGACAAAGACTAATATGTATGAATTCAAAAGGCCGGGTTAGATGGATTCCAGCATCAATTGCAAAATGTGGACATTTTAAGGTCATTTAATGCAGAATACATTTAAGTAATCAAACGAACTTTTTTAAACCATAGTTAAAACTTCGGAAAAACGAGACGTCCTACATATTTACCATGTCTTTATTAATGTGGCACGCAGCAGCAAGGACTTTAAAAAATCTGGAAAATTTGTTCGTAACTGCGAGCCGTAAAACTCTTTGAAACTTGCATCATGATGGAAGATAAAAGTATGCGGGTGTCAGGAAACTTTGTGAACAAAAATTGAGCTGAAAGAGTATATTATTTGGCACAATATTTGATTTCTAGTTTTATGCGAAAAAATACCAAAATGATGTAATAAAAAAAGTTTCTCTTGCATAAAATTGCCGACACACACGTCCAAATTTGCGGCGACGAGTTACGTATTCTAGATATTGCTTTTATTTAATGAGCAAAGGCTCGCCACTGTATTTTATTTACTTATTTTTCCAACGTTATAAAGTTTTCCATCTTCAGTTTCAAAAATAAAATCTGAATTACATCAGACTATTTTTCTAATGAATTTGATAGTACGAGAAGCGACTGAAAATTGTCCGCCTCGACTACGGAAAGAAATATCCCGAATCCTAATAAAAGAACGGAAGTCAATATGCATGAAATAGCTTCCGTGAAATAATACATAGAACCATAAAATTTGTTACGTCATGTACAATTCAGGATTATTTAACATTGCCAACTCAACAATTAAGCAAAGTTTGAATGGAGCAGTGAAACTACAAAGACGCATTAAACGAGAGACTCATAAAACCCTTAAATCTAATTCATAAGCTTCTTAAGACCACTAGAACATAGCTAATTTGGTGAATGTTGTAAACTTTTTTGTAAAAAAATCATGATATGCAAAATAGATGTATTTCATACACACATATTCACACATAAAGCTTTTATCACATTAGTTGCTTTCAGTTTCAGTCTTCTTCTATGATTTTATTTTTAGGTACGGGGCAACGTGATATACAATGGTTTGCAATACACCCTTCAAACCTGCTTTCCCCTCAGCAGTATGTACTAATTCGGTTAATAAATGGGATAATTACCGTGTGATGCAATTATTGACTATTAGGTTAACGCTAGACAATCGATTTTTTGCTTATGTCTATCAGTGTAAGACTAGTAAGTTTGTAAGCATGCACGACTGATTGCATAATTTCTGGAAAATCATTATGTAAAACATGTAGGCTATTTAGAAGCCTCTTCAAGGTTTAAGTTATAATTATGAGCTAGGGATACTTTAAAGTGTATCAGTAAATAGACAATCACTTGTTTGTGCCTTTGCGTGTATTATATGGCTATAATGTATATAACTATAACTCTGATCATTCGAGTAGAATTGCCAAAAGTTCATAAATATGCTAACGCGTAGATAAATGGAAAATTGAATTTTAGTGACTTCAAATGCCAATGGTCATATTTCAATAAGTTTCTTGCAATCGTTAAATTTGTACGTGAATTTCTTTTCCAATGGAGTCTTACTTCGCCCATTTTCCTGCGATTACAATTGGTTCTATGTTTACAATGACGCAATAAACGATAGTTTAGAACCGTCATATATTTCAATCAGTTTCGCTGTAATATTTTTCAATAGAAGCAACAGAAGAATCCTTACTTAGTTAGCAGCTAATTAAATTATTTTGGTGTAATTTACAAACTATCAAGTCCAGGATCAAAATCTTAACACAAACAAATGAATAGTATGATGTATAGATACAGCGATTGAATCCCTGAAAGTATTCACATAGCGTAAATAACCGATGTGCGGTGCGGCAGTATAAGTTTGCATCGATTTCATCCTATGGTATCGACAATTTTCTCATAGAATAGGTAATACATTTTGAATTGAAATGTAGAATCCACCACGTCACCGATTTTAGATGAAACATGATATTAATCCTTTGGTCTATAGCAGTTGGTTAAAATTAATCATATTAAAACAAATTTCTTGAATCCACAATTCAAAAATTAAGCCCAGCTTTAGAATCAGATGGGAATTCGTGTAGGTAGAAAGTGGTACTTGTAATATCAGCGTGTCGCACACATTCTACACAAAAGCAACACTGACGTGGACAACAATGCTTTTCGCCTACGCTTAATCCTGTTTAGCACCACAAGGTAAGCTGTTTTTGCCTTTGCAATTTCGCATCTCCCAGAAAACACTAAATACATTCTTCAGCACACGAATGAGGAGGAGGGAGGAGGACCAGCTTGTAACCACTTTCACTACACGGAACAGAAGATTCAAATGCTGTGAAGGTTGGTTTTACTTTTGACATTATGTTGAGCACAAATTGGATTATATCCTGAAGGTTCGTTTTGCTCATATTGTAGTAGGTGGTGAAAAAGTTTGTGTACTTTTTGAAAGTAAATTTAAACCAGTAATAGTTACATAATATCCATAATATTATTCCAACCGGATAGTTCTTGTTCGCGAATTGCAAGCCCTTGACAGATGTACTCAGCGCCTGCTGGTTTAGCCTTTAGTGGGAAAATAAAGGTGCAAATCAAGTTCTAACATTCAATGGGAAAACTTTTCAAAAAGTTAGAAAAACCACAAAAAGTTGAAGTACACATTTAATGAGTCCACTAGTTTAATTTCAGAATACAAACTGCATCTTCAATACCGAATCATTTGAGGTTATCATTAAAATTGTCATTTCTAAAAAAAAACTTTCCACCAACTTTTAGATTTGCCCTTGAGTCTAGTGTGGATCAAAGAAGTCGTTTTTAGGGTAAAGTTTGTGTATGCCGGGCAAGAATTGTGAGGTACTTTCATATCGTACAGTCTATAAAAGTTAACGGCTGATTGCAAATGTAGACAATTTAGAAAACTCTCAGTTTCAGATTCATTAGTGCGATTATTTTTTAAATGCTGGAACCTCATATACTTTTAGATTAAACCCTGCAGTGATGCTGCAACGGATTTTTACATAATTGTGCGACCAAACGATCAAGGATTACTTGAGGGGACATCTCATATTGGTTCCAAAAACTCATATCTCTTGTAGCCATTGGCTATATTTGTGTAATTTGTGATATTTACAAAGTTGTGCTCTAAATGAGGTAAAGACAATTTCAAGATTACCCCCAAGCAAATATTAAACTGACTGTTTTGAATGTTTCAGTGCTTGACGTAAGCTATCAATTTGGGAAATAAGATTAAAAGTCAAACTGTCTCTAATGAAACGGTTGTGCGCACAGAGGGATAATCAGAAGGACAGCATAGACAAAACAGTTGACTGGAATCGCAGTTTAAAACACCGATATGCAACCTTGGTCAATTGTTCAGTGTGCATTTTTTTGTAAATTCAAAATTGAGGTACAGCCTAATTTTTTATGAACGTAGTTGCTATTACGTTTTAAGTAACAAAGCAAACATTCACATTCGATTTTTTGGTATTAAATAAATTTTACATCCCTAAACTCCTATGTTCATTTGGAAGAAGATTGAATAATAAAAACTGTTGATTTAAAGAGCAAAAAATTGTTTACACATGAAATTCTAAACCACTATATTACAAAATCAACTCCACCGGTATACAATTGAATCAATCATTAAGACATGCAAGTTAATTCTCATTTTAGCTATCATTTTTTATGCTATGTATAACCCCGGTTATACATAGCATAATACGAGGATGGTTAATTTGAAGAAAGAAAACGTTCGTTGTCTCCATTCAGCTGTAAATTTATGTATAGTTATGATTGCTAATATTCATTCTCGCTTTGATTAATCAACCTCTTTAGGCGTTGAAGGAATGCGACCAAAGAACTTACTTTCAACTTTCTCCATGTCTGCACAAGATGTGTAATGGCTAATTTCTTGTGCAAATTCGTTTAATTCTTTATGCGCGCAGTCAGTCTCATTTCACTTTATCAAACTGCAGTGATTCCAGAGTTCGCATTTGGTTTGCTTGATGAAGACTTACATTTTACCACGTTTTAAAACTTTTAATTATAAAACATAGCAAAATGAGAACTGACTACATTATTGCAATTCTTATTCGTGCGAATAAATTGGCTACCTTTTCAAAATCAGAATGACTTGCATATGTATAGAATTTGATAGCAGATAAAGGATTTTGGAGGCTTGATTTGGCATGTGATAATGGTTTTCGATACAATTCGGAATCCTGTTGTACTTATGTTTAACGGAAACACAAGTATCGCTTTTTTTAAGAAATGTTCGGTAATATCTTAGAAAAATGTGATGAAACTGTGATTTATATTATTTTTTGCATAATACGCATACATGTTATTTAGTCAGACAATTGAAGAAAGGCAGCAAAGTACATTTTTCCATCGCCGCATACAAGCTATTGGTAGTGCAGCCAGTAGTATGCATTCATAGCGCAATAGTCCACTCAATCAGCCGTAGCATGGCTACATCCATTAAATTTTGAATGCTTCATACGATACAAAATACAATAGGTTCACAGCGGTACTCACTGTTCAAGAAGCGGGAGACGCTTGCATTGACATTGATTGACATTCAATGATGTTAGACAAAGTCGATTACGGAGAGCCGATAGGATTCGCAGTGAGAACTAGCAGTATGAGAAGTTTGCGTGAATGGAACAAATAGCATTACTGCAAGAACAAGTGTTTACCTATCATTTCTTCAATTTTTCATGCATGTTTACTATTTTCATTTCTAGAGCCTACAATATATTTCTCGTGCTGAGTGAGACAACCAACAAGAATATTCACACGTCTCAAAAAGATGCTTGTGCAATTTGCCACAAGACGTTTTTCATTTTTTCCTACTCCGTAAAAGTGCAAAAATTGAATAAAACGGGAATGCATTCAATACTTCATCTAAACAAGCAATTTTCAAAGACGTATCATTTGTTTCCTGTAGCTCTTTCCAACTCGTACCAGGACTGAATGTGAATTTAAGACTGAGAACATGCGGGTACGTACTCATATTATAGGCTTATGACTTAAAACCTTACTTTATTCTGAATTCGATGATATACTCAAATTTGAGCAAAAACTTACTTTCTTCAAAGTATATAATAAAGTTCACATTTTTTCCAAAGGCACTGTTATCCCACTATTTTTCACCCCTACATTTAAACAAATTTTAAGCATTTCTTCTTTCTGCCAATCCATTTAGAACATAAACCCACCCATTTTTCACCATCATAGAATGATTCAATCAACGTCCAGAAGAGATTTCAACCATCATTTTTGCAGCCTCGGAGCAAAAAACATTTTCATGTGAGCAGGCAGGCATATATGTATGTAAAAGGCATCATCCGCCCACCAACTTTATACATATCCGGTGACAACAAATACGCATGCAAAGTTTAAAATCATAACCTCATACATCACATTTCTCTTTTCAAAGGACGAGATCCTGGTCATGTTACGCTCGTGACTGCATGCAGAAATCTATATCTCAAGGCGGCACAAGAATAATAAAAAAAGGAAAGTTCAGTCAAGGGACAACGAAAAGAGGCTCCTAATGAAGATTTATTACACATACATACCACCTCCGTCCTCATTGACTAACTCGATGAAAATCCAACTCACTCACAGTTAATGAATGACTGACTGCGGGCGAATGAATGGGAAAGCGTGAACATATAGTGGTTAGCAAATGAAACAACTACGCTAAACTTTTTTTTGTCGCTACAACTTTTCATAGTGCAATTGTTGCGATCACATATTTTCATGTGTATGTTCAACGGAAAAAAAGAAAGGAGGAATGTCCAGATCGGAGATAGGGAATGAGGAAGGAAACGGAAAAGAAAAAAAAGTTACTTTGAACTTCATTCCTCTTTTTCCCCTTCTCTTTTTCGCCATGCTCATTTTCCCTCGTACTCATACTTTCCGTTTGCTTACTGTAGATCTAACGATATCACTGAAAAGTTGGAGTGGAACGTTAGGCTATGGTTGGTAGCTTTACTTAATCTCATGTTGAACGATACATGATAGAATGTGCGATGGAATTTTGGTTTTCGTTGCAGAAACAAAAACTGGATTGCGACATGATACGTCTCAAGTAGCTGTAGCTCACCATCGCCATCCCATGCCTTACAGATATATGTGTATCTATATTCTATTCCTATTTACTCAATAAGAAACCAAGTTTGTATACTGGCCATTACATATAATATCTAGAATGTATCAGAAACTTCAAGAAACAAGCCATGTAAAGCATGTGTGCAAGCAAAGGATGATGATCATCATCATCAGCAACAATGATACTTCTTCGGTGGTCGGTAGTTTATAGGAGTAGAAAAGTTTGGTAAAATGGCACACAACATTTAAGTCAGTATTCCTATACACTGCAAAAACTTTGCATCTCCAAAGGAGAGCTACAAACGTGCAAGTGTTTACACACACACACATACGTATTCTTTACCTCCAATGTAAGCAATGTTTATGTTTGTATTTAATCGAAGAAACCAGTACAAATAGACATGCATATTCTAGCTCAATACGTACATACAAATATATATGTTTAACGTTCCAAAAACCTTTTTGCGAAGTTAGGGGAAAGCAGTCCAGCACAAAAACATTCAGAACTAATATGGCGATTAAAGGAAAACGAGCGAAAGCATGAGAGAGCCGCTGTTGCTCAGTCCAGGAAAAAATGTCAAATAAACAAGCGCTGTTACACATTACATACAACACGATCACATACATAAACCCATGTGATATGCATGAAGAAAAGTACACGCGTGTGACACAAAAAAAGGAAAGTTTCTCATTTTCCTTTCTGCTTTGTTTCAGCTGCTCCCTCGCTGATTGTATGACAAGCATTGAATGAAAAAGAAAAAAAGTAGATAGCCTTGGAGAGGGAAAAATTAATCCGTACACCACAACACTTCTATAAATTTTCTAGTCGCGCCATTGTCTAAAATGAGTTCAGGTTGGGATTGGAGTGGAGTGGAGCGAAATATATATATTAGTCCATGAGTTTTCCTCTCTCTTGCATTCCAGAGTTGTTGGAGTATTCCATTATGCTATTACACTCTTAGACAACTTCTAATTGTGCGTGCCACCGGTATCGGAACTAAATAATGTGGTGGTGAATGTGAAAGTGAGTAGTACCTACTTATTTAAGGTACGTATACGTATTTTTTTTGCACTGCCCTTTTTAAGCACTGCAAGTTTTAAACCCGATTAATTCCACTGGTTTTCCGGTCCATGCATGAGAAAACCTAAAAGAAGAAATGAAATTTGGCTGAAGTTTTGACTCCTACAAAAATGTTGCATTGAATTTCCTCAACAAAGGAAGTGGTCTTTCTTGTCAAATAATGGTATAAAATGATATATGTAGCATTCTTATAGCATAAATAAAAACATCACAAAGTTTTCTTGTGGAAACCCTCCCAAAAACCACAATAAAAATGCTTTCTCATCGTATAACCTACAATTCATAAAAACCTTTCTTATCGTGTAATTCCATATTCGAAATCCGTTTGTTGTGAGGATTCCGCTTCATTGATTGTATAACAGATGTAAGCAGATGAAAACTGGAAAAGAAACTACATCTTTCCCCTTCAATGGGCGGCAACACGTTTTTCATTCCTCTTAAAAGGCTAAGATTATGGAAACGCACGAAACGAAAGTTCAATAGAAGATGACTGTTGGACAGGACACAACTAACCTTTGCTTTTGCTGGACTTTTTTTGATACCTTTTTCTAAGGATATTTTTTCCTACCATATATTGCCTCCCTTTAAGTGACAACTATTCAGAATCAACAATATCAAATAACTCTCGTAGCGTGACTTATAAAGCCCCGCCTGGAGGAAATGGGTCAGCCCAGCTAAAATAAGTTTTCAAGAGAAATTCTAAATGATGTTCTTCACGTCGAGTTCACAGAATTTTGTTAGCTTATTGTGGTTTGAGAGTTTTGCTCAATGACAGATGCCAAAGCCCACACATACAATATTTAATTCAATTTGTTAGGAAATGAAGAAGTCGATTTTTCCCACAAAGTCAGGCATGCTCACGCATAACAACGCCATTGCCATTTCAAGTTTTCGGATTTTATTAAATGAGCAGTAACTTTTTTGACACTGTAAGTACAAGAGTCCTTACATTAATAAAAACTAGATACGCAAGTCCCTAACGTCTTTCCAATATGATTACTTAAAAGCCACCATCACTACGTACTTAGTTGAGTTGGTTACAAGATGATTCCTAGTCACGAAGCCATAACACGAACCTGCAAATTGATTAGAAATGACATGTGTGTGCTAAAATAATAAAAAATAATAATGAAAAACTGCAAACAAATTCCAGATGGCAAATCATAGTGTTCATATCCTTAACCAGTAACACTTTTTGTGATCAGTAATATCAAGTTACAAAGTTATCAACCTATTTTCCTCTTTTGTAATCCTTTGGTTTTAGATAATTAAATGGATGCGAACGTAATATGCGTTAATATTAGCTTTATTACCGAAAGGACTACCCTTTAATATGACTAGTAACATGCAATGTCAACAACTACTTGGAAAATGTTCTGTCTAGAAGAATTACTACAATCACCAACCAATTTCCTACGACGCAGAACAGACCTTCAAACTGAATAGAATACATAGACTGGCTACGACTAAAAGAATCGGAGGAATCCATGGGCTCGGAAAGTGAAAGGAATTCAGCATGGACAGGTTTATTTTAATATTCATTGTGTAAAAAGTAAGCTGATTAATATTTACTATGAAATTGATTTTGACCTGTGCATGTAAAATGAGATAGGGAAACTTGCAAGCTGTTTGGCTCTATTGAATGCAGGATTTATTTGTTCGTTGAAAAATAGACTCGGCTTACGACCAATGGAATTTGCTCGTTTATCTTTAAATTGTCAGGAAGTGAAGGAGTCATGAAAGATTTAGTTTAGCCTTCAATTCTCGCTCACTAGAATAGAAACATTGAAAACAAATCTTAGAAAACGGATTACGAAAATGTAATATTATATACATATTATTAAAGTATGTACGTCCGTTGTTACTAGGTGAGACATGGATACCATTCATCTTTTTACAAAAAGATGAAGTAACTACTTAATGGACTCTGAAAGGGGCTGCTGCTGCAGAGCAATCAAGTTTTCTTCCTTTCCTCACTTCCCTCATTTTCATTGCTTGCTGTCAAAGGCATTTCCCATTCCATTCTCTTTCTCTTCTACCAAATAAAGGATTTCCAATTAGAAGCTGGAAGAAAGAATAACGAACTTGTTATCCTATCTCAGCTAAACTTTGATGGATGAGTGAGTGAACGAGACTAGAGGTGATATCCCTCCCTCCAGTACTGCACTAGTACAAACTGGAGCCAAAGCTGGTGACACATGACATCCCAGACTTACTTTATTTTACTACACAGTAAGCACTTCTCATGTCTCGCTTTCTCCTTGTATACTCATATTTGATGACAAACCAGGAGCAGCCTGAGAGAGTTGAATCTATTCATTTTTTTACAATGTGCATATCTATGCATGGTATATTACAATCTTGGTAAAATGGGCCAGCAACCGTGTGGTTACAAAAGGAGTAGTGGGAGTAAATAATGAAGGAAGTGTATTACAACCATAATGTAAGCTTCAGATAATTTCGTTATCAAGTGAGCACAGTTACAGTTTTCTCTTCTCTCTCTCTCTCTCTCTCTCACTCCCTTCTCCTTCTAGAGGAGCAGCAGTGTCATTGACGCTAAAAGCAAAGCAACGAAATCGGTTATAATGGTAGGAAAGGATGGATGGATGGTGGCGTTCTGATGAGCTCTTTCGCTTTGGGTTAAAATGACACATAATTTACTACTCACCACCATGAAAGGAGAATGAGCTCTTTACAATTTGACAAAGAGAGAGAAAGCACAAGAGAATGAAAGAATGAAAGTGGGTAGACAGATGAAGACGGTGGGATATTGAAACGAAAAGTAGCTGGGGATGGATATTATGCAATATGCATATCGAAAAAAACTAACAACATTCAATATGAATGGATAACATCGTCTTAAAAAGGGACAATTTCAAGGCAAGCAGTACTCAAGCTAATGCAGACTACGTGCAAGTCGACGACGTTTCATAAGTGTAAGATACTTTGCCATACTTCAAAATAAGCTCCGAAATAAATTATGCAAATACTCTAGACCGGTATTTACTCTTCACATTCCTTTTGTCGGATTTCGTGTTCTTTAACTAGTTGCGGTTCACTTGGACTACATGATGGAAGGATGGAAGTGAGGTACTTGAGAATTGTGTGGATAAATGCATACAGAGATCCTTTTGACATTTTCAGGAATTTGCTCTCCACTAGTAATGCTTACAATGTAGGGGGTGGTGCAAAATGTAATACTTTAGTTGAATTGTGGATTTCCAATTCTTTGTAATAAAAAGGAGTCGAATTAATAAGTAATTAAGGTGCAAGTAGCGACTTGCTTCATGTTTCTGGCTTCGTCTCATTTTAACTTCTTACAAAGTTTAACGGATTCGGAAGTTTTTTTTTACGTCTCTCCATTTATGAATTGTGACCACTTAAAACTGAATGTGTGAAAAGGAGTATGACTCTCCCTGGGTTTCTTTGGAACTTTGCCATGTATTAAAAATTCCTTTTTGAAACTCCGACAACCGAAAATGTAGCAATTTTCTTACTACTGTGAACTGTGAGTGTATGTGACGGCCTCAAAATCTCTTCATGTTGTGTTATGTTTTCATGGCAGTTGAGCTTATTCAACGATTCTTCACAGTCAGCATTATTAAACTTATTGCAGGTTGGCTTGGCATTGTGCCGCTATATATAAGTGTGTACGCTTGACTATTCAATATAGCAAAGGCCTAAAAGAAACTTGAAACGTATTGGAATACCTTTGTGCTGATTGAGTGGAGGAAAAAGGGAATTCAAATGTAAATTGAAATTCATGAAAAAGTGGGGTGGTGGACTTTATAGAACGGGAAAATTGCCTTGTCACTTGTGATACAGGAGCTCAGAACAACACAACGTAGAAAAACATGCTTACACACCACAAACCTGGGACTACAAATGGACATTCTGACAAAATGCAAGCGGCGTCCGTAGGTAAGTATATACACATATATTAAGGGAGAAAGGCTTTTTCCAAGCAATATTGCTCTAGCATTATTGTTTTGCAGTGATGGCATGTCATGAGTTTACACGTAAACCCTACATTTTCCAATTTCATCGATTCAAATGCGTGCATCTGCAGTTCTAAAGAATCGTTACGGAATACGTTCACCCAAATCAAAATAAAGAAACCTCGACACTTTCAATATTACTATGTAACAATTGAACTACTTTGTCCTTTCTTTTTGTCGTGCAAACTTTAAAAGACATCGCCCACGCTCCATGTTCAAGCATAAGATTTTGCTTTGAAAATTGCAAAGAGAATAATTTTGTACCAGTAAATACCAGGAAAATGCCGTCAATCTATGTCCTTTCTATTAATTGCATTATTCATTTATTTTCCTTTTCCAAAAGCTATATATAAGTGCATAAATGAAAGCTAGGACCAAAAAGCAGTGCAAAGTGCATTCAAACTCTGCATAAAGTTTGGTAAAAAATAGTCCACAATGTAACCTCTTGTAACATCACGAATTCATAATCAATACATGCTAAAAGCAACACTTTCTGATTCTCGTTTAGTTGGACCAAGCATGAGAGCTAAGTATACATACAACGCTCTGTGGAATGAACACTTGGCTCATTGCAAATATTCCAAGACACAAAACGTGCTTCCTTTCTGTATTCGAGACGTAACAGAGCATTAAATGTAGTGGGTTGGCAATGCAAATATTTGTTTACTTTCACTCATATTTTTCCTGTGCCCTGTCTGTTCTACTTGATTCCTTGCTCAGAGAATGGATGTTTGGTTCGATACTGTTGTTCTCCTCTCCTGACTGATTGACTTTATTTAATTGTAATAATGAGGTTAACTTACCGTCGGCGAAAAAAATCTATTGTGCAACGTTGCAAAATTAGTAGCAAAAGCTTGTAACACAATCAAAAGCAACTCGTAAATCACACTGCAGGACCAACATAGACAATCGGACGAACAGAATAAAATGAAGCTCTACAGTGGCGACATTGTAAGTATTATTTTGCAACACATTTCCTCTGAGGCATAAACAGAATAAAATTTATTTATACTGCAAAACATCCTGTCCGTAAGTTCGAATTTAAAAATGTGGTAGATTATATATTGAAACAAAAAACAGGCCTGTTTCCTTCCCAAAATCAAACCAATAATACAATTCTGCCGAAAGATACAAAGCTTTCAAGTTCTATTCACCGCGACTATATACATACGTATACGAAGAATGCATGGCAAACTCACTCAACCGATTTAGCCTTGGGCTTGTCAAGTTATATTAATATGCATTGGTAACATACAATTTTTTGTGTACTCTTGTTCCAACTGCTCTACCACCCAACCACTGATTTATTATGTACAGTAAAACATTGCAAAAGCTCATAAAATATATTTTCTTAGTCGCGTTCCCTTTTGCCACTGAAATTATTACCAGATCTGATGAGACTTTGACTTGTTAAAGGCTTTATGATCTGAACAGCTCTTAAAAAATTCAGGAAAGGAAGAGTTATAGCCTCATTACGAAACGAGATCACTGATGCATTTATAATGTCAGTCTTCCACAACAACTAAAGTTTAACCCACAACCTACGATTGGTTCATAAGTTTTCTAGGTTGCTGACAATTAGTATTTCATAAAAATTGTAAATTGTCATCCAAAGTGTTTACCACCAAATGTCGAGCAACAAAATCTTGACAAACGGTTCCAAATTTCAAAATGTTGTTGTCAACCATATTATAGTGCCAGGGGAAAACCATAACTTACTACAGTCGAATTGCCTTTAAACAATAAAACTTTTGTTCACTCCATTGCATCCAGTTCTACTAGGCTTGCCAAACTTTCATTCCCCGTAAAGTAAATACTTTCCACTTCTTGAAACTAATATTGAATTCGACTGACGTACAGGTTTGAATTTCATAGAATTTTAATATGACCATGTTCACGGCTCAGTATACCCTTAAAGGTACACGCGCTGTGAAATCAATGTCACATTCATCATCACCAACCAACTCGAAGGGATTCTAGTTAAAACCATTTTAATTCAAACATTCACGGTGTAAATGTAATACCCTCCAGATAGAAATTGGAATCGGTTGGGGGAAAGTGGAAACTCTTATACAATCCCCATTGAGATATACAAAAGTAACCAGAACCCTGATTAGATCTCCACATAGAGTATTAGTATTTTAAGCTGGCAATTCACAATCATTACGATCAAGTAATAAAAGATGCATAACATCCTTCAATCTCAACGTCGAGTACGCTACCACCACCACCACGATCAACAAGAATCATCCGAGCAGGTACAGGTTGCATTGCATTGCCTTCACTTCACACTTTACTCGTTGCTTGCATAATGGGTATAAAGTTGAAAAGTGGGTTTAATGGAACAGTATCCTGTTTGTTTCATGCTGCATATATATTCATCGCCAAGAGCCAAATTACTGTTGAATCTGAATGTACTGGGACACTTTAACCACAAATCAAGCGTCCAATCTTCTCTCCATTTCCTCGTCAAATTATTAGCAGCGACAAGCCAGAGAAAACTAAACTACTGAGCTGCGTCTACTACTACTACCAAAATGTTGAGCTCGGATCATTTCCACATTACACACTTATGAGTATAACGTTCTAAGAGACGGAGAGAGAAAGACACAAGAGCCTTTTCACAGGAATAGTGAGAACATTGGCATGTCAGTAAGGTTTCCTATTGCAAAATATATTTATCTACACATAACACTTCGCCAGTCTTGTGGGCTCCACCACCAATCCAAGTTCCTTAGAACTGTAATCATCATCAGCGTGTTGAAATACTTATATATAACGTAAAATAATGTTGTTAGATGACATCAGTCGAAATTTAGCTTTTACGCTGGAATCATGAAGATGACGGTGACGATCCTTGCAATACCACTATACTCCACGTAGTAAAATACAGTTTTGAGAACGTTGTGGCTTTTCATAAAAAAAGTAGACCAATATATAATATTGTTTGGAACACAACACTCTACGTCTACCCGCCAAATTCTCTACCCATCCACATCCCCCACATACGAACAGTATGCAAATACTTACGGAGGAAATCAGAAAGCTCATTGTTCCTTTGATAAGCTTTCCTCCTCGTTGCTGGATATATCCTGTCACATGAATAGCCCTTTTGTTCCATTAAGAGCTACGATTTTCCATTAGCATGTGGATACCTTACAAAGTTCATCATCATGATATGAAGTTGATGATGATGATGATGGTGATGATGATGGAGGGAATATAGACATGTTTCTCACCAGCCACGGTTGTTCTCCAGAAAAAGGAGTGAGTGGTTGCGTTGCCAGCTCACATAGCTCATTCCTACAGGAAGTTCTATCAACGTGAATATTTGAATGAGTGATGAACTTCATTTAGATTACTTCACAACCGTGACTGCGAGACTCTCGTTGATTGTAACTGAGTCAAATCAGATTTGCCATGGGCAGATAGAAATCTACTGATATGCTATGATGTTCAAGGGGAATTAGATGTCCAATTTATTTTTCTACAAGTCTACATCTATGTACGCGGATCTTGTTGTTATTATTCTATGAGATAAGTTTGTCATCAAATTCTTCAATCATCTGAACTACGCCGACACTGAAACTACCGTGTGTGTGTGAGCGTCTGTGTGTGCAACCTATACAAAAGGAACATAAAGTACGACGTTTATTATTCTACGCCATCTTATAATGCCTCTGATAATGCGAAAGATTTCAGTTTGCTAAGTCTTTATAAGCTGAAAATGCTATCAAGCTGTCAACACCGATATCCAAATGCAAGATTAAAGTCACCGTCAAAATCATTATCAAGTCCGTGCCTTTTTTTTCTTTGGTGGAAAACAACGAAGGTTGCTCCAAAATATGCATTCAATGCATTTAACTTTAAGTTAGATGAAAGGAAAAACAACACTCAAAAAAATGAAATCGAGAACGTACAAACAACACACAGAATTCGTAATCCGCTTTTGTTGTTGACTGATGCAGAAGTAAGACTTCAATGGAATTCGTAGGTAGACTCCGCTTTCGTATTCGTAGTGAAATCTCTAAATACTTACATGAAATTTTTAAAGGGAATGGATAATTAAAATTCTCCGAAACTGGGCACCATTTTTATTAACAATTTAAACGTATAAATCCGGCTTTCTCAGTATATAATACCTGGTAATTGTAATTTACATTTTCTGTAAATGACAACTTCGTTAAGACTGACGAGACATTAAAATTACTTATTATAAGGGTCTGTATACCAAATTTGTAAAGAACTCAGTTAATGAATTTAGTAAATAAAAGTTTATATTGCTACCATTGACTGTGTCCATTTAATGTAGCAATCACGAATAATCATATGGGGAATCAAAGACTTTGTCAGTAATACAAAAAACGATTCGATGAAATGTATTTCTAGGGACAATTATTTGTAGAGGTAGTTTCCTTGGAGGGCAAAATGTCTCGAGGGGAAGGGCACGGTCAAAAATTATAATTCGCTTATGTTATTATAATTTCCAACTTCCATAAAATCCAATTCTTTCAACAATGAGATAGTAAAATAACAGAAATTTAAAGATGTTTTGTTCATCTTTGCCATTTTATTATGCCCATGGGCGTAGGTAATTATGAAATAAATACTGTTGACTGAATGAAAACTGGAATTTATTTTTTGAAATGAGCTTTGAAAAATCTCTAGCTCTACTCTCTTCCGCTCTTCTGAGATGTAATTCATTAAAAAATTGCTTTATAACATTTTGAAATAGTTTTGCGAAATTTCACATGCGTTGTTTTTTCATAGTATACTCAGGAGGCTATAATACCGTAACATTTACTAATGGTAGCTCACTGACAACCAACTTTACTCTGACAACGTTAGATCCTTGTAGGTAGGTATACAATCTAAGTATGCATGAGCTACAAGAGTTTTCGGAATTTTCACAGATGTTTGGATTTGAATTAAGTGTTTTTCACAGGCAATGGTCCACTTTTAATAACTCGACATTATATGAGCTCTCAGCTGCAGCTGAATCTAAATATGTACATTTATTTCTGCACTGGCAACAGACAACGTTATTGGTAGTGAGAATCACTTTGTGCTAAATTGCTTCCCATTATTTGTCTAATACCTCATAAAACTCTTCCTCAGGTTGTCTGTCCGTCAGCATTATTAATTTGAAGTCGTGTGTTAAATCAATAAAATAAAATAGTATTGGAATGCGAGCAGGTTGCGTTGGTGGTGGCACTGCACTAAGACCCTAAACTTGTACTAGTCAAGCCGACCAAACCAAGCCATTGCAGAGCAACAAAAATTATTTTTGCTGCACCAGCAGAATCACAACGGGGGCGACAACGTCATTGACGCTTGAATAAGCAGATATCTGATTGTAGTGATGAAAGATTTCGTATCAGATGAGACGGAAAATTTAGTGCCGATGAGAGAAAATCATGGTTTTGCCACCACCAACATCATATCTCAGATGTAGCTTTACACTGTGCTTAAACTTTTTACTTTTATGGTTGGTTTATTCAAGCAAAATTTGATTGTTGACTTTGCAAAAAGATATGCTCTCTATCGGGATGTCTTCCCCATTACTTCCTATTTGCAGACAATGTACCTATCAATAAAACAAACGAACACATCATTTTGTCAAACTGATTTCCAGTTAAATTGAGCAAATAAGTGAAAGAAGGAAAGAGACTATGAACAATTCTCTAGACATGATGATGGTAGAATATACCGATTCCAAGCAACACCACACCACATGACCCTTGAAGGATACTTTCTAAAAAAAATAAAATACTTTGTGCGTATTTCCCATTGTAGCAATTCAAGCATGTATTCTTTATCTACTACAACAAATACATAATTCAAAGTCCAACTCCCAACTATCCCGTATCAGATCGGAAGGGGGTTTGTAAAGTAAGAGAAATTCATTCGTTCTTGCATGATAGTGTCTTTGTCCTATCTATCTTCTGCTCCAACTCGAAAAAGTAAAAATAGAGTGAAAGAAAGAGCAAAACCTTTTCTGTGGTTTTAATGCAGTTCAGTTAGATACATGAATGAATCGAGTCCAGTAGTGTGCCCTTTCACGAAGTTGTGTCGTTGTGTGGTGGTGACTATTTTTATTATGTACGTGAGCGCTTCCACGTAGTCAATACTCTGTGATAAGATGACAATGTCATACATGTATAAAAGCTAGCTGCACGTTTCACTTCAATTACTCATACTCATCCTTATTGGTATTCCGCCCTGTGTCCACCAGCTGTCCACTTTGTTGGTCTGTTGAGGACTCTTTGGAATGTAAAAAGTGGTTTTCTGACTAAATGTAAAAATGAAATGCATCGAAAATAGCTATATGGCAGTAGGATGTTGTGTGTCGTGTCAGCGACAGAAGATAAAAATCTATTTGTCTTCTCGGTTTGATCTTGCCAGAGAGACCGTATGAGGCCCCCTTTTTTACATTTCATATTTCCTCCCCTCTAAAATCCAATGTGTATGGTTATTGCTTTGTGGAAAGGAAAGTGAAAGTAAGTTTTGTTAGTAGTTTTCCACAGTTGCTTCTTGATCCAAGTTTTCACGTCCAGCCCTTTTTCGGTCGTCCTCCCGTTTTTATTTACTGCTGGTTTATACAAAGCAGTTATAACCCAAGTAATAAGTATATATGATTCACATCCGCCCAAAACAAAATACATTATGTACCTAACATATACATACATAAGAAATATCTCGATAAACTGGAACATATCAAATTGCGTCATTGCTTGGTTCATGTTGTGTGGGTAAACCTAAGAATTTGGGATAAAATGTAAATTAATTGCAAACTCTAAAGCAAAGAAACACATGTGACAATGATAATAAGATGGGAAGAAGTTTGGGACCGCTTCACCAAATTTTCAAGACAAAACAGGAGACAATGAAAATGAAATTCTTCTTGAGATGAATGTAGTCATAATACAAACAACAAAACGCTTACATGCTAGCAAACCTAATATTGAATATGAAAAACTTTCCTGTCTATTGTAACGCAGTTTACGGTGTATTCCATGAATAAAGTTGATGTTTTGTGCTACCCCCTTGTATCCTACGGATGTTACTCATGTAAGGAAAGGAGAGGTAGTTGAGTTGGTCCGGATGTGATTTTGATGTTGAAGTTGCTGACTTCAGAATACTTGCTTAAGCAATTTTTAATTGCCGGTTTTGCTGAAATATGCATATTATATTACTTACATGCAAGTAACGTTTCTTGGATTATATCACTTCGTAGTCAAACGCAATAGATTGTGATGTCGGTCTCATTTCCGCCTTCGGAATGGAATCTTTTTTATTCTTATGGAACTAGTAAAGTCAAAATTCATTAATAGCGAGTTAAGATTATTCATGTATTATTCTGATAAATTTATCATGATGAATCAATTTTAATGAAAACACTGCTGCTACTTAGCTCACGTTCTTATTTGACTAATAAGTTACCATGCCATTTATGTGTAGGTTATGAAAGTTTTCACAATTTAGTTTGGTTTAACAGATCGGTAACCGATGAAACTTTTTGTAGCAAATGTCGTTTCACGCAAACTTAAATGAATTTACGATTCCCGTTACTTTCTTTCAATTTCATATTGATATTAAAACGATTGCTAAATTGGTATGGAGCCACGACAATGAAAACCATATATTATCGTTACGTCTAGACAAATGCATAAAGTATAGCATACTAAAAACTAATTCCAGACCGAGCAGAACTGTTGTGTTGTGTGAGGATGTTTCAGTTACTAGCTACATTTGGTTAGTTTTTTCATGCTCACCCTCGTTTCACATATGAATTTGACAATACAGTTGTTTAAAGTGTAGTTATAATAACAATTCATGTAAAATAAACAATAAATTGTATTATACAAACTAATGGAATATAATAATGAAACCTTTTAAAAATTCAGCAATGACAAAAGGAAACAGATTTGCAGCGCAGAACTCTTCATGTTCCAGTCATTTGGTACAGTAAAACACTGGTAAAACCTGAACCCAAGATTACTAAACTAATTTCTATAGAAAAATAAACTTCAGCAAGCCAAATACCTTTTACCTGTAGCCCATTTATTTAAATGTTTATAACTAGTTTGAGATAGAGCAGAGCTCCAACTTCTGTTCATGAACAGATACTTACGGCAACACGGAAAGATGCCAGTGAGGTAAGATTTTCATCGTGTAATGGTTATAGGCACTAGTCCCAATAATATGTTTATTATCGTTATAAGCCAACAGGCCTCAAGCTGATGTAAATTGCAGAAAATCTGTTTGTCCATCTGTCTGAACGTTGTTAACCAAACACGTTTCCTCCATGCAAAATTAGAAGCAGAACCGAGGACATATGGTATGATCAGCTCCTTCTGTATATCCTGCACCTATTTTAGATTTATTTATTCAGGTTGATGGCTATAGCAGCATCTTCTATAATAAACCACATTTTATATATACTACCAATAATTCACCAACTACTACACTACATTATACCATAAAGTAGCAATCATTTTTTTGCACAGCAAAAAAAAATAGTCCGAAATAATAGCTGGCAGTACTTATGAAGACGATACAGCACTGACACAACTACACCTTTGGAATACAAAGCTTTCATCCACATTTTTTCTGCCAACTTCTTGCTAGCTTTTACTCCTCCTATCTAGTTACTTATGTTTTGTGTGTTCATTCTACAGGCTAATGCAATATCAAATGCTCAATGATGCATTTGCCAACACCGGAAAAAACCAATAAGTGGGCAAAAAACGGAAAGTAAATTCCGGTCTGAGTGTTTTCCTATATTTCTTACGCGTTGGCTTTCTCTCTCGTTTCCCCTTTCCTAAAGGCAAGGTAGCAACTGCAAACGTCGCCTAGTTAGTTCATCATCCCATCCCGTCCATCTCCTCTCAGAATGTTGCTCAAAGTATTGCATACATACTTATCGTTAGAACAAATACGCATTTAGTGTATAAAGCAACGCATATTTTTTTTCGGAAGTGAAGGAAATGGTAGTAGTTATGATAATAATAGAAGAAGTAATGCCGCCTAAATTATATGTACCGTGCTGTCTATAATAAACCAACCGTTGTTAAAATTCTATTAGAGAGAAAAACAAAGGAGAAGCCTCCACTAACTAGTAAGTTTAAGTAGAAAAGTATAACCTCACTTTCTCTCTGTTTCCTCGGTAAGTATTAGTCCGCACGTATGTACGTTCCTCTGTAAAACGCAGTTTTCTCCAAGCAAATGCAGTACAACCTCACCACTGTAATAAATAATACGTTTTTCTTCAGGAGGTCAACATGAAGAAACACCATGATTGTCAAGTAATGGAGAGGAGGTAGGAAGAAAGCAATACAATTTGGAAACGGAGAAAGCAAGTAGTGGTACTGATGCGATACGAAAGGATGTGACGCTATGATATGCTTCAGGAAGTAGCAAAACAGCATAAGATTTTGATGGGGGTATTGTGAAACTACAAGTCGGTTGGAGGGGAGCCCTTCCACTTTTATGCGGACGGATGCCCCTCCGGCTTAGTTTTACGTAGTAACAATTTCAATACATGTCAGTTTTTTGTTTGCTGGCACCACCCATATAAACACCGCACCGCCAAGTTGCATCACAGTGAAGTGCATATGTCGGTATTAGGATTATGTGAAAAAATACACTCAAAAAGCTAGTTTGGAGTATTTTTTTGGATCCGCATACTCACTCCTTTTCTCTGCAAATTCTCTCTCGTTCCAATAAACAACAAAAAATACTTATTTTTTCTATTTCGTTACAATAATGCAAGGCCTATGCATAATAATGTTAGTCTTAATGTGTGCATTATTACTGTTCCGCCTTCAATTTCCCATTTTTGTATTATCTTCCGCTATGAAAGATACTTTGGCAGACTTCATGCTATTTTGACTAATGTTTTATTTCAACCTTGTGTGCTGCTACTCTTTACATTCTGAGAATATCCCAGCTATAGATAACTTTTAGTTTAACAATGTGCATCTCCGCTCTATTATTCGCTTTCCCTGTCTTTTGGCTATTTTCCTGTACCTTGTTCTTGTTAGGACATACTTATTTATAGTTATGTGTATGGGAATGCGATGGAAAACAGGCTTAGAAAAAATCCTTTTCCAGTGATCAAATTCAACCGGTCAGAAAGGCAAATGCAGAATTTTTATGCGTATACCTATAGGAAAAAGGGAATGTGAATGACTAAGAAAAATGAACGCATGTGGAAACAAACGTTTATTTTCAGGTACAGCCTAAGCCAGAAAATAGTCTTTGAAGGAGTGGGGAAATAAAGAAAAAAACCAAGCCAAGCCCGGCTCACCAAAATACGTCTAGTGTTTTGTTTATTTTCGCATCGTTTTCTTTTCCGGAGATCCCTTTTCTCTCCTATTTTGTTTCTTTACAAATATTTCATTTGAAATAATGGTGATTTTTCAAGGCACAAGTACAGTATACTTACTTTACTTTTGGTTTCATTAGCCAGTTTGTTCTTTCACATTTGACGTTCGACATTGACAGAAAGATAGCAAATGGTTTTGGTGTCTGGTGAGACGACGTATGTATTCAACAAATGAAAAAGCCCACGCTATTCGTGCGAGTGAACGTGTATTGTCTACTTATGAAGTATTCACCCCAACGCGTCCTCCTCTCTCTCATCATCCTCCCGTGTCCCATGAACAGGAGAAGTTAGCGACAGACTCGAGATGAACTTTGTGTCAACGGCAGCCATACAACCAGAAACCATGAAAATGAATGACAACGTACATTGGGGCAATTGGATCGAATGCTGCACTTACTTGGATCGAAATTCCTGAGTGTAGTTGGGTTTTGAACTTGAAGCGTATTTTTTATTTATAAAACTTCTTTTCTTCGGTTCTAAGCAAAAATGTGTATGTCTTTATGTAATGTCCTCGAATGAAATATCCACTCTAATTATTCAGTCTCCGTAAAGTTGTCTAACGAAAGTAAAATCAGGCTTTGAAAGAAAGTACGGCTCCAACCTTACTCGGAAAATACTTGAGTGTACATTTCCCAAACAAAAGTTTACGCAGGGGGTGGTGGGTGATGTATGCAAAACTATGGCAAATCCATATATGAATTTATGTTGATACGAATATGAAGGAAGAAGGTAACATCTTAAATCAATGCAGTAGTACTGACTGAGGTTAGCCCTAAAGGAAACAACAAATATATTTTGTAATGCGAACGAAAGGAATGGCTGCTGTGGGAGAGTGCTTGAGCAAGTGTTTTTGTCTATGTTTGTTTACGGATGAAATGCAAACCCACCAAATGCAAATTCCACAAAGACAAGAAGCTTTGCCCCAAAAATCTGGGTCTTTGGAAACTTTCTTACATAAATATGGATTACATTGTATATTATGTTTGTTCTCTTACAGCTGCTCTGCCTTTACGTTATTGTGGATTATTAACGATGCCTGTCATTAATGAATGTAATTGGAACATTTTCACAAAGCTTGAAGCTTACAATTGTGTATTTCAATGCAATGTAATATAAATGAACATCTAATACTTCCCCTGCCGACTGGCAGCCTATATACTAATCCGATGTATATTTTTAAACAATGTAGTGACTCAAATAGGATTATTTGTATCGTCTATTGTTAACAGAAGCCTTTAGATGATGGAATTGGATTTTCGATAGTAACTGATTCTTTCCATCATTATTGAGCTGGCGGATAATTTTGGTAGACGCGAGGACTGGCTTTTATCATTTCATTATAGCTTTCCCTTTTCCACATGCTCATGTGCGAGCATATCGCATCTCATCATGAAGCTTGTAGGATTTACCAAGTAGGAAAATGTTACATTGAGTATGATGGTGGAATTATGCTGCACATGCTAGCGAAATAGCCATTTTATATTAAGACCGAATTGAAGAAATTGAATGCTTTGAACCACAAAACTGAAAGATTGAATTCACTGCTAAAAAAGCAACGGAAAAACGTAGAGGAGCAACAGAGAACGTCCGTACGTAAATACAAGGAGATTCTTTTTCACAATGCATTTTAGTTTCCTTTCCATCCACCTCTTTCCTTGGTAACGTACAAGAAATACCTTCACTTACTTTCAACTTTCACAATTTCCCGTCTTATATTATATATTATGCATTTATCATATATTACTGAGGAGGAAAAAGAGTTAGCTGGGTGAGTAATATTGCGAGTAATTTTTTTAACAAACGTCGACGAAATGGAAGCACGTGGAAAAGCGGGAACCATCATATCGTTTCCAGCTGTCGATCCTCTGTACCTTCCTCTTCCTTCAAGGAAGGTTTAGCCAGAAGCTAGTGTCAATAATGTACATGGAGAAAAGGGTACTCCCATCATCATCAGTTGGGTTGCTCACACTACGATCTCAGCGCAAATGGGTTATTCATCAAATCGGCTTAGTTATATAATGTGAGTGAATGGAGTTGAGGAAATTACTTTTTAAATATATACTTATCTTTACCCACTCGCTACCTAATGTACCTGCCTGCCACGCTGCGCTACTACTGGCTTATCGCTGCCATTTCCACAATTGCTGTGGATGCCGATGCTCGCACATTCATGCATCATCATTCTAACTACCAACCACCAACCGACAATGCAGTTACTTACTTAACTTTCATTCTCCTTCTCTCATTTCCCTGCATGAGCTCTTGAACATACATACACACATGGATGTAAGTGTGTGTGTGTGTGTGTACTTTTCCTTTCTTGAATGAATGATACTCTCTCTGCCTAATGCATATATCGGCATCAAAATGGTGAGAATTCCTTAGGGACGTGGAAAAACTGAGTTACGAGCTATTTTAAAGCTATATAGCGGATTTACTCAAGTCAAAGAAGGGGAAAGAAGTGAAAGTACGCATATAGAGTAAGCCCTTCATCAGCAAGCCTAAATATTTGGAGACTGCATACTTTGGGTTTGTGAAGAAAAAACGAGAGAGAGTTGGTGTTGGTGGTAGGAAGAGATGCAGTAAATTTTTGTAGTAGCTTTTACAAAAATCTTTGCTCTCTGTAGCGAAGACAGGTATAAGTGTGAGCTTCGGGAAAGTTTTTCCTGCTCCCGCCTCCACATATTTAGATGCTCTTTAAGATCTTCACTTTTGGCTTCGTTCTAAGTACACGAGGTGTGCAGAGCTGCCAGGAAAAAATATATTGCCAACGAACGAACGAACCATCTCGTTACTTAAAAGCAATTCTTGGATGTACACAGATTTTTTTTTTTGTAAAATGGCATCAATCACAACACCGTGTAACTGGCAATCCCTATATTCCAAAGATAAATTATAGGAAGACTAATTTAAGCAAACAGATTTTGGGTTTGTAGTAGCTGGAGAAAGTTAAGGATTAGCGGAAGAAAGATTCTGTAAGACCTCCTACCCTACTTGAATTTGTTATTGTTAGATAACACTTTCGCAATTAAAGTGTCTTGACAATCATCAGCCTTAAGTTAAGGAGATTAGTAAGGGCATTAGAGCATTCACATTCTTACAAATTACATTAAAATTTTCACATCAATAAACCAGCGGAATTTACAGTAGGCGGCCTTGTCTTGTGACAGAATTTATTTAGTTGGGTAACTAATAGCATCCTATGGATTATATGAGTTTGGTTGTTATTCAGAAAAATAGAAGAAAAATATCGGCACCGGAAGTATATAGTAAAAGACTGCGTAGCAATTTCTTCCTTCTCCTCCTGTCATGAATCAAGAAGCATTCAACGTTATACGATTTCGTAATGAATAATTCAGCATTTCAAACCACTCCGGATTATTTTGTATGCTTAAGCCAAGTCAACGAAATGAATATATAACCCTTTCGTGTAAAAAAAGAGACCACATTTCTACCTTTTTAGAAGCCAAAATGCACCCTTTTCCGTCCCAGAGTGAACGAAAGGAAAAATTCGCAAACAAAAATTATTCGATAGATAGGAAAAATAAATATGCTGTTTTACAATTGTATCAAAACCTCGCAAGGAAAATTCCTGCCTCATGATTCTGGCTCTGTTTAAATGAACTAATGCTGTATTTTTCATTTTGTTTGTAAAACGAAAAAGGACGGAGACTGGATCTGAATACGAAGTGAGCATCATCCAGAGATGTATGCGTATATCGGCTTACGGACATGATTCCATTTAGCTCGTTTACTTTATACTAATGCACTTAAAATAGGGAAAACAGAAAATTCGTGGGAGTACCAAAAAACGCCGTAAGCAATTCTTAGAACTTAGCCCTTCCAGTGGAATGAAGGCAAAAGTGAGTTCTGATGGATTATTTTTGTTATCATGGATGCAGCAGTCTAAAATTACCAAGCGTGTTTGCAAAACTTTTCTTTCAGAGCGCAATCCATATACTTCTAGGGTTGGTCAGGTAAAAAATCAAGTGTTGAATATAGCTCACGTACATGACGACTCAAGGTACACTAACATTATACCAGAAAAATTGGCTTATTTCACAAAAAATATTGCTAGCCCTTGTTTTTGCACATTTATCTTAAATTTAATTAAAGGGTAGACTTCCATTTTTGCACTAGCAGCATCTAGTTTATCAAACCAAACCTAAAAAATAATAACATGTTGTTTCATCCATTCATGTTATTTTATGAACGAGTGCGCTAGGCATCATGGCATCATCATCAATCACAGATCTAAATATGTGAGTATATGCATGGCTTTATAAAAAAAATCCTATTTCATCTGCAAAATTAAAAAGTGACGATGTTTTCGCAGTGACGTGTGAAAATGAATAGGCAGCAGACTTTCTACCCACTATAACATATAATAACTTTATACTAAGCCTCTAAAATTGGGGAATTATGATGAATTGGGACAGAACTAAATTATCATAGTTTATTTGGATATTTAAGTCACAGCCTGCTACTACTTATATATAAGTATAAGGCATTTATGGAAGACCGATTGGAGTTATGACCTGAATACCTAAACGCAACCAACACTGCAGCATATTTTCCTGACTGGGAAACGTTAAAAAAGCTTTGAAAATTTTTCTACAACAACAAAATTTCACACTGGAATTCACGCCACTAGTTAATGCCGCACTCTTTTTTTATACTTCATATATGGAAGGCAATACAATGAAACTTATGAGGCTATTTTGTAAATGGCATCCACATAATTTATTGTCACCAAACGTGCCGAGTAATACCCAGTGCCTGATACTTTTTAGTTCCAATACTGAGGAGACAACATACTAAACGATTTGCATTATTTTGATGGTCTCAAAATAAAAATGTTGCTGAATGAAAAGAGTCAAGTCATCCATAGTATAGATGCATTACGAGTACACACATTCTGTCGGAAGAATGCACGTTACTTTGAGAATATATGTAACTTAAGAGATAGTGAAGCAAAACAAAAGTTCGAAGGATCTGAACTAAAGTTCCATTGTTACATTGCGCATTAATGGCTGTCTGTTCAAGCCTGAGGACCACCACGCCACTTACTACAACCACCATGCCTGAAAGCGAGGAGATCGACTCGCTAGCTTTGGTAAATAAATGGCCACACAACAGAACAGCATTTATATATACATTAGGTGCACGCAAGTAAGTATATTACGACAGTGATAGCTATCCAAATACATTCTTGTTTATTTAATATGTTTAGTGTTGAATGATAATGCACATAAGGCTACATCCTCCTACTTATTTTGGGTAGGGTGCTTTACCAGCTTTAAAGGACTACTTTATTCGTCCGTCTTTGTTTCTGAGTGAATGAAATCCTCTTGTTGAGTTTTAAATCATTTTTGAATTTAAAACAGACATTCGCACTCACAACGTGACTTGTTATTAAAATAACCCGGCATGTGAAGATTTACTTTTTTAGCCAACTATTGCGGCTCTCTTTTCATTAAAACCACGATTCGCTTAACGCCTGTGGACAAATTTGAGCTCGCCTGCAACTTCGTTACAGTCTGACTTTTTAGTATGAGTATTACTGATGTGGTTTCTGTTTTCCTCTTTCCCTCATTTCACTCTTTTTAACAACTCTGTTGCACTGTCCATCTCATTTATCGATACAAATGAGCAGACTTTTTTCCACCACTCACAACGCCTGCAATTCCCTATAAAATTATACTGCATACGGTTATCTCTACACCAAATTCTAATGTTGCTATAGAAGACTTAATGAGAAAAGCGTAAATTATATGTGCAAACAAAAAATGAGCTTATAACCATATCAGCCCGTTATGGAGTCCATGGTGTGTGTTTTTTCAAAGAAGACAAAATCCCACTGCAAAACAAAACAACGTATCAATTAATTGATTGGCTACTGCCTCCCGTTAGTAGTGAAGGATGGGTTACCCATTAACAGCACCCGGCGAACAAATTACGAGAGACATTGATGATGGAGATGCTTGAATAGATTCTGAAATCAATCGAAAGACGAAATAATCCAGAGTCCACTACATTTTCATTGCGTTGCATTGCACTCCAAAAAAAGAAGAAGAGCAGAGCATGTGTGGATTAGGAAGGCAAACAGACAGAGTAAGAGAAAAGTCAAACATTGTCCGAAACGCAATTGACAAGTGCAATATTGGCTACAATAAACTACACTTACGCTACCCACTCAGTTTCACCTTGGAAGGGGATAACAACAGAAATTGCGTATTCCTACAAGCAGCCGAGCAACTTACAGTAATTAGCGTTATTGGAGGTGACTTGACAAACAGCAGGGAAAAGCACTAATACCAAAAGATCATGTGCTAGATCCACTGTGTGTGAAATGCAAGTATATTGCTCCAGTCTTTTTGAGAATTAAGATAATCCTTGGCTCTATACCAGCTCTCTTCTAAACTGATTGAATTTTCCAACTTGAGTAACTAATAGTCCATAATTTTAAGTACTGGTTGGGCCCAGGCAAACGCTCGCCTGCTTCCACGTGATTGCTATGAAAGACTCATATAACACCAGAGAAATATTACCTAGAGCTTTACTTATTGGCCCCTTCCTCGTAAAGCTGGTTCAGTTCAAAGACACCCACACAAAATCGTTTAAAATACGCTGGGTAATGGAAACCTTTGTATCAGGATTCAATCGGGGTAACATGAGCAGCTACATTTTTGTTCTCGAGCTGAATGCAATGCGCTACTACATCTTTTGAATGGAAAGTATGAATGTATTTCAGCGTGCGTGACCTTGCAATCAATTATCGGGTCAATTTTAGGATGTAAACTTGTTGGGAGTTGTTCTCACTCCATTAGCTCACTGAAGGTAGTCATTTCAATTCCCTTGCTCACTCATGAATACATGCATACTAAGTTGATTCATTGATCATTCAATTCTTTCCTTTTACACCGAATAAATCTGCATTTCAAACTGATTACAACACAGTTTCATCTCATGCTAATTCCTGGGGAAAGTAGATGACGAAGACTGGTATAATATTCTCTGGGTGTATACTCCACTTTTCTTTTGAAAACGATTCCAATTTCAGAGAATGAATTGGAAACTTCCAACCAACAGAACTCAACACAACATAGACAAAGATGAGGGAGTAGAATGAATATTATCAAAGGGATCCAAACGGAGCCATAACTTTATTTACGAAATGATTGGTTTCCAGTCCAACAACTAAACATTATATTTGTAAACCTTGGTAAGCCCATGAATAGCTCATCAATATGGGAAAATGTCATTTCCACTAGAAATATAACATACTCATTCAGACTCATGTCACATCGCATTTTACATTAAGTTAAATGTTCCAGCTTGTTATTGTTCTGAGCGGAGAAAACTGTGGGAAACTGGGAAATTAGTAGACGCTTTTGAAATGTGGGTGGCCTTGCCTAGAGTATAAGATCGTTTTATGGAAATGCTACAAAAATATCAAGGGGGAAAAACAAGTATGTGACACCAGAACGACATTGTCAGTTTCGGTAACAACGGGTCGTTTACGTTTCACCAGTTTTTTACCACTTGGGTAAAAATCCGGATAATATATGTTATGTTATGAACTATTGAATTGCGCAGTAGTACATTCAATTTTCAGAAACCTCCATTTTCCGAAGTATTAACAAACGTTGTTTCCCATAAATACATGACGTTCCAATCATATTACAAGGTAGAATTTGAGTCACGTATTCTTTACGAAACATAATTTAAGCCTTCCGTCTTTTGGAGCAAATATTTTTCCAGCTCGTGCTCAAACAAACGTGAAAATTAGAATGGACACAGCCTCATAAAAGCATTTTTTCCGGTTTGCGTTGGAATGAGGATGCGGATGTAGGGATGGGCATGTCATTGATATTCAATTTAAGGTTGAAAACATGTCAAGGGCCGCACTGGCCAAAAGACTTGTGTATTTGTATTTCCTACAATTTAGATTGCAGATGGGCCCCAATAATTGTCCGTATGTAAGTACTGAACATTCATGCAACAGACTAGCGAGCTTTATTTATGTTCCAACAAGATTTCCCCTTTGCCCTCCATACCAACTAAAAGCCATTTTTTTGCACACAAACGAAAACCACTGGCATCGACGAGGCATCTAAAAAAGAAAATTGTATTACTCCACATGTTCCCACACGTAAACCACCAGGAACTGCTCAAACAATAGAGAGAGAGGCCAGACCAAAACACGCCACGACTTTGGAATGCAAAAATTAACTCTTCCGCCTTCTACATAAGGCAAAGGTATGGAATTAAATAACGATAAATTGAATACCATACAACAGCCTTTTTCATCAAAATACCTCATGAATCACACCATATATTTCAGTAAAACTACAGCAGCTACAAGAAAGCACCCGGATGATATTAGTAGTAAATATAGCTGACAATAAATTGAGCAAATTAAATTTACATATTTAAATAAATAAGCCATTGCCAAGAATTGGTGGAGCTCATACAACTACTTTATTTGAATTTGTATTGCTCCCATAAGCTAATATTTATGACGGGTGGTTTATGGAATTCCACTCGATAAACTATCAATACCATGAGGGCAGTATAATACACAAATATAAAACCTGTTCAGAAATGAAGTTGAGAGGTATATTAAAATTGAGGAGTAGAATTTTGATTTCCTATATTTGATATTAAACATACATAAATGTGTAGCTTGGCATTGCAATGCACACAATAGGAAAAGTAATAAATCCGTCTTTATATTCCAAACCTGGGGAAATTCATCCGTATATTGTACCTATAGACACGACTGACTGGATTGGAGTTGTGTTTTGCATTTTTTATCAACCTGTCTCTACAAACTACTTATAGAATGCAAGAGGGATGTTTTTGTGGATGAAACTCAGCACAAGCAACCACACTCATGTAATTCAAACAGTAACAATTTCATAAAAACTTGGTTCATTAAATATTGTGTTCTTGTCGTGCCTTTATGTTTTATACAATGTTCTACCAAGAATGTATCATTTTTGTGTTTTACATGATTTTTTACAAACGCTTAGAAATATTTAAAGGTTGTCAAGGCTTGAAAGAAGATGACATATATGAGTTTGATCTCGATTTCTAGAAAGTACCTTCAAGTTACTTTTCGTCAAAATGAAGTGTGTAAAAGCCATCGGTTAACATTGGGTAAAACTATACGCTTTGGCGATGAGCTAAAAACAAGGTTTATGAATGTTGCATAAAGGCTAAGCCCACATTTGCTGACTTCAGCAACTAGCTTTTCCTGGAACGGATACATAAAAGGTGTTGGAAAGATTATGTATATAAAAAGTGTATTTACTGCTAAGGCTCTACTTCTCATAACTTTAGCAATCAAAATGTGGTGGTGTAAATTACACGAGCTTCTATAATGAAGATGACGGAAACTGTAATATGGACGTATTTCCCAACAATCCTCTCATTTTCTCTTGTATTTTATAAGATTTTCCTGAGAAAAGAACATAAATAAAATACGACAGAACACATAAATTTCCTGTGAGTATCCAGCCGCTCATATCTTCTATCCGCAGTCAGTGTTTCTCAGGAGATCAGATTCTCACAAGAAAGCAAGTGGCCATGAAGAAGCAAAGGGGGAATCAACAAAAGTAATGTGATGTATGAAAGAGATGCTATAGATATAAGCGTTAGTAGGTAAACGGCAACTCCAGAAGCACCTACTGACATCAACATCGCATTCGTCTTAATTTACAGTGTCACATAATCACTATATCACATATCATACCCAGCGCGTTTAGTCCCACTGAACCACAACATTACACGCCTCTTTTCACACAGGTAGATAAATAACTTGAGATGATGTACCTTGACTACCTACAACAACCATTTGTGTGCCCTAGAGCTGACCTAGAATGACTCTCTAACACAATCAGTCTTGGACTTCCTTCCGGCTCCTGACTAGATTTCTCATGTTGAATAAATGATGGTATATAGTTCGGTTTGAGGAGGGTTATTTCAATGATACAATTTCGGGCAAAACATGCCTAATATTCGATAAATGAGAATGTGTAAAAATTACATGAGTGTGTAACCTCCGAATTGAATGATGGTGCAAGAAACTGCCATAATTTAAAAGGATATCATGAAATTTTAATGCATAATAGTAGTGAGGTTGTGTATGACTGTATCTTGAAAAGCCTCGTTGGGGTGCTCGGTAGCTATTCTATGGCGCTACATCACAGAGAAAGACTTAGATAGAAGGTTGTGCGTTGGGTTTTCCTATTGCCCCTTTTTTTGGACTATCAGGATACACATGAACATATAATCGGAAACACATTCATAATCATAGTTATTTTACGCACGTCCATTTTTATTCCAGCTGAGACCTTTTCCGTTTCCTTTACTAGCACTACTGCTGAGTGTTTCAGGCTGTGTTTTATCAATGAACATTAATTACTGTTATACACCAATATGAATGTAACATGCAGTGATACTATCGTTGATAACTTGACTGGAGTGTGAGTTAGGTTTATATAAGGCAGGTGTGGCGTTCCCACTCTCTACTTGGTCTTGGTACTTCTGAATACATGAGAATTTATTGTCCCTAGGTGCCGATTTTTTAAACATACCAACTGTTATGCATACTTATTATGCACCATTTCTCAAACACTTGGTAGGTAATAATGTAACAGTTATTTAGGTATATTTTTTAGGCAACTTGGTTACACGCTTGTGTGAGATTGTTGGCTTTGATTACCTAATCAATGAAACGGACAGAGCAACAGCAGAAAGCAAATTGCTGATTTCGGATACCAAGAAACAAGCACACTAGCATTGGAGCACTAGTGTGATTGAAATAAAGATAAATACCATATCTACAATATAAATCTACCATATCTACGTAGAATTTTAAGGACTGTGAGCAAGTAAGGCAACTTAATCAAGCGGACGGCAACAAGGATACCGTGCAAAATATAGCAGCAACTGTTGAAATGACACATTTATTGGAATGCAGCTATTTATTTTGGTATGCATGAACTTTTACATTACAACTAATTTGATAAGCTTTCATTTTCCTAATGAAATTTCCATAAAAAATGGTCACAATGCAAACAGTCGTCCTATCAAAACCCAACATGATGCCTCAGACATCATGTCTGGGAATAATGACAAGCATGATGTAATTTTGTTTGTGTTCATTCAGGTTAAATATTGATTTCGGAATTTTGTGTTGATGATGTTGCCATTTTCATGTTTGAATGATGAAGGCACAATATTAATTTCAAGTTGGTTTTACAAGAATAATGTATTATCATCATGCAAATATGAATTATGCTTTTGTTCGTTCACCATGGTTTGTTATTATGAAGCATGAAATATAGACGGATTCGTAAACACCCATTAATATTCTGTCTCGCATGTCATAATGGATTAAATATACCTGGACAACGCGTTAAGTGTAACAAACCAATTAAGCAACCAGAGCCCAATAGTTACAAAATATCTAGGCTTGTTGGTTTACATGTGTAGTCGAGTTGTTCAAACTCTAGGCAGCCTACACGCTTTATCTTAGCTGTACGATCTAGCTACTTAATAAGATAAGACTGTCAAGCTTCTAGCACAGAAAAAGTGCAGGGGGAATTCCAAAACGAGGCAGACTGTATTTGTGGTTGAGACTGTACGTCTAAAATTCTCTTTTCCATCAACATTTCTCATGGTACACCAATTTTAGCATTATATTATTATATACCGTAGCTCTCACTATCAATTTGATTAGTGGGCTTTAATAAGGGGTCTCAATCGCTGCAAAATGTAATGGAATTAGAAAATATATGGTTATGTACCTGTAGCCTGTAATACCAAATAAAGATATGTCGAGCAAACAACCAAATCATGACAATCAATCCGCCTGTCATCGATTTTGACGATAAGCGACGATAACTAAATTCTACCCACTTGTCTATGACTAAATGTTCCGATGTTTTTTTTTGTTGAGAGTTCTTTCATAGTGAAATTGCGTATGAAATGCAACGATGTACATGCCATGGTGTAGTTGATCAAAGGTCGTTTAAAATAGCAGTATAACTATACAATTTTTATGTATAACTGATACAGCTTTTAAATTCTGAGTCGATTCAAGTTTTATCATAAATTCCAGCTATTATATGGGTAACTGAAACTAACAAAGCAATAAGACCAACCAAAGCTAAAACGCGACAAGAATACGACATGGAAATTCCACTGTTTACTTGTCAATCGAAGAACTTCAAACAATGCTTTTCGCTATCAAATACCAGAGAATTCGGAACAAAAGTACAGAAATTTATGTTAAACGACAGGTCCAACCACATTTCAAATATTTACATTTAAGTTCCCTGTAAGAGCAAGCTCCAAAATATTTTTGATACTTTTCAACCAAACAGACAGTATCTGTCTGACTAGGTAGGTATTTTCACTCAGAAATTATGTCAATGTTTTCAAAGAGGAAAAGACAATACAAAAGAATAGAATAAAGCGTACGGAAAGACTTTTTCCATTTCTCAAACAAAACGAAAAGCACTATTTTTCATTCAAAAGGGAAATAAAAAATAGCGAGCGTGACAGAACATAAATATTCCATGAAAGTAGTATTAATATTGATTGTAAAATGGAAACTGAAAACAATAAGGTCGGCTTCTTCAATACCATGTTGGTTTCCTACAAAAAAGCAATATAAAAAGCGTTATTTGTAACTGAAGCCACTGCATTTTTCACCAACTGTCTCCAGCCCCGACATTTCATTCTTATATTTTGGTGTCACTCAAATCTCAAATCAAACCAAGCTCACTTGATAACATGAGGTAAGAGTGTGGGAGTCGTAAATTTTCTCTGAAAAATAAGATGGATACGCCTTTTTGAAGTCAATACTTACTCCCATGCATATTTTTATTTCAAAAAGACATAACTGCCAAAGATACGTATTATTTTAGGCTATTATTATTACTCTATATCTCCACAGTTTGCTTATGGATCCGCCGCGACTGCTTACAGCTTCAAATGGAATTTTAAGTTTATGTAATAACAATTTGCAATAAAAACCTTTTATCTCTACAGATACGTAAGAAAGTGATTGCTCTAAAGGGGCTAAACCCAATCAAGATTTCACCTTGAGCCAATATGGTAATTCGGGAAGTATTATCAAACAAGCATATTGCATATATAACATTTGGACGTGTCTTCCGCTTAACTTTAATAGATTTTGCAGAAGGGTTCAATTCCTATCCTCTTTACTCACTATCTGAACTGGAAAAAGAAGAAAAAAACATTCAGGATTGTAGAAAAAATCTGTTTGAGCCGTTTCAGAGTTGGTTATCATGAACAAGTCAAAATAATTGCTCGTGCAGCCAGCCTTTTTTAATATTCCTTTTTTCTTCCAAAATTTTATAACGTCACCAGCTGTCTACACTGACAACTGTCAAAATCGTCTCCAAATATTTTTTTTATGTTTTCATCTTGTGGGTTTGTCCAAATATTATGTTGACAGTGTAAAATCAACATTTCAATCTTGCGTGTTTTCAGTAAATATTAACAACTTGTTAGACCAACTGACAGTTGTGCATCACATTATTTGTAGACAGCAATATAAGCCCTCTTCTTAGCTACCTATGTTCATACCCACTAAACAAAGGAGTGTATAATGGTAAAGTAGGCTGTAGAACTGAAGAAATTCATTCTCTTTGAGAAGACTTTATAGCAAGCAAGCAGGAACAAATGTGGGGTTTTCTCGTAATTTCATTATGTGCACAGTCAACAAATAAAGGATGTGCTAACTCAGAAGAATCATGTCGTTCACAAGTTGGCAATTTTTATGCTGCCATGTTTACAAAATGATTAGCATTCTCAGCATTGTTTTAATTGAAAAATGCAATAAAAGTGTGAACTTAAAAAGGAATTTGGGTATGGATTGAAATGGAGAAGGATGCTGCTCCCATTTTTATTCCTTCCTTTGTTTTACTGCTTCTATCTTTCAGCTAGAGATGGATTTTCCTTCAAGGATTCTTTTGCTTAAAAAAAGTGCACAAGGTCACTTGGAATGCCTTTTGCCTCTAGTTGAAAATTTGTAATTTAAATGCAAGATATGTTCAACTTTATGCTAGGGTCTGGCAATTTATGAGGTAGCATTGATGTGCCTATTAAAACAGAGCAATTATATGTGTATGCATGCATGTATCCTTCCACTCTTCAAATATTTACTGAGCATCCAATTTTCCCATTGCCAGCTCTAATTGGTTTACACCTACACCAGACAACGTGATACGAAATGTGCAAAAGAAAATTCAAAAACACCTCACCGATTCAGTCACAGATAGCCAATAAACCAAACACATTTGTAAAAGACAAGTGGAGTGGAATGACATAATAATGTATGCAGTTTTGTTCTGTCTGAGAAGACCTTGTGCGCCTTCCTATCTCTTTAATGCATCTTTTGCAATGCTCAGCAATTCCGATGGCTTTCTAGGAGCAACATTTACTTATCTAAATGGTCTGCTTTATTTCGTAACCTCAATCGAAAACCTACAACGTTGCACAAATGTGGTGGTTGGGTTTCTAGAAATGTAAACCACTTGCCGCAGCAGACAATTACGGGGATACTCTTGGGGACGTTGAAGAATGGGAACTCTCCTTGTGAGGCCAAAATGCTAACGAGGGAACTACGGCAGTGGAAACCCTTCGATTTGGCTCAAATTTTTTCCACATGCTCATTTTAGTGAGTAATGAACGTGTGCAAAAGCATTTTTCACAATGGGTTGTTATTCTCGAAAAATTAATTTTTTAAGATATTACACCTCCAAAATTTGAAATTGCTTATGGGAAATAACATGGGAAAAGTCAAGGTAGAGAAGGGGGTACCGTTACCGTTTTTTTCAAAATCCGACTTTTTGGAAACAATGTATTTTTTACAAGCCGATGCACATGTGAAGCATTTACGTGACACATAAAGCCAAAAATGTTGCCATTGCATGAGAGTTTATGAAAAAGGGCAATTTTTGAAAAACAGTAACAGTTCATTTTCAAGTCCAATTAAGTGAATATACTGACAAAAATTCCTTACATACCATATAGGTAGGTTTGAGTTTCTTCGATTAGATAAGGTAACATAAAATTATTTTTGAAAATTCAAAATTCAAATCATTTCACGAAAACGTAAGAAACATATATAATTGCATGTGCATACATGATTGAAAACTTCTTTTCACTTCATAATTATGAATAGAATTGAATTGAAGGAGAGTCAGACCTGAAAAATTGAATTGAAAGAAGTCCGTCCAATTCAAGCCCTTAATTGAATGAGAAATGATTTTTTGTGTATAACTTGCGGTAAGAGTTTAAGTAAAATTTTGTAATCCAACTTCTATCTAACCAGCTCAATATGAAGTTCCAGGAGTTTTATTTGTGCGTTTCAATAATTAAGACCCCTTTTTGCCCTTTTAGAATGCGAGTTTGCATCAAAATTTAAGGGAGTGCAAATTTGCACTTCTGGAGTGCATAAGTGCATGCCTAATTTAAGTGAAGTGCAAATTAGGATTCCAGGAGTGCAAATTTGCACCCTGATCCCTGACTGTCTGAATGTTGTCTCATTACCCTGCTGAAAAAGTCTCAAATTTCACCCACCTAGGAATCCAATTTGCTTTCATAACTTTCAGAGGTCTTCCACATAAGCATAAGTTATGGTAAATAAAAAATGGGCGTGCTATATGGTTTTCATATATACAGCGAATCTTCTCCAATACTGTTTTTTTTCAAAAATGGCCCTTTTTCATAAACTCTCATGCAATGGCAACATTTTTGGCTTTATGTGTCACGTAAATGCTTCACATGTGCATCGGCTTGTAAAAAATACATTGGTTCCAAAAAGTCGGATTTTGAAAAAAACGGTAACGGTACCCCCTTCTCTAGCTTGACTTTTCCCATGTTATTTCCAATAAGCAATTTCAAATTTTGGAGGTGTAAAATTTTAAAAAATTAATTTTTCGAGAATAACAACCCATTGTGAAAAATGCTTTTGCACACGTTCATTACTCACTAAAATGAGCATGTGGAAAAAATTTGAGCCAAATCGAAGGGTTTCCACTGCCGTAGTTCCCTCGTAAGCACAATTAACTTCATCCTGTGGTTTTTCTAAACCACAATGAATCCGATTTACATCCAACAATTGAGATAGGGTTTAAAGAAATTGTGCATATAAAAAAGTGCATTACGTAAAGTTAATTCATTTTATGTTATGCTTGACAGTATGCTCGCCCACATAATTAGGCAAGCTGTCACTTCTTGTTTAGAGAATAAACGGTAGCAACTTTCTACTTGTACCATGCAAAAATATCTACCAGGACAGCAAAATGACATTTATAAACAGATGGTGGAGTTTGATAATGAGACCGAAAATAGAAAAAGTAAACGGATTCAAAGATTGATAAGGGTGGTGGTGGAGTTTTGTGCACACGTAAACTATGTTTTTTTTAAAAAAAACTCTACTCAACCTTTACCTTAGTAACCATTGCTAAACCACATGTTTTCCATGCAATTTTGGAACCAAAGGGTCCTCCTCAAATAAAGAAGTCATAAAAGCGACAATATTCAACCCGCTTAGGCAAATCAATACCTATGCTACAGTGCTCAATCTTTCTTCATCTCCGTCGTACATCTATGAGCATTTAATGGTTTCATGTCTTCTTCGAAAAGGGCTGCATTAGCATATATAGCTTTAGAAAGACCATATATAACATGTATTAACTCAAAATGTATTATATTATACAATACAATACAACATACCTATCATGACATGCATTATGTATAACAAAAAATAAAATAAGCATTTCCTGTTACTACTTTCTCCTCTCTTTATGACCGTTTCTTGTTACAACTTACAACTCTTTCCTCATCATTCAAAAGAAGTCAAACATCAATGCTGCTTTCAATTGTACAACTTAAGCCAACCCACTACCCTCGTACAACTGGTACTTGTATTTTCATTGCCGAACTTGAGTAAGTAGCTTTTATAGTTGAGTTGTCACAGTTTTCTGATATATATGTATGCATTATATTATTATTATTACAACGGAACATACGTGATCTTACTTTATTGCGCTTCCGTGCATTTTATACCACTCACAATAAAAAAAAGAAGCTTTACATCCAACATCTACCATATCTTACTATATAATCTTAAGTGTCCGTAGTGCTCCAAGCCCACCCAGAGCCCAGCCTTCTATAAAAAATAAACTGGTCAGAGAGTAAAAAGGATGCATAAAAATAATATTGAAAGCGTATAGGTATAATTGCTACTCTTTCAGACGGCAAATAGTGATCCTCTCTCCATTTCATCTACGTTGGAGATCTCCCTTTTCACCGCTTTTCGTGGAAATGTATTTATGTAAAATGGGGAAATAGTGAAGAAAGCAAAGTACGGAAAATGGATTGCACCTACTCACAAGTATGAAAGTTTTCCTCCTAACTATATTTTTATTGCTCCTATTTTGCCTATTTATAATATATAAGCTTGGTGAATTGTTATGGGGCTCGGGTGAGTTTTTCTCCCTTCCCTGATGTCAAACATTCTTTGCTACAATTTTGGTGGCTTTCACTCTGTGGGCAATTTGAATCATAATACTGTAAAGTAGCGGTTGACTGGCTCCTGTTCATAAATATAAAGGAGAGAAAATTTAGTTCAGTATCAGGCAGCCCCGCGCACTATATCTTCATTCTCAACATGTGTGTCCCGTTGAGCCTTTTATTACAATAGGCTGGGGTCCAACAAAAAAAAGAAACTTAAATGTTCATATGTGTACAATAACGCTAATATAACAATACTTTCCGTTATAAACTGTTATGCAAATGCTTTAATATCCGCTTTGGCATGAATGTCACCCGCATCTCTTCCGGGAAAAAAGTATGGGGAAAAGAAAGTCTTACGTTTTACATTAAGTACCTAGAGTTACGTGGATATCGTACCTCCAAAACTAACATAACATCCTATCAGCTTGTCTCTAACTTGAGTGAAAAATAAATGCTGGGTAAGCATTCTCAACATTTTTCTGTAACCCACTCACTCGACAGTATCTGTAGATATGAATGATAAACTGGCGACCATATTATATACTACACGTTTGCGGCTAGACTTCACTGATAACACATAATATGCATATATAGCGAAGATGAATGTTTGGTGTGGTTGTGGATACAATCCAGAAAAGGTAAATTCTTTTAGTCGACGACACGTTTATAGTTGCTAACAATTTTATGTCTTGAGATAAAAAATGATGCATCAAATGATGCGAGGGGAAAGTGTGTATTAAAGGGATACATTCCTGTTCTCCTTTTATTTTCGTGAAATTTCATGACGCTGATTATTACTGAGAAAGGTCTTAAAATAAAAGGTGGGTGGGTGGTTGGAATTGGGAAGAGGAAAGTCTACAACCATAACGCAGCACGACGCAAGTCAAAAAAATCAGAACAATAAACCTAATGGAGCCCCAAGGCTCAAGGGTAAAGTTGCTTTGTTTACTTTCCGTTACAGTACATCATTCCTCATCCATAAATGTTTTGGTTTACACCTGTTTGGTTGAAATCATAATATTTATTCTACTATTAACTGCATTTCGTTAAAATAAACAGACAACAGGAAACCTTTTCAAGTGCTACAGTCTGTGCAAATGAAAGAAATATCAAAATGCTTAGAAGGATTTGGTGTATACCAGACGTAATGACGTTGCCCACATATGAAAGTGTTTAGATTGTTATATCAAATGTCAAACATGCATTGCACATTGAGAAGCCGGAAGGAAAAAGCAAAAAAAATATTTTCGAGTATCAAAAGTCTGAAGAACATACTCGCATTTCACATGAGGCAGATGCAATTACTTTTTTGCAGGTAGGCTTATTCATACATCGTGTAACACACTAATCATAAAGGAGGCCTTTTGACTACCCATTTTCATTGCTAAATCACATCATAAAAAAGAGGGAATCAAGATAAATTACCCACTTTCCCTACCGACATCGGTTTTACTTTCTCCCCTTGCTCTCAATGTGATCTTATCAGGGGAAGATAGTGAGGTGAGGTGATGTGATGAACAATGTCGTACTAAATGCGTAATGATGTAGTGATGGAATAGTACCTTTCCTTCCTTCCTTCCTTCCTTCATTTCCTCAATGATTTCATAAACTTCCCTCAATTGTGTGTAACTTTGATACGAGTCAACCTCCTCCTTTTCCCCAGATAATGCATTACGGGCAAGTTAATGTCACATCCACAGAGAACTCATGTCAACGCAGCCTCTTTCTCTCTCTCAGCAGCAGCAAGGAATATAAAGCAGTCAGAAGTTTCGTTGTTGGTACAAGATAGGATTGGTTGTATTAGCGAAAACCTGACATAAAATATGATTATGCAAATTGGCTGGTGTTCTTTAATAACGGTTGACTGTAACGGGCTGCCATACACAATAATGTAGGAGAGGAGAGGGAAAGGTAGTGGAGTGGTAGAGGATTAATACTTTCATGAACCCCCCTTCTCTCTGCCCTGTAGTAAAACCACTTTCTATTTCGGATCTTTATGTACTATAACACTTATTTGTCACCCACATTATATTATGTATTACTTACAACACAATTGTTTGAAGGCACAACTATTACTGCTACAATGGACCCGTGTGTAGTCAACTCGTCAGTCTGATACCTGATATGACAACACTTAATTTTCCACACAAAAAAGAGTTTGCCTTCCAAAAAAAGAATGCATTAAATGAGGATTATCTTTTATAAAACTTAAATAAAAACATATTATGCTTGTTTGTAGTGTATATGTATAGTGACTGTGCAGTGTGCACATAATTTTACTAGATGCATGCATCTTCACGTTGTATCAGGCTGGCTGGTTGGTAAACTCAAATTCACTACGTGTTTCTTCCTTGTTCATTCACTGAAGGAAAATTTATTCTTGGGGCTTTTTTTCCTTTTTACTTGCGGTTATAATTTGGAACAAACTGCAAGTAACCTCTGCAACAAAATTAATGTACGCGCCGTGTATATACATAATGTCGACATCATAGAAGATACATAAATATTGGCACCTTATGTTTGTTTCCATCACATCACATCATCATATCACCCCTCATTCCATTTTCCTTTTTTTGTATACCCACTTAGTTTTAAGCTTGGCACGTGTTCTTTGTCATAAATTTCACTAAGAAATACTTAGTTAGCATACAAGGAAACGAAGCAGTCATTTCCATTGATACATTATAAGCTTGTTTCCGGAGCACGTTTCCTAGCCTCATTTTCTGACAGGTTGACGAATACTAATAGGAATTAATACAGGTACATGAACTGCAAAATTTCACGGGAGCCTCTCATGCTCAACTGACAAAATGTGGTGGTAATTTTTCAGCCGAAAAAAAGATTGTAGACGCTAATGCCGTAAATTTACTTGGCTCCATGCACATTTGTGTGTATTCTCCTGACATGGGCTATTCACTATTTTGGGAGCATGAAAGCACTTAAAAAATAACATAGAAAAATGGCCAAGTGTTACCACACGGAGAGGCGAAAGAGAAACATGCATTAAAAAACTATATTTGTCACAAGGTTGCATGTATGCACAGAAAATGGTATACAAATACCTACTTCTTGAAGAGAGAACGGAAGCATTAAGGACCATAAATATTTTGCTTTCTTCTTCCAGAAAAAAAAGTGATTGGTCAGTTATTGTCAAAATGGACGGTTGCCAAGTAAGTCAGTTCAGTGCGTATGTAAGTAAGTAATGGTGATTTAGTCAGGCATAAATGTTCATTCCTTTTGATGTGTGTTTGAACCAGACAAGAAAGTGACAATGGATATTTTATCGTGAGTTCACGATTTACGAAAAAAATATGAAAAGTGTAAGTCATGCAATCTAACACGTTACTTTTATGTTTTCCAGATTACTTTACGGTTCCACCAAATGCAATTGTATGAATCCGCTTTGGGAAATGAGTTCATAAATTCAGACACGCACTGCCATTCAAACCTTTTTTTATTTTCGGATGTTAAACGAAAAAATGGTGAGGCGCAAAGCTTAGATCTGTCAGGATGTCGCATTGTATTTATTACACGTTTGTCAAACCGCGTGTAAAGATAACTGTGTTAACAAAAGAGAGAGATGGTATTTGCATACATAGAGTGAAAGTAGAAATACACATTATCAAGTTTATGACATTGTCAAAATAAGTTTGACTTGAAAATCTACCCGTCTTCTGTTTTTCTTCACGAAAAAGCCATTAACTTGAAATGCAAGAAAATGTTTTGCCGATAGAATGATTATTACAGAGTTGAACAAATGCAAAAAGGCACGTTTTCTCCGACTGTTAGTTTTACCAAATGCCAATGGGAAAAGCAAAGTTTACAGACTATTCAAGGCATACATTCGTAACACTCACCCCATTTATAATAAACTGAATATGGTTATTGCTTTTCATATTTGGTTATTATTATTGTTGTTCCATGATGTTATTGCCATGAGAAACCAAGATAGTAAAACTAAAACTAAATTTCAACTGTACCTCTTTCAGCAACAATTTTAAGTAGGAAACACACGGCTGTATTTATGTTATTCATCATAAATTTCTGTAAAGGGTTGTGGAACGTCACGTCACATTTATGAATTTTAGGAATTGGCAAACGTGAGCTAGCAAAAACAAAAAGATTGAAACGTAAGAAATCTTGATTCCAGAAAGCAAATAGGGAGTAATTTAATAGAAAAATGTTTTATGGCCGTACTGTATGGAAGCAAACAAGTCACAGAAGAGGAAGTTTGGAAATTGTAATTGTAAACCATGTTTCTAGAAGCGTTGAACGTGTGCATATGAACTTTAGCAAAAAGAAAATGACACTGCATACAAATTGTTACGAGGTTGTGTACCAACATTACCTTTCCAAATAAACTGACTGTTGGGGCACAAACAACAATATTATGGGAGAGACTTCCCAATTCTATTTTATTATAAGGATTTATACATGAAGGAAACCCATATGAAAACTTATTTGACCCAAGAAGATTGCTAACGACTTAAAATTTTCTTTTTTCCTAGAAAACGGCGAATGCCTTTTGGCAACAAGCTGTCAAGATAAAGCTAAAGAAATGATGATCATCCTTTTACGCGTATGTAAGCTGAGTAAACGCATACACAAATCCATATTAAAGAATGCATGTATGTATGTTTGTATGTATGCATATCATATTATATCTATTTATGTTTGTATGAAGTATCCGATTGAACGTTAAGGAACACGCACTCTTGGAAGCGACATCGGATTTGTCGGAGAAAACCAACCATTCAAAAGCTTGTCTGTATTTACCAACGTAATAAAATATACACAAGCTGTGTATGATGTGATTGGGGAATGGAAAGTCAGTTCGGCTAAAGTACTTTAAATATTTGTTCAAAAAAAGGAATGTTGATGGTAATACTAAACTTTAGTGCTATGCTTTTTTATGTTATGTATGACTTTCCTGTCGTTTCCCTACATACTAGGTTATTGGAGACGACAAAGACACACTCGGCCAAGCAATGCTTGGATCCTTACAAATAATTTAACAAATATATGGCACTCGCTTTCCCAAAATCATAGACATATAGTATCATAATTACATTTTGGATAATAAGCGACACAGTATGTTAGTACCTTCGCCTTCGATTCATCTATATTTTAACAACAATTGAATTTATTTAAAAATTTTATGATATTGATATACCTAATTCCAACATGCCCTGCGTAGATAGAGTAAATAATACTGGCTAGTTCATAGTTTGGATAGGTAGGACATAGGACGATGCTTCATAAACTTTATTTGCTATCAGTGATTCTGGAAATTCACAAAAAAAACTCTTATATGCGTCCTTCTACATCACCGATGTGTAGGTAGTAGATAAGCAGGTATTATTTTACATTATTATATTTTGTGAAACGAGTGTTTTTCTAAATTGGATACAAAAACAAGTCATCGAATAATGAAAAGTTTTATAAATTCCAAAAATCCTTTTAAAAGATTTGTGTCGAGTTGTTAAAAATACTGACATCTTAAAAAATATGGGGTGATGGCGATGTATGTGCTTACTAGTCAAAAAACTGTACGTGCAGCACACTTTCCTTCCCCACGTCTATTGAGATCCTTCTCAAATTCTGTGAATGAAATGTATTTGTACGTACGTATTTCAAACGGGAATAATAAAAACTGGGTTGTAATTACTAGAGGTGTGTGTAAGTTCAAAAAGTTCACAAACGAGAAAGAAACGAAGCAAATGGGAATGGATGGGTGGTTTTCTTGATCCTTCGTTATATAATTCTTATTTTTACTCTCTCTCTCTCTTTTATCTGGATTGACAGAGTAGAGCGCAAGTATGCATGTACTTTTTTCAGCTCAAGATTTATTCAAGTTCCCTCTTTCTCCCTTTTTTTAGTACAGAACTTGATGAAAAGAAAAAGAGAATAAGGTTATGTCAGGTTATGTAACTTTCCAACGTAGATAGATAGACATAGACAGCACAGTGTCTTCCAATATTAGCTTTAACTGTTACTGTTACTTTGCTGATTCGGGTGTTGAATTATTGCTGAGTTGGAGAAAAGAGCTAAGGTAAAGCCGTAGACCGATGAGCGTGTATTATTGAACTGATCTTTGATTCATTGAAAGAAAGCTGAAAGAAGAAGAAGAAAAAAACAGGCGAAAAAGCGTTGGGAATTCTTTTTGTAATAGTATACCATCATGCAAACGAATGAATGGAATAGTTCATCCTTTTCTCTATCAGTATTTTTTTTTACTTTGGTAATGTTTAGCATATATGTAGATGTACATACTCGCCTTTGAACAAAATACAATCTTCTATTTTTTTCTAATTTACCCATCCGCTAATGCAACTATGTATATCAAAAATCAACTACCTTCACAGTTGTCACGTATGTTCGTGTTCTGGTAAGATGTCCTATTTCTCTTTTCTTTTATAATAAGAAAAATCGCTGGCAGGGGTGCCAAAAGTTGTAAATAAGTTGCTGAACTATGTGAATTGATTTTTAAAGCATGAAAGCAAAGTTTATTTCATAATTTCCTAACGATACGTTGTTCATGCGGATGGAAAAAAAGGATCGTATTTTTTTCATCAACTAGATTTTACATGGCACCTAATGACGTATATGCTTTCCTTATAGTTATGTGATTTGAAAAAAAATATTAGAGAGTCAGCAAATTACATAACATCTCAGTTTCATGGAGCCATGATTTCTCAAATTTTTTCTTCCTTGATTGGCGGTAGATTAGATGAATCCCTTGAGTAAAAATAGCATGATTCATCGAGTTACACATAAAAGAAACAGCTTGTTAGCAGTATATGTTAAATTTGAGTTGACTTGCTAACTAAGACCTCACAAAAATTCTACGATTCCATCATTCTTTTTTTATCTTCTTGTTTGAAGGATTTCAATTTTCAGCTTTATGCTTATTAATTATATTTGAAATTAATGAGATTTCTATTTTCTTTGAATCATTCAGTCCCTCTAGAATCATTTTCATTATCAATCTATACATTTTCACATACAGTTTCTTCCATATTCTGTTTTGTGAAAAACCAAACAGAAAAAAAACTAATTTTGGAATTCCAAGCAAAAAATAATCTTGTTTTCTAACTACAACCAATTTTTCCTAGAGAATTTGCTTTCTCCTTTCCATCAGTTTTTTACCTCAAGCTTTAAAAGCATTCTTGACGTTATTGATTGAGATTTTTTTAGATTACATTTACAAGGTATAGCATACTTAAATTGTAATCATTTACAGCAGAGCTCACACTGAGAGTGAAAGATGCGGAAGCAAAAGTTATTTTTCTTAAGATTACCTGTCTGCCAAGGACAACAAAACTCGGAAGTTGTTCAACGAACATTATTTTTTTTATAGAAAAGTTGACACTTAAGTTAATTTAGCCACGGAACTCTTTGTACATTATTCCGACTCACACTCCAACTCAAGTCAATTGTAGGTATATATGCTTAAGGAAGAAAATAGGGAAAAACACTCAAAGCCTCAAAAACCATATCCGTAGACAAACTGTAAACACTTAAAATTCATTCGATTCAGTGAAGCCCTTCAGATTACCAAGTTGTTAAAATTCACAGTGACTGAGTTTCTCTCCTTTTAATAAAATGCAAATACTGTGTGCAGCTTGTCACAAGAAATGAGTGAGTGAAAAGGAGCTATATAACAACACACACTTAAGGATCTACAAGATATGCTTTTATAAAAGAAAGTTTTGAAGTTCAGAAGATGAGGATGCGGGATGGGCTGTGAGCTTGGGAATCATAAGGCTTGTGTACCTCTTCTTCCGAAATGAGTTGAGAAAAAGGGAAATTTTGAAAACTTTCAATACAATGATCTTTTCAGGAGAAAAACAGTGTAAGTTCTCAATCTCAATATTATTAAAGAATCTTTTGCATGTCTCTTCTCTTCCTCTCGAAAAGTGGAACGACCTCGAAATGTTAAGAGCTGATGAAGGTGAAACCATTGAATTAAATCTGATGCTGTTTTCTTTGAATATTCTCGCTATTCCACGTAATTAACTTGTTACCGTAGTTCCATCTACTTTATTATTACGTTTTTCTTTTGTCGCATAAACAGTGACACTACGTTGAGGAAGAGTTGGCAACGACAGGTATATCATTTTTGCATCAAGCTATCCTTCAAAAAGATAGGTGGGCGAACCCCTATTGCATTGTTATTATACACTAATGCAAATAATATGCGCTTCAGCAACTCTTATAGAAAGCCACTAGCGGAGAAAACAAAATAAATGATGTCTTGTGCGCCTTCTACGTGACTAGATTTCGTTAGAGACACACTATTAAGGTAAAGGAAAAATTTTATGAGCCAAAGGGAAGCGGAGGATGCTACCCTTTCATGCAAATTTTCATGAATCCACTTCCCCAAAACAAATACATACACCACATTTAAATTGTATGCTATAAATTATAAAGGAAATTATGTTACGTAACACAAAACTCATTTTATTTGAATGAAGTATATGAAAGATTGCAAATTTGGGGCTTGGTTTTGTTCCAGCATTATTGCTATTTGTGTTCTTCTCCTCCTCCCTTTATATTAAAATGTACCTTGTGCCAAGCTATTGAGGAAAACATCCGATTTAACTTACCACGCCAAATATTTCATGCATTCAGGCCTTGGTGAGTTTTCTGTATGCCAGTAAAGAGAAATCGAAGGGAGGAGAAAAATGCAGAAATCACTGACTACACACATATTTCTAATATTTTATGGTTGGATGAAGAAGGGAGTATGATGTATACTTATAAATAATGTGAGATTCACACACCTAGTGGCTTTCATATGCATTCCAAATTGTACTCATTCTGAAGAATGGACAAACTAGGACAAGTCTAGTCCACAGCTTAAAAAGAATGTATATATTTCTTGCGTGTATACAAAAGGGGAAGAAGCAGTGGTTCCAGCATCAATATCATGTTCCAACTGCCAAAATAATGCTCCCCAAGCTTCAACAGACCATAAATCCATTGCGTTTGTTTGAGGTTCTGTTGATTAATTACATCTTGTTGCAAGTTCAGCGAGTCAAACAACTTGTAAGTCGTTGTATATTATAAATTTATTATATCCCTGATCTGAGCAAACATGAAGGCTTAACAATGCTATAAAACATAACTCATGCACACACACAACCAAACATGCACATTGTCGCTTTCAGCAAATGAAACGAACCTTTCGTAACTCTCTCTTTCAGCCGGGTTTTGCTCTAACTTGCTGCTCCGTATCGGATCGTATCCAAATGCGAAACCGATATGAGTACCACAACATTACTTAAAAAAGTTGGTGTCGGTGGTAATCCCCAACGACTTGACGGAAGTCAGGATCCCGAGTATCCAATCCAAATCATATTTATTGTGCGGGTACTGTACTACTGTCTTTAAAATTTCCAATAAAGCACTTGACTTGACACATGAACCAACACATTAAATGTGTTATCTATAGCTTTGTACTTATTCAGCTTTTCAAAAAACATTGTTTGGAAAACGTGAGACAACGAGCTCCTTTGGCATTTTGAACGCAGGAGTTCCGGAGCATGAAACTTTTGCCAAACTGAACTTCGTCGAATCAGCACGTAAATAATTTATTCTTTGAGTGCAAACCTGATGTAATATCAATGCGCACATAATACTTCATGCACACTGCGTGTATTATGACAGACACGTATATTTAGTAATTATAACCTTATTTTTTGTATTCAATGACGCTTTTCTATAAACTGCCTCACGCCTCACCCTTTCATATATGTGTTGACCAGCTAATAAACTTTAACCCATAAGACGACTCTCATTCATTGTATGTTTATTACACTTCCAAGTTCCAAGAATTCAAACTCAGAAAGCGTGTTGCTGGAGTTGCTAGGTGTGCCAAATAAGGTATTTTTATACTTTTAGACCAAAGCATGATATGAAAGAGTAAAAAGCAAAAAGCTAACTTGTGGTTGAGTCATGTTCCAACAAGGAATTACCTTACCTGTAAAGTTGAGTCCAAAGAGCTTTTTTTTCTCTCGTTTCGGATGAACTCTGTTGTGCTCTGCTATACTTGATGTTACGTCCCTGTCTTCACCGTGTTGAATGTGACTTTGTAAATAATCCTTCTTGAGGGGAACACGAAACGATGGTGCTTCAAGAGTTAGTTCAAGTTAAACAAAAAATATCAAAGTAGATAGATACACGGTATCGTCTCTCTCCTCTTATTTTTAGCTCACCAAAGAAATGTTCCAACTTTTATTGTTTGGTTATTATTTTAAAAACTCTAACAAAAATGATTTATAGCTACTTGTTCCAAAAACCTACAGTCTTAATTGATAGTGGTAACGACAACGATAACTATTTAGATAGGTTGGGTAAACTGAGATCTCTTAAACTTTAGCCTCCTCGTCCTTGTCTACTCTTTACGGCCGGAACATGACGATGGGATGTGATGTAGCTTGTCCATTAAAAACTGTTCTTCATCACAAGATGCGTATCAACACTTCTGCTGATAAATTGGGCTTAATTCTTGTCCTCTACTGTTGTATATAGCTTATATATATATTTTAGAAAGTAGTGTGGAGTCCTTTGCAAATAACTATTGGTATTGGAATGTCATGAAATCACGAGAGAGCAATGTGTTACGTTCTGACTGAGTGTGTTTCATGTTCTAATGGATTCACCACTATTGCATCTCCTACTTTAACACTCTTAGCTTAGGGATTAATGTAAATAAGTGAGTAAAACTAGTAGCTGGCTCCTCATCATAGGTATTTTCACAAAAGTCACTTTAATTAATATTTGCGAGCAAAATATATTACATTCGTAACAACTTTGATCTCATATTTGATTAGGGGAGATTAAAATGAACCCATCCCATATTTGCATTAGCATAATAAATACAAGCACATTTCTTCCTCTTCGACGCTTTTAGTAACGCATTGTAAGCTTATATGTAGTTTATGAGGCTGCTCCCATTTGGTGTGGATTGAATGTTATGGGCTCTCTGGGCTTTGTGACATAAAATTTTAGCCACTCTTCTGAACACTACCGCTAATTCGTACACAAATTTAAAAGATTATGTACAAATGTATGTCTGTCCTGGTGTTGATGATGCTGATGATGAAAACGATGAAGTTTATGTGGTGCTAGTTTGACAATGATCTTCTCTCCTTTTCAATAATTTATTCAGGAGAGGAGGATGACTAATTTGTGTGGTTCAGTTGGGAAGTTGATGATGTGAGTTGTTGATGCGATGTGAGAATATGATGACGACTGGATGGATTGAATTGTAATGTGGAACAGTATTGAATTTTGATGTTGGATACAAGCATCAAAGCGTGCGTGTACAAGTACAAAGCTTGGGAGTTTAGTTTCCTGTTTAGAAAAACTCTTGGTAATTAATACTAACGTAAGTGTTTATTTCCATGTAATTCCTTATTGTTACTTTAGCGAGGTTTTGGGTGTTGTTCTCATTTTTTAGAGCAAAGTTTATTTGTATCGAACGTTAAAATTTGGAATGATGATGATGATGAGGATAAAGATGAGGGCAATGGGATGTCGCTAACTCATAAAGTTTCAGTAGAGTAGAGAATATAAAATATTTTGGATTATGTTTTTTTTGCATATATTTTATATTCCACTTTCTAATATAGAACTAGGCTTATGTCCCATAATTTTGCACAGGATTCAATTTCAAGCTTGAAGTTTAATTGTTTTCTCGGCTCGTTAATGCCATGTCATTAATGTAAACTGTCACGGACAACTTTTGAAGCAATTTATCCTTCGGAATCCACTGTCAATACGTAGTATACGCGCATACAAGATAGATTTGCACCAGATTGAGTTTTATATAGAAAGGAGATGACTCAAAATGAATGAATCAAATTCCAGAGCCTGTTTGGCGATTCAACTCACAAGGATGACAAAGTGATTTCACGCTTTGTCAATGCGGTCCCATCTTAAGTCGTTTGGTTGGATAACATTGACTTGTGGTAACTCATTTGCATTCCGTGCGCTGTGTAGCGGATGTGCGGATCTAAGTGCTAAAACGCTGATAGAATGAACTGCTTTTTGAGGCTCAAATGTTGATTATCTGTTTAGCACTGAGCAATGTATACACCCATCATCTCACTCAAATCGTACAAAAGGAGACAATGCACAGCACATGTAAATAAATATATATTATCAAGCTTTGTAAGTCAGGAAAAAAGTTTGTGATGAGTAGTTTTTTTAAACATGTACGTAATAAAAGTTCTGTTTGAGAAGACGTGCAAATTTACTATTTCCCCAGTTTCTGAAATACTATTTCTATTTCTCTGTTGCCAGTCTCTCTATAATTTCAAACACTTGGTTTAATCTTATTTCGACTTTGTCTTATTATCCTATCCTCAAAGTATCTCCAGAGTTTGACTCGTTACGTCGCACGAAAATTGTTATGCTTTCAAGTTACAATAAAAAATTCAAACTAACTATAACTATAGAAAAGTCGACGTGAGTTGACTTAAAAGATTGTCTTTCTTTGGCGTAATCTGGTTCACTCACTTTCTCCACGGAAGAGAAATTGGAACACGGTGTAACTTTATTTTTGTAGTAAAATTGGACACAATTTTTCATTGAGGTGCATACATATGCATACATATGGTTGTAATCTGTTTCACCCTTTTCGACTTTTTCTTTCAAAGTCTGTCTACGTCTGTAGACTTTAAGTAAAGTTTAAAAAAATGTCTAGTGTAAGTGAGCTGATGCCGATGCTGCACCAGATCTGAACTGCCTCTGGATCCAATATATAATAATAGGAGGAACTGAAGATAATCTCATATTCTTTGTCGTTCTAATATTATATTATCCATCCTCCTATTTCACAAGTACATGAAAACATGACCTTAAAGCTTAGGTTGAAGAACTGCTCTGTGACAAATAAGACGTTGCTGTTGGAGAAAATTGGTTTTTCATTGAATGACAGCAGTAGTAGGACAAAGTATTTGGGTCGTGTGTGTTCTTTTTGCCAGCATTATCTCCAAGAGAAAAAAACCAAAATGACGATGCCTTGCTTCTAGCAATATAATAGTTCAGCTATTGTTCAACTTTCATTTTTATAGTGTGAATTCTGCTCAGTTTGCCTCGCGAATTTTTTTAAGACTCCTATCTTTTCTTCCCTTGTTTCTAACAATGCTTTAGGGGGGAAAGGTTGAGAAGAAAGCGAGAGAGACATTTTGGTTGTCGTGCCATTTTATCGTTCTCTCACAGAGAGAGAGAGCGGATATATATATGTGCCACAACTGTAAATTAGCACACGTACATGTAAAGATGAGGCAACCAAGGGAAGATTTAGGCGGAAAAAAGATTGAGAATTTTTGGGGAAAGCTCACACATATACGAATCCCACAGACGAGAAGAAAGCTTGGTTCAGTATCAAGGAATCAGTCACTAACGATTTTGCTGGCTTGGTGCAGCTGTTGCTTAGTGAAGACGAAGACGACGACGACGACGTCGACGAGAGAAATTTCTCTAAGGGTTTGTTTCTCATCCGCCTCCCTAAGAATCCTGTATTTGAAACACTTGTGATCTATTGCTCTCTAATCCCAATGTTCGCTTCATTCATTTCGAAAAGAAGACTGGGACCAGACCAAATCCCGCTTAGCTATCCTTTCGATTGGAAATTTTGAGAGAGAATAGAATATCAGCGTCGTATGACGACAATATCATATATCTTACACCCACTCTGTCTCTGAGAAATAACCTTACAATGGCAGATGTTAAAGTGTCTTTATATGAGTATTAAAACAAAGAGCGAGATGTGGATTGAAACAACATAGTCACTCTTAAGAAACATGGAGTGTGAGTGATATGCAAAGTTTCTGAGAAAGCAAAGAGTTTTTTAAAAGGCATGCCAAAAAATCCAGCCTTCTTGCTGACTTACTAGCTCAACGTAACGTGAGGATCTAGCCTTTTCATTGAATTCATTGGATGGAGAACATTTCTAATATTATGTTCAACACAGATAAGTAGATCATAAGTCTTCTTTTATAGCCTCCAAACACACACAAAGTTGGTCTTGTTCAATATGTCCGTAGTTCTTGAGACAAGGAAGAGACAGAAAGTGATGGAATGTCGATTCACTTAACTTCTAGTGTGCACTTCAAGTTTTTTTGTCAGCTTCAGTTTCGCACCTTCTTCCAGACTTGTTAGTCTTCGTTTTTTACGTCGATGGTTTGTCTACAATGAAACCCATTTCCACAAGAAGTCATAGGATACCCAAAAATTGGTAACCAAACCATGAAAGGAAACTGTGGAGAGAGAAAGTAGCAGTCAAAACGGTTCTTGACAGGAGGAGATGGTTAATGTGTCACTTTGCCCCAAATGACACTTTGTCTCCTATTAAACATCCCTGGAGACAAGGATTCGATGATACCATTACGGAACTTGCTATTATATATATATTTGTTGACTATCTCATTCATGAAAGTACCAGATTTCAACTCTTCTCCTTCTACACAAGTCTATCTTCATTGGATGTAGTAAAACAGTGTGTTCATTTGTCTTAGTCATCCCATTTATCACCCAGTTGCCCCATGTTGTGGAACTTTATAAAACACAAAATACCGTTTTCAATGGAAAAATCCGTTTTGGTATGAGACAAACCGGTGAATGAAATGCTAATGGATTGACCGTTTAGTTTATTCACGCACAGATGCAATTATGAAGTGCACATTTAATCCCAGCTGTCTCGATAAGTGACGTTGTAGCTGATTGATGATCACTGATACTGGTGTCATTGACCATGATGATAAATTCGATAAAAGAATCACCAACGACATGGACAAAACAGTCTCAACAAGTCAAGAAAAGTTGGAAACTAAAAAGACAAGTAGTTGAAAATCTTTTTTGTAGGTTTAAAAAAGAATGGTTGAGATTTTCACTCCACTAGAGAAAAAAACATTTGCTGACACAAACAAGAACCAACAAACAATTTTGATTCATGTATTTTCGTTTCCTTTCTAAAATGTAGCAGCAGCAACAACAACAACGTTCTCTTTGTTGCCTTGAAATACCAAAGAACAATCCTTTGTGTAGGAAAAAAGTGACGCGGTTGCAAGAGAATGTTGAATGTTTGTAGCACCCCAGAACTGAGTAGTAGTAGGTCTGCTCAGCTAAACTTCTCAAAGCTGTCTGTGCCCCCGAAAGGATGTTGCCAGAAATGCTTGCATTCCATAATACTTTTCCATGCTCAGCGTTGGTTGATACTCGAGAACGTACCTCGAAACTAAGCAAAAAGCACACAGTTCTCAGTAGTTGGATATAGAGGAGACATGCGCTTGCTAAAAACTCATATTACTTCTCTAGCTTTTCTGCAAATGAGAAGAATATGGGCTATGGATACACACGCTTTAATAAAGTATACGCTACAAAAACAAAGACGTAGTTAGTTGGTCAAGAGGTATTTAAATATGCTCAAGAGTTTGTTGAGATAATGAGACGGTCCAAAAATAAATAAATGAAGTAGCAGACTGATTAATACAGTTTGAGGACTACTTACAATTACTTCATTATGCTTTTACGACAACAACTTGAGATGATCGATAGGGAATTAGCAACAACAAAAAAGTCTAGAGTTTTTTTTCCATAGGAGAGGGGTTTCAGGCTTCAAGCATCAACCTAAAAATGTTAGGCGATGTGATGTGATGAATTTGCAACTGACGATGATGGTTTTGCACAAATGACAGTGCAGTGAGGCAATCGCTGTGATTTCTTCCACTTGATCATGAAGGATGTTATAATTACCCCTTTAGGTTTTCTAAAATGGGTGGAGAATGGATGGGTCTATGTGATTACCTGAGATAAATATCTGGTCTTTGTTACGCTCATTTCTCTCTCGTAATGTTCATTACAGAAGCACTTGTGGAAGACATGCTGTCATCTACCACAGCATCTAGCACGGCGAACAGCAAAATTGCCTTGAATTAAAGTGTGGCTAAAACCGTTTGTATAGCTTTGGGGTATTACTTCTACGGAAAATTATGGTACTTTCAATAAAACCAGTCGTTATGCAGACATTCTAAAAAGAAGGGGGAAAGGGCTCACAAAACCGTTACGAAGACGTGAGGACTATTTCAAGGATCGACTTTCCCGAATGACGCTCATCACATTACACTCAAGAGAAAATCGTATTGAAGTTAAGAATCGTACAACTAATGTCCGCTTTCCTTCCTTGGTCTGTTTATCTGTCCCTCCTGTTATTCTTTATCATAAAATTGTTTCTTCTGGAAACCAAGAGGACGGTTCAGAAATCGTAACTTACTTATAAATAAAGGCAAGCAAGCTAAATAAATAAGAAAACATTGAACAAGTGACCGTCATACAAAGGAAATTGGATGCTTACGTCTGGGTTGGGTATCAGTAAGCTACGTTACTCGTATCGTAGAGGAACGCCTTTTAAGTATTTTTTAGGTTTGCTATTAAGTCCTGGAGCAACTTTTGGTTGATGTAGAAACCGGTCACATTTCCGTTACAAAAGGTAATATGCCATGCACGTAAGTGTTGTTAGATGACCTTACTCAATCAAGTGACAATAAGCTGGTGAGACCAGTATTATTTTCTTGCTTTTACGCTCTACTTAATTATTGCTATTTTTCAATGTATTAAAGTGCCTCAAATGATCTCTCAATTTAAGGACTGTATAGTATCATTAAGATCGTTGGTTTAAGCACGTCCTTTCCTCTTCCATTCTGACTTTCGTAAATGACCCTAGCTTTCACTTTATTGTGTTCTAGCAAAAATTAATGTGCTTGAATAGATATCTTTGGAAGTTTCAATATATGTATAAAAGACACTTTGTAAGTACATGTGCTTCTAATTACATTGAATGCTTGTAATTATAGTAAATTTTATGCGTGGCAGATTGGAAATATGGTAGAACCCCAAAAAAATTGCGGCTGCAAAAATTATGTTTTTTTTTCATAAGACAACCACATTAGCTGGTCCACCGAGAAACCGCTAGCCTCCTCCTCTTCAGTGTTGAGTTTGTGTGGGGATGTGGGTATTGTCGTCAGGGTATATTAGCAGCGTCGGGTCATTTATATTTTATTGTGGACGTGCAACTGTAAATAACCAATCCTAAAAGATTTGTTGATCGTATAATATGTAGCCTCCAGATATAATAAAGTTAATCTAAATGAAATAAAATAAATAAATCATCAAGTTATAAATCATAGAATTTGCTGTGATTAATGTTTCAAGGACGAGCCCCAATTTATCATCTCATGATAATCCTTGTGTAATAAATTTTTTAGGGAAGGTTTATGCTAGTACTGTAAAATACAGCATGTCCCATGCTAGACACTAATGCGAGAGACGAATGGAACTACTACATTGTATGCATATTGTAATGAAGAATGATTGGTGTACCTAACCTAACACTGTTTGAATAAATCATCCGCAATAAATATTAAGCTCGTTTGATTGGCGGATTGCCTAATTATTTCCAGATTTTGAGTGAATGGCTTCTTTACAATACTCCTTCTTAGGTACGCAACGTAAGATTTTATATACTAAGCTTAAGCTCGGTATAGCTTTGGTCGTGGAAGGAGGTTCTAGCTGTGCTGCTCCGCACATTATATATGTGCACATTATATACTTAAAATCACAACAAGTTGCATTTGCTTTGGAGTATGCATAACATACGCCGCGTTTGCACAATTTAATATTGTGATGAGTTGGCTTATGCTAAACAAAACAAAAACACCTCCTAGTTCCTCACCACCAAAAGCCTCAAGTTCAATCGTCGAAACACCCTTACAAGCAGGTGAAAAAAGGCCTAGAAACCTCGCGTTTACACCATCACCTGTGGACTTGAGTAAAAAGCCGTGCTCAGTAAACCTAGAAAGTGTTTGCAATATAATTGTGGATACAGTTGGTGCTGCAGCAGAAATGGGTCCGAGAGTGGACGCAGCCCTTGTGGCTCAAATTAGAGCAGTTTTGAAGGAAGAGTTGAAACCAGTCAATGACAAGCTCGATCAACTTTCGTCATTTGACGAATGTAAAGAAAAAATTAACCGACTTGAAGAAAAAGAGAAAGAAAAAAATATCATCATCTACGGGATTACAGAAGAAGCAGATGAAACGCCACAAAAAAGAATCATATTGGCAACAGATTTATTCAAGAAAATTGGCGTTAACGACGTCATGGTTGATAATATTTATCGTATTGGGAAGCCTGCTACTGTAGTGGGAAAGCCAAGGCCCCTACTGGTGAAAGTTTTAAAGCAATTGGATAAAAGTCTCGTCATGGGGGCACGTGCGAAGCTGAAGGGAGAAAAAATATATCTCAGTGATGATCTAAGCAAGGAGGAAAGAGAAGCACATGGAAACCTGCGCAAAAAGTTCAGGGAGCTCAAGCTTGCAGACAAGGACATCAAGCTGTCTATAAGACGTGGACGCATGTACATTCTGAAGAACGGTGGAACTACGAAGAAATTCGACTACGACCCGGCATCAAAGGCTGTCATCGAAGTCTGACATGAAAGGTCCATGGAGTGTACACTAGGATGCAGAATAAGAATAAGTAAAAGTAACATTAAGTCATTAATAAACACTAACAAACTAGATAAGTTAAATATAATTTACTGGAATATAGAGGGCTTAGGTCAATTTAGAAGTATGGATGAAATAGATTTGCATGAATTTCTAGATGCACATATAATTTGCCTTTGTGAAACATGGGCAGAGAAGGATTACGTCATAAAGGAGTTAAACTTATTCAATGAAGTAGCTTCATATGCTACTCGAGAACATAGTAGAGGACATGCAAAAGGGGGACTGCTTACGCTTTACAGGAAGGATATATTCACTCTTCACTCAATAATTGCGAAAGAAAAAAATCTCATTGCTATTCGCCTGTTTATACAAAACTCTGCAATCATAGTGGTTAATATTTATATACCTCCTGGTACTGAAAATGACAATAATCTTAATAGTCTGGAAGATTGCTTAGAGGAAATGCTACAAAGTTACCCTGATGATAGTATATTGCTTGGTGGAGATTTTAATGCTCGAGTTGGCGAGTTCTCAAATTTTAATGAGGAGATAATAGAGTCATTAGGTCATTTGAGGCGTGAGAGAGTCAGTACTGACAAAATTACATCAAACCGAGGAAGAGAGTTGAGCCAGATCTTTCTCAACAACAATTTTTTACTCGTAAATGGAAGAGCCAGAGGTGACATTCCAGGCAAATTTACTTTTGCAAATGCAAATGGGCAAAGTTGCATTGACTTAGTCTACTGTAATAAAAACGCTGCTGCTGAATGCGAGAACTTTGAGGTTCTATATATGCCATACTCTTGTCACTTTCCATGTCGCGTTAGCTTACAAAATAAGATTGCACTTGGCCAAGAAACTCACGAATGTAGAATTAAATGGAATCCAGAAAGGAGATTGGATTACCAAGATGCAGTCTCGTCATTCCTATTCATGACGATTAGGCTGGAGGAGGGGCATTCTGAGAAAATTTTTCTCACTGAAGGCCTTTTACAAGGAGAAGTTTTATCTCCGCTCTTGTTCAGTTTATACATATGCGATATTGAATCCCATTTAAAATCATTCGGTATACCAGGTATCAAAATGAAGGTTAACAGCAGCCTAGACCTACTTTTATTCGCAGATGACATGGTTTTACTTGCTACAGTTGCTGTGTACTTGCAAAGGAAAATTAATGTACTCAGAGACTATTTTATCAACCTAGGACTCAAAGTAAATATTTCAAAGACAAAAGTAGTTGTATTTCGAAAAGGAGGAAGGCTACCATCTGACTTGTGCTTTAAATATGGCGTTCAGGAGTTAGAAATCGTACAACAATATACATACTTGGGAGTGCCTTTTGCTTGTTCGGGTTTATTTCGAAAAGCGGCAATCCTTTTCAAAAATAAAGGTATAGTTGCTACTGCATCAATTTGGAATACAATTATAGCAGGCAGAATTACATCTTTGGAATCCAAGAAAAAGCTCTTTAACGCTATCGCCCGATCCACAGCCCTATATGCAAGTCACATATGGGGTCTCCGGTACCCTGACATAATCGAAATTTTTCAAAATAATTTTTTTCGTAGACTATTGGGCGTAAGTCGGCGTACCTCAGGCGCAGTATTAAGGTTGGAAGTCGACACCGAAGCATTAAAGGTTGTGATTTTTAGGCAAGCAATACGTTTTTGGATTAAATTACTGAGCATGGATGAAAGCAGGTATGCAAAGCAATGCTTTCTGGCACTGGCTTCACGAGATCATGAAGATGATAAATATAACTGGGCATTACAATTAAAACGCCTTCTTCATTTCGTAAATTATGGTCATCTCTGGAATGCAAACCTAGATGATATTTTAGCAGAATGCAATACAATGTTTAAAAAAATTAGTCAAACCTATAAGATGTATGATATTGAAAGAGTTCAATCTATTCCTCGGCTATCGTACTATATAAACCTCATTCCCTCAAATGGCTGTGCGCAATACCTAAATTTTAATTTGTCACATAATAAAGTAAAAATGTTGAGCCAAGCACGACTAAATGAAATCAGTGGCAAATTCTTCTCTGAAGGAAATTTGCATGCTCTTTATGAGAACGAGATATGTACCATGTGCAATATGCATGATTTGGAATCCTTGGAGCATTTCTTCCTACGATGCAGAATCTACATTGGCAGTAGGAATAGGTGGATAGAAAGTTATTTGAATATGCTGGACTCATCAGATCCTTGGGAATCTATCCTAAACTGGGAATCCGTTGATGAATGCAAAGCATTTTTTAGTTTTATTTTGGAAAGTCTTAGGATGAGAAATATAATTATGCAGGAGGGAGAGTGAATACTCCAGTCAAACTAAAGCTGACTTCATTAAGCATTTATCCTCGCCAGACAACAGTCCTTCTCTGTCAATTAATCTATCTCTTGTTCCCTTCACTTCTATTGACCAAGCCGTAATTAGTTAAATCCATATACTATAGTCAATAATTAAGTTCTAAGGAAGTAGCATAGACATAAGTTCTGTTACCTACTGTTACCATAAGAAGTCCATTCTACTTTTCGTCATGAATTTTAAGGCCAAAATTGTAAGTAAATATACTAAATAAAACATACTAGTATTTAATAGATTAAGTTTGTCACTACCACATTCTTGCAAAGACTGACAAAAAAAAAAAAAAAACATTCTGTATCTAGTGCCTCGCACTTGTGTTTTTCCTTGTGGGGAAAAGTTCAGTTCTCTGTGGAAAATGGGGCCAAATTGCTAAAAAAGCTGGAACTATTCTAGCCACTGGTGGAATTGTGGCAGGAGTTGACGCTGCGCTTGAAAAGAAATCGGAACCCGGTCAAATCCAAATCTACACAGCAAAAATTCCTGAGCCACCTTCCTCCCATTTTAACGATTTATCACAATTTGGACAAGTAAGCGGAAATCGTAGCCCACCACAGGTATACCCTAAGTACCCAACCGATGCTATTGTTACAGTGAATACACCAAAAATTAACGGAGATTTGCCACCCGACCATACCGTTGTTGTGGTTGTCAGCTCATGCAGTGTTACCGTTTTAGTTGTCTTCATGATGTTCTTTGCAGTGTACAAGTTAGTGGCTAAACAAAAGGAAAACGTTAGGGAAGAGTTGCAATTGTAACTCCTTCAAATCTGATTTGTTAGTTTAAATTTTAACTTTCTTTCAAACATATAAGTTTTAAAATGTTAACCTTCCTTTAAAAATAATACATGTTATTACTTCTACTCCTACTTAGACCTAGTCTCAAATTTTCTCTCCAACATAATATTCTATATGATATGTATCCGTATTTAGATTCACAAGTCTAACTTTGAACCTTTTATTTTTCGTCTTATTAGAAATTTACACATATATCCATATTTAAATTTTATAAAAACTATCTGCATAACCTTACTAACCCGAGATTCATATTAATTATTAAAATGTAAATTTTGAGTATATTGATTGTCACCCTATGGACCAGGAGTCGAAAGGGTGCTAAATAAAAACCTACAATACAATACAATACAATACTCAATCAAGTGACAATAAGCTGGTGAGACCAGTATTATTTTCTTGCTTTTACGCTCTACTTAATTATTGCTATTTTTCAATGTATTAAAGTGCCTCAAATGATCTCTCAATTTAAGGACTGTATAGTATCATTAAGATCGTTGGTTTAAGCACGTCCTTTCCTCTTCCATTCTGACTTTCGTAAATGACCCTAGCTTTCACTTTATTGTGTTCTAGCAAAAATTAATGTGCTTGAATAGATATCTTTGGAAGTTTCAATATATGTATAAAAGACACTTTGTAAGTACATGTGCTTCTAATTACATTGAATGCTTGTAATTATAGTAAATTTTATGCGTGGCAGATTGGAAATATGGTAGAACCCCAAAAAAATTGCGGCTGCAAAAATTATGTTTTTTTTTCATAAGACAACCACATTAGCTGGTCCACCGAGAAACCGCTAGCCTCCTCCTCTTCAGTGTTGAGTTTGTGTGGGGATGTGGGTATTGTCGTCAGGGTATATTAGCAGCGTCGGGTCATTTATATTTTATTGTGGACGTGCAACTGTAAATAACCAATCCTAAAAGATTTGTTGATCGTATAATATGTAGCCTCCAGATATAATAAAGTTAATCTAAATGAAATAAAATAAATAAATCATCAAGTTATAAATCATAGAATTTGCTGTGATTAATGTTTCAAGGACGAGCCCCAATTTATCATCTCATGATAATCCTTGTGTAATAAATTTTTTAGGGAAGGTTTATGCTAGTACTGTAAAATACAGCATGTCCCATGCTAGACACTAATGCGAGAGACGAATGGAACTACTACATTGTATGCATATTGTAATGAAGAATGATTGGTGTACCTAACCTAACACTGTTTGAATAAATCATCCGCAATAAATATTAAGCTCGTTTGATTGGCGGATTGCCTAATTATTTCCAGATTTTGAGTGAATGGCTTCTTTACAATACTCCTTCTTAGGTACGCAACGTAAGATTTTATATACTAAGCTTAACAGTAAAGGATGATTTATGGTGTGTTACAATAAAGACAGACACATCCGTTCTGTATTTTATTTAAGCAAATATCAAACCTGGTCATCAAAATTCAATACGTCTTCCAGTTGTAACACTTGGGTTAATTTTTAAGACAATTATGAAGTAGTAGAGCTTTCCGTGTAACTTTAGCTTTCGAACCGACATTGCTATAGTTGTAGCGGTTAGAAAAAATTATCGAAAAATAACTCTGTATTTACGAACTCACTTCATCTTGATTATCCAATTTAACTCCCATTTTCCCACTTTTTCCATGTTTACACACCTTTTTATTCTTATCGCCTGATTTTCAATAAATTTATGACAGTGCTTATATGATGATATGTTGATTGCTGCCTTAAGTTACTATGGTTACTCGTCACGAGCGGTGCTTTGCTAAACAATGATTTATTAAACGGGATTAACGAAATTGTGATACGTCTGATCAAAATAGCATATATAAAAATTGATATTTAACCATAAGATACCGTTTGAGAATTTTCTCCAACCGTTAAAAAGTTTTGGATTCGTTTTCGACTTGAATTAGGTTAGTTATTGGCGATTATTTTGTAAATTTGAGAAATTATTATATGAATGAAACAATGATTATTAATAATTAACGCTAGAATCCATAAATCAAAGGCATTTAAAAATTTGATTTTTTTCTTCTTCATTTTTCCGAAGTAAGTCATTCTTTAAATTTATTTTCGTAAAACCGGCTTGATGTGTATACCTATATTGACAGGAAATATATCCAAATACAGTTTGAAAATACATTAATATTCGTGCTTATTAATACTGGCGATCTACGGCGTCATAAGAGTAATAATACATAAGTCAATAGATATTGCAAAAAAAACTGAGTTGAAGTACTGAAGGGTACAAAATGTTATTTATGAACATTACGAATTTTTTAAAACATAAAACATAAAATATGTTTGTAGTCGAGAGGTTAATCTTCTGAACGTTAAGGATTGCACTATCTTAAGTCTATAAAGTGAGCGATTTAACTGCGAAATTCGGTTAGGATTTGTACGTTCGAATTACGTCACTTATAGTAGCTCTGCAAATAGGGCAACAACCTTTCTCTTTGGTTTTCCAATATTCTACAGCACATTGGTAGCACATGCACATGTGACCACATGAATAAAATACACTATCAACAGGTCGCTCACAACAAGCAACACATTCCACAGACCAGTTGGGAGCATCACGTGATGGTGGGGCTGGACTAAGGCTTGGACCACTGACTTTTTTCTGTAAATGGTAGGAAAAAACAATAGCAATTAGTTACTGATGAAAAAGGCACAACATTCTTCCATCTCATTAAACTAATGGATAAATTCAATCAAACTTACATTAAGCGTTGCATACGTAGCCATATTCTTTTCATTAGCTGACATAGCTGCAAGTGAAGCAGCACTACTGGAAGATGAAGCACCGACTTTGACAGGGGAACAGTTGACTGCACTGACTGAGTGAGGAACATTTCTAATTAGGGATGTGTATGGTGATGATGAAGCTTGCATTGAAGAACTTCTTGGTAGCTCAACTCTACATCTGGCATCTAAACAAAAAGAGAAAATACATTTTATAAGACAACAGTTTTTTTTGTATGCATAAACACAATAATTGCATGGTAATTTAGTGATCACATACTTTCAACTGGAAGTCTTGGTCGGTAGTAGGAGGCAGGAACGATTCCAGCGAGTTGGATCTGAGTTGTTGTACCATACAGGTCAAAGAAGGGGTAGAGTGGAACGGAGTTGTCAACGTGCATAAGTAATTTTGGCGACTCATCGTTCTTCCTCATTATCACTTCACCCTCTGGTGTGAGAGTGAAGCCAATAACAGCTCCTTCCGGTGGTGAGTTGGCAACATCTTTCTCCACAACCCAGTACTCAGGACGATCCAACAATCGATATGCATCATTTGGAAATCCTACATGACTAATTTCCTTTGGATTGCAAGAGGTTAGACCGAATGCCATGGAGCTAGCGTAAGCGTAATCCACTTCTTGGACCTGAATTAAGAAAACAAAAATGGTAATATTAGACACTGCATGAAAATTTTACAGTAAATTTTTAAGCCGATTATTAGTAAGTTGTTAAAATACTTACACAAACAACGAGTGTTTCTCCAGGACGAAGTGGTTGATTTGGAAAGAGGAAGGCATTAGAGTATTCTCCTTCACGTCTCCGACCAACAGAGCCTAAGACTACAGCGTGTTTTCCTTTGGTAATTCTGTAAGCCATAAGAAAATATTTACATTTATAATTCAACTCAAACCAAAAATTTATGAGTTTTCCTGAATTATGCTGCAACTCAAAGCTACTTACGGATTAAAGTGGTCAACGTTGAGAACGAGGTTAGGGAATTTGGCCATAACTTTAACGACTGCGGACCCTGTCAACTTATATGGGTCATTCTGAGACTGCGGACTCGGAACGGGAAGAGGTTCAGGCTGAACTGAAGTGCTAGGTGAGTGAGAAACTTGCACTTCGCTAACATTAGATCTTGAGTTATTTAGCTGAGCTCGTGGATCTGGAAAACAAGACAAGTAAAAAGCAATTAGATTAAATTGTCACAATAGCTTTCGATTAGGGTGTCACTACAACTACTGGTTTTTTTTCAAAGTTGATTCTTACCGACAAACTCAAGTCCAGTAGTGTTGCCGTAAATATCTATAAGCACCCACAGAGGTCCACGCGTGTCGACACCTGAGAAAAATAGTCCCTTCTCCTCTCCATTAACACCAAAGTAAACGTCACCAGCTGCATTAACGTAGAAGTAGAGAATTGCATCTTTCTTAACGTACATATCGCTGAATGCTTTCGCCCAAAATCCAGGTTTTGAGGTAAGATCTATAGAAAAACGGGCCATTTAGTTGTTGTTGATTGTAAACTCTTGCCACAACTCCCCATTTTAAAGCAGGTGACTATATACTTACCAGGACAAGCGTATCTTGGCAGTGCATTTCTTAAGGTGGAAGGATCATGTGAAGTAAAGCCAAATCTGAGGACTCCACTCCAGCTTTTGGAGATTTCGACAAATTTGATGCAGACTTTTTCACTGATTTTGACAGCTCTATCGGAGAAGACGATTCCTCTGCAGAAACTGTTTGTGCGCTTTGCTACCGCACCGTTATGACTAATGGTAACATTTTCACCGTGAACGTTATTGAACAACAATGGTGGCAGGTTATTTGGAGAAATTCCGCCTCCTCGATTTCCTGTAACAAATAGAAATAACCAACAAATTAATAAAAAGACGTTCTATTTCAATCAAAAAATCATCCATTTCAAGGAAAAATAGCGCAGCATCCATAACAATAATTTCTAATGTACTTTTCATATAAAGTAGCCATAATTATGTATTTAAGCTAACATAAATGGGCAACTTCTTTAATCGTTTTTTGCCATACATGACAGAGAGTGGTACAAGTTTTTATGATGCAAGTTCCAGAAACAATACACCGTGAGAGCAATAACATTCGCCACTGAAAAATTTAGTATGCTACTTACACACCTCCACTCAATCTAAAAAGCCCCATGAAACATGTAAGCATATGTGTGCATGTTTGTATGTTGTATGTAGCAACTAGTAGCAACTACTATGAATTTACCGTGATTTCTGTTTTGATAGAGAGCGGAAACTGGAGAGGAGCATTAGCATATAAGTGAATGCTACAGGAAAACTTTATTTTGTATGTATAATAATAATAATACTACAATACGCAATTTCATAGAAAACATTACAAGAGGAGAGAGGAAGGCTATTCACTTTTTAATATCATATACACGGCTGGTTAGTTAGCATGATACTTATTTTACCACCGGATGAAAGACCGATTCAAGAAAAACTCATGATTTGTACAATTTTTAATTTACATCTTGTTTTCCCACAAACTATATACCTTTGCTTTTACATAATGCTTACTCTCTTCGTGTCTACCTTATATGATACCCATAAAAAGTTGAAATCACACGTCATGATGAAGCCGCTTTGTGAGCATGTTTTTTTTCATTCTCTACTTCCTTTCTACTATAACATATCTACCCCGGCTTTTGATATAATGTATAAAAATTCCAACAAAGTTGCATAGGCGTAGGTGTAACAATGACATGAGAGGAAAAGTTTGCCAGATGGATGACTTGTCTTGAGCCGAGTTGTGATGTGAGGCATTCTCCTTATAATAATAGAAAACTGCAGTTGGGGGTGAAAGAAGCTGCTGCAACAGTAGTAAGTAAGTAAGCTTTATGCCCAGCTCTAAAACTAGCGGCCCCAGGGCTTGACGAATGAATCGTCGTGACCATCATCCGTATCCTGTGTTTCTACCCCCATACCAGATACCAGTCCAATATAATGTGTGTGTATTTAGTATATAGGTAGTTGGTCTACGTTCATTCTGTTTTTCATGCCTTACTTCTTATATCTCCGTTCCACATTAAAAACTTTATATAGTAGTACTATATAGCAAAACGATATTTGACAAGATGATGGGATACACTTGGGAGAACTAGTTCTCTCATAGGATATGAATTTCTTCACGGTACGAAGCGTACCCGTATTTTTCATAGAACACTTTTTTTCTCTCTCGATGAAATGAAACTACTGTATATGAACATAGCATAACTATACAACTCTATGAATTTACTGCCACAACTACTTAGGGCTACGGATGTACCTTATTTTTAAAAGTCGGGCTTTTATGTGTATGAACGTGAAGAAACAATTACTATCAGCAAAAGAGCTGAAAGAAGTGCGGAGAGGAGAGCGAGCTACACTACGCCTTGTAGAGAAGGAACATCCTTTCAACTTCCTTTTCCTGTGATGATGCACTATAAGTTGTAATAATAATAATATAATTTTACTTCTTTCTTTCTCTCTCTCTCTCTCTCTCTCTCTCTCTCTTCTTACTTACTACCAGTGCTTTCTAACCCTGCAGTTCATAACGCAAACAATCAGTTATTATAGTGGATGTTCCATCACCCTCATTCTCTTTTTTTAGATGCACAGGAACTGCATTTTACATAAGTGGTGGCATGTAATAATAATACCTGGTTGTGGGCTGAAGTATGTACTCAAAAAAAAAGTTATAAAAAACCCTCAACCTAAGGTGTGTGCACACTCCGTGTAAAATGATGTAAAAACATTATTCTATGAACATCAAGACCAAAAAGGGGATATGAAACATTTCCATTGTCATTCTAAGTCGAATTTCTTATTCCATTTCAGCAAGCACCCCCATTCCATGAATCCGGTTCCGGTGAAATGGTTTCTCATTCTTTAAAATGGCTTCACAACCTTTTTTTTCTTCATTCTTCCAACAACAATCACGACAAATGTATCGCATGGTTGTTGAAATTTACATAAAAAGTCTTGATATGCGAGTTCATACTTGTATGCTACAGAGAATGTGATAGTTGAGGTATAATATTCCAGCACAAAAAAAAATCCTACATATGCATGTATAACAACATTCTTTTTGTTCTTTCTCGAAAATTTAATCACCCTCGCTGGGGCTATCGCTGAAGGTTGTATATTCAAATGCCATCAATGGACATACATGGACATGCGCCATCATTTTGTATTGTAAACGCTCCATTGTTTTTTATGGAATGGGAAAAGTAAAGAGATGGTCAACGGATGTGCTTTTTTGACGTTACAAAAAACATAAAAACCTTTAAAATGTGAAGCGAATGGGAGAATAAATTGCTACTGTGCCCCATCAACCAGAATGAGGAAAGATGGGGATAAAATCACGCAACGAGTAACTTGGAAATGAAGTCGGTTCTCTAACTCTCCTTGATCAATTTCAAAAGAGATTTGGGGGTGTTTTGTTTGCAAATCATGGATTTGCATGAGCATTACATAAATAAAGATGAGTATGAAATTACTTATGAAAAAATCACGAACGAATAAAAACACGCATGGATTCATTCACTGACTGGTCAGTAATTGCGCTATAAATGGCTTGACTTGGTTTTGGGTTCTGTCTCAAGAGTGGCTTAAATTCTTATATACTTATAAAACGAGATAGGAGAGTATCTCTATGAAAAGAAGTTGTAGTTATATGAGAATGGATCGAATACTAACCAATTCCAATTTTCCGCTGTATCTTCTTAATAACTTTCATTTTTTTCAACCATGGAACACAAGTTGGAGGTGAAGCCGGATGTAGTTCATTAAGCGTAGCTCTGCAAGGAATGGCTGGTTGCGAATTACAATTTAATGGCATCAATTCCATATGATTAGAATCGGCACAGCTCAGTGATCCACTCAACATTCCTAAAGATGGTGGAACGGAAAATGGTCGAACATTTTGCACACTGCCTTCACAATGATGATGATGATGATGGTGGTGATGAGCCTGTTGTTGATGATACTGTTGCTGATGATGATGGCAACTCAAGCACTCCTTGCTCTGCCTTACCGATCTTATAGAGCATGAAGACGGTAAGGAAACACTAACACTACTTGGTTGATCATAAATTGGTTGGCTCATTGGCCAAGGACCAGTCACCAAAACTCCCATATTTCGCCGACCGCAAGTTTCGTACAACTCGGAGGAGTTTGACTTGAAATACAACGGCTTTGAGGACTCCACGTATGAATAATCCGAAGCAGCCATGTAAAATAAATATTCTCACGGGCGAAGGTTCACAAAACTCCAAGAGTATGAGCAACAACTTCCAATTTTTTTTCCAACTTTAACTCACTGGGAGCAGCGTAACTGATAGCTCCATCAAACAAGCATGCTCTTGCTGTCTTCTTTAATCCGTTTTTATTCGTATCCATGCAAATCAACGAGTTCACAAAAACTTGCTTATATGACACGCAACAGGGAGAGAGAGAGTAAGTAAAAAACACTTTCTATTTCGTTTCAATCTATTGCTGAATGATTACGAGAAAAGCTCGAGGGAAACCCTAACAGTGCTCTGGAGACCCTTCAGCTTCGATGGTTCTCTTCAAACTGAACTAGACCATCAAAAGACTCACTGTTTATGTCTCTTATGAAAGAGCAGCTGAATCATAGGAAGTTGCTACCTAACCACATATATTATGCACATATGCTCCTTTCAGAAAAAAAACTGGCTCAGCTCAGGCTTTCAGAAGGGAAATATAGCTGAGTGAAGATGATGCCTTGCATGCAACGCTTAAGTAAGCGAGCCCATATAGTTATTCATTTGTGTGTGCTCTGGCTCTTACAAACGGGAAAAATAAGCACGACCATAAATGTTCTTGGTAGTAAGGAACAGAGGGTAAAACAACCCCTATATCATCATATCCCTACCCAATATCTTATTACAATAGAACGGAGCAGCAGTTTTGTATGAAATCGGATGCAGTAGGGTAACTACCAGCGCGTGGCCGTTGCCGAACAAAACTAAAACATCTGCTTCTTTAACCAACTACACACAATCCCCAAGGTTTTAATCATCATACATTCATTCAGAATCATCATGGTACTGTAAATTTTCGGGGTTTGCTGCCTCAACTTTTGCATCTGCCCCTGATCTCAACTGGATAAACACAAAATGTCGGTGCGAGTTGAATAGCACAACTGCTCTCCTATATTTTTATTATCGTCTCCATAACCATAACACCAACAAAATTATTAACTTCAGCATTGCATTAGCACCATGGGCAGAGGCCCAATTTTCTACATGGACTCAAGTGAAACAGAAAAAAAATTTATGCTAACGTACAACCGAATGAACGGCCGGATATAAGTTTTTTTCCTTCATAAGTATCGTGTGGTGTGGTATGATTTTGCAGATTCATTACAAAACTACGGATCAACATACGAATTCAAGCTGAAGCCATTACATGTGAAATGTAATCGCAAGATTTCTCATCGTTATGTTAATGATAACACCTCCATATATATAAGCATGACTACGTACACGTACTTATGATTGCAATTATGTCTGGAGCTCACTCAATGAGATCGGGAGGATTTCCTGAGAAAACGAAGCGAAACCTCAGCCTCCGTATTGTATTCCCCAAACTTATAAATTATGCATTGTAATACTGTATTTTACACACCACACAAGAACTATCCCTTTTCTAAGTTAGATTCAGCCTGTTGCTTTAATGTTGGCTGGTGCCAGTGTATTTTGGGTGCTAATATCACGAGAGTCAAGCAATAAAAATATATTTTTTTTCTTCCAAATTGAAACAGATTGCGTATGACATTCTCCATTCCAATTAAATTCATTAATTGCATGTTTGGAAAAGAAGATTTAAGTTGTAGAGGAAAAAACAATGAGCCTCTGCATTTTAAATCCCTATGCACATCCATGTTTCTAAGGCATTTAATTTCATGTGGCACGGGTCGGGTCGATCGAAGGGTCTTTGTCCTGCAGTGGATGGAACAGCTGAACATACTGCAAGCATCTCTACTTCCCTTTAAACTCTGGATATGGATGAAATTTATTCACTGCATGCACAAAGGGATTCATTTAAAAGGTGAAACAGCTTGTATATGTGTATATGCACATATGTGGATGTCAGATGAGAAGTGGAAAGCAAGCCATAGAATCTGGTGAGCACTGAAACGACCTTAAGGACACGATACACATCTTCACGCAAGAAACCAAGAGAAAGAAGGGGCGACAACTGCAAAACATGGTAAAAGATGAGCCATAAAATGAATGAGGAGTTTAAAGCAACGGATGAAAAAAAAACTTTTCTATGCAACTCCCTGATCCATCTCTATATTGTATCCAGTATGAAAAGAAAAGCATATGGTACAGAAGGAATGAATGAATGAATGAAAGATTATTCAACTCTCATCTTCTATAGCTGAGCAAAAGCTATAGAGAGACCCTTTAAACAAAACGGAATATAACTGACGGTCAGCAGATAAGCTTGAACTCCTTTATTGTGTTTCCTTGTACACATCTTTTTTTTGTCCAATGCTATAAAAGAAGGGAGATGAAAATGGGGACTTCTGCTCTTTAAATTATGGGTTACCAGGTGTGCGGCAGGGAAAATTGAAGTGCGACAAACATTGTGCGGCACGTGGCTAGTATAGGAAGTGCCTTCGACCTTCCTAGTTTTTTTTCTTCATTTTTTTATGTTGGGCAAGGGATGCCTTAAACATCTTTCTGCTGCACCGTCAAGATGACCGTAAATTGAGAGAGTAGTAAGCAAGATCTAAAACCCTAGCAGAGTTGGATCTTTGAATGATGATAATGATCATAACATAACAGAAAAGTATAGGTATTGGAGCAGCAGAAGCATAAGGCCAACAATCTTGGTTGATGTCTTTTGTGTTCCTTTCCTGCAGCAGTTTACAATCATCTAGCAATCAAGCCTTACAACATATGTACAAGTCCTCATATTTGAGCAGCAAATGAACCCGTATGGCTTTGCGAGGTTAGATCAAAAAGGGATCCTTTCGTAAACATGAGTTTTGCAGCTAGGTGAAGACTTTACCATATGCTTTCGTCATGTTTACTTGGAAATGAGATGAAGTAGTCTGCCATTGCATAAGGTAAGCTAACTTCACACTCCGAACCTTAGTTAGGCATAATACTCACGTAGAGCCGATGAAGAAGCAGTTGTGTTGTGCCTATACAAAGGGATCGCGGTTTGTTTGTAACAAAGACTGTTTTTAAGTTAATGGACCGCCTGAACGAATCCTAAAATTTATATGTATATATAAGTTATCTATAGCTATATCTATAGCGTTGAATGAAAGATGCCTTCTGACTGAGCTCAGAGATATTACCCCACGAAAACTCCACCCGTCATAACTTCTGTTCCGCAGACAAACTGGAAGAAAGATCAGTAGAAACAGAGAGGCTACTTTTAGTGAGCATCATTTTAATAAGTATTACACCAGGTTGGTCGCGTGGCAGCTGCCGACGCATCTTAAGTGACATGCTCCTGACTGGTTCTTGGCGAGCTACATCATCATCTGGATCTTTTTTTCTTCTCATCTCTTCAACTTTTAATGGGCTAGGAAGCAATCTGCCGAATTTTAACCTCGTGGCGATGCAAGAGAAGATGTGAGCAAAAAAAGCCAAGCTTGTTGGCTAAATTACTCTGAACTCTGCCAAGCGACGGGTGAAGAAGGCCGTCATGTGTGTGTGTCCGAAGAAGTTGCATGCAGCATCTGCTGCCCAATTCATATTGGTTTAGTTTATCGAAAAATGTAAACAGTTGCACTATCTATCTCTTGCGTTTGACTTGACCACATGCTCCAGTCTTTATATGCTCCGCATCATTTCATTTCATTTCATTTCATAATGTTCTTCTTGAAACGAGGATTACAAATCGGGTATTTCATTTTACTTTTGCTCAAAACTTTGGAGGTAACACATGGTACACTCATTTTTCCCTGGATTAATTTTTACACTTATGCCAAGCCAAAGTTCACCTTTTGTTAGCTGAGTAGAAGAAAAATCAAGCCAAAGTGAATGCTGATTTTATTTCATACATTTCTTTAACCGCTTCTTTGCCACCACTGTAGGCGCCCAATATGTAAATAATCGCCAATTTACCATATGCCAGACTTGAGGAAACTTTGTTATTGCTAATGATGTAACATTCAACTGGCCTGGCTTCTCATTTTTCTAACGCGATCAAGGTAAAAATTTCATCTACGCATAAATGAGCACCTTATGTTGCAACGCAAAGATGTTGCAGGATTCCTACGAAAAGTGAAACGCCATCCAATACTAGAAACTTTTTTCGGTTTCAACTTTAGCAATTTTATGTGATCGCAGATGTTATTAAACCTTTTCATTTTTGGCTTTACTTTCAACCACTTTTGCTCCAGAAGAAAATGCATAGGTCTGGAAATTTAGGTGGCTGTAATAAATTACATCAACATCATATTCATCCATGCAACCAAAAATATTCCCTACGGATGCACAATGCATGCATACGAATCCTATATAAAACTCAATTATATGTGTTGCCAAGAAAGTGTCAACTGCCACTACCACACAACTGAAGTAAAATCAACAACGCAGAAACTAACTTTATAATGATGAATGCTTGAAACTCTACAAATTCAGGTTGAAGAAATGATTTTCAATATGAATGCCAGAAGTTTTTCTACCTTTACTAATCATGCATATAATCAACTATGTTTCTACTCTAGATTCTTTAGTGCAACCTACATATTATTGTCCGCCAATGCTATGTTACCTTGGAATATTTTAACACAGGTTAGGTTCCGTGATGATAATACAGAGATTGAGCATGCCCGTGACGTTTAGTAAAGTATTATTAAACATTTAACAACTTCACATTCCTGAGCTGAAGTCCTGATTAAAAAATGTCATAAATATAAAACGTGATAAGCTAGTGACTCATTAAGGCGAGTGGTATAGTAAGAAAAAGGATGTGCATCATGATTGTTTCCCATGATATGATAGAACGACACGACACCAAAGAAATAGGTACCTTGACAGACAAGAGCACGTGAAAACATTCAATCATTTTTTTTGCACTGGTGCTATATCAGGATTGCGACAAATTTCTTCGAGTTAAAAACAACATAAAAGCTGAGAAAAGTTTGTGTCTCTATTTATACTATGCAGCATCCTTGTTTATTTCCCGATGTCCCACTAACTTTCTAACATAATCATCAACTAACTTCCTACTTTAAGTTGTGGACGCCATAAATATAGTAGGAATGAAATGGAATGCATATTATTGTCATCATAAAAATGCTAATAAGGTAGTAAACAGAGGATGAGTCAACGGGACCATCCGTGATGATATCACCACTTGTGTGTACTTAAAAGAATTTTATACCACCTCCCGTAATTTTCCTTCTACTTTTAACGTCAATTTAATGAAGTGAATCCAACCGAGTTATGAAATACGACGAATGATAATACAATTATGAAGTTTTATGATTATAAACGTTATCAGATGGAGAATAACTTGGTAAAGTGGTTGCTACCATGCCCGCTCTTAAAAATAGACTAATTAAAAATGATTTAAAGCATAGCATTTCGTTAAGCTAAGGCTACAAAGCAGTATCATTACATTACAGCAGCACACAATATATTAAACAAAAAGAATGAAAAATGATATATAACGTTACCTGAATCTTTGCTAGAGAAGCCACCCATTTTAAAGGAACGCAAGAAAGAAAGGTAGAGCTCGCTACTAATGAACACAGTGAGGGCAGTGAAGTTACAAGAGAGAACTTGAAAGCTTAAGTCCGTTGTCCTGAAAAATAGGGTATCAATATAAACAGTAGTAAGTTACAGAAGAGAACTCTACAAGAGCAAAGATAAGATATTATTTACACTACTAATAATAATAATGATCATTTCTACTATAAATCAAGGTACACTACGTAGCAAAGTACTTACCGGTTAAAAAAGCAAGTTAAATCTACAAAAAATAACTTATTGAACTATTTACTTTACTCCTACAACCGAATTCATTGGTTTGTTATGATAGTGTTTGCGTTAGTATTAAATAAAAAGCAATTAATTGCTACTAGTCAGTCTATCACTTATTTTTAAACATTTTTGGTTACTTCTACCGTTAGTCACAGAGCTACAGAAAGAATATTCAGTCAAAAATTTGTTTGTACTGTGTAAACGTAAAGTCTTAAAGTAGTGTTCACGACTACAACAATAGAGGATGGTATTTACAGCTCTTGTTCACGTTGAATTTAGTACCCGCATTTTTTTACAGTGTTCTGCATTTCCCACATCATATCATATCATATCCCCAAACTACAGCAGGAAGTACTACTGCATTGTATTGAGTGTCTTGGTGCTGTGAGATGAGATGCACAATGCAGGCTCAAGGGCGGTGTAGTAAATGAATATTTTCTCCCCGACTAAACGGAAACCTTTAATGTCAATGTCTCCAAATTTCTCTTGGCTGCTCCTGCCACACACTTAGCATGCAGGTATGCATATTGGAGTCGCCGTCGAGACTTATAAAAAGACGTGTTTGAGATTGACAGGCGACAGGCGTCACACCATTCTCAAGACTTGACAGAGAGGAAACTTCCACGTATAGGATATGCATACAGCACTTTTATTACGGTCAATGACTTGCCTAATCTGCATGAATTATATTAGAATAATTCATATTCTCAAAATTTTGGTGATATTTTTTTTGCTGTTTGACTTGACCTCCCACCAAGTTAATATTTACAATGTGAACGAACAAAATAAGCCAGACGAAGCTATTGTTGCTGCTTGACACAGACGTAGACAATATTAATTTTAACGTCAAAGGGGAAGCACAAGAGCAATAATAAGATCAAACGATAGACACTGATGACAGGGACGACTATACAGTAATACCCTCTTACAGCTAGCTACCTATTATTTCTACCTGTGCCTCATTGTTAATCATTTTTCAACTCGTATGTAAAATTCTGGCTAATAAATACCAATAGGTTCGACAAATAGTATGGTTGACATATTGTATTAGGAGCTTTTACGTACAAATACCAGAGCAATATAGTTCAGACAATACATCACATCATCAACTACAAACCCAGTTGATGTCTCCTATACTTAATAATAAATTGAGGGAAAAAATGCTTTACTTTACGAACAAAGCCTACAGTCAATGGTAGAATAATAATATTCATAAGTATTGAATAATACCAATAGTATCAATACAGCATTTTCGTCAAGTACAGAACCTTATTGCAAGGTATACTACACGTGAACGTGAGCTTGAACTAACACATACATGTAACACAGTCTTGTCGTAACACTCAATCGTCACACTAAACCTGAACCAATCCTGACTCCTGACCATTGATACACAAGTTAACCATTGTTACACTACTGGGACGCTGTTGACTTGCCTTCTCAGACTCTAAGAAAAGTCGATCAGCGGCTTCAACTATGGCAAAACTTGATTGTATCACTATTTATTATCACTTATTCTTGATAATGACTAGTAAAATAGATGATTTTCTATCGTTATACTTATGTTTATTAACTTAAGTTAGTTGAGTAAGAGATTACTTGGAAAAGGAGGAGTTAGTAAAAGTAAATTAATCAACTGCTTCGCTTACCTTTGGTTTTCCAGGAAAACAACAACATTTTTGATGAAGTACTGCTGAGTATTCATGAAAAAATTGATAATACTTTGGTTTGTAAAACTGCACTGGTAACAATAACAATAAAAAAACAGACGTATACAGGGATCCGTATCCAGTACTTCTTCACGGATACACCACATACAACCAAACCAAGTGTCCTTTACGAGTTTCGCTGTAAGAGAGCCAAAATTGCTGTGATCAATTCAGGCCATATGATATACCCTACATGTACTCTTGAAACATACTGAAACAAACTTCCGGTGACTTTTAGGGGTGGTAGGCAGATTACATGCGCGTACCCGTTAGCTCCCGAATTACAACAAAACTGCTCAATGCAACAATGCAATAGGTCTATTCTTTAAATGTTGCATATCATTTCTAATTCATAACTTTATATTTTATGCTAATTTGTTGAGAACGATGAAGCATAAAATTTCCTGTATATCGACATATTATCGAAAATTAAGTCACTTTATCGCCACACAAAAATATCACCATGGAAAAGTGCAAAAAAAATCTCCCTTAGTCTTTCCGATGTGTTTTCATAAGTAAAAAACATGCCTTGGACTAGTTTTAACTTATGAGACACCCATAAACTGGATCAACCAATCAGCAGCATTAAAGTTTACCATCTCATACAATATGAGAGGCATATTTTATGGCGGAAATAGGAGAGTCTCATGATTGGTGTCGAGAATAGGGCTATTGTAAATTTTAATATTATTACATGAATTTTTTTTATAGTTATAGGCTCTTAAGTACAAACACCAATGGCTTAATAGTTAACTTCCATCTGTCACCTAAATTATTCACTGCCGTAACCAGAATAAGTTAGGTTCAATAATTATTGTTATAGCTATAACTGAATGTAGTTAGACCATTCCTTCGTGCAGTTGGTGGCTTGGCCTTAGCCAAATATCTCGCTTGGTGTAATCTATTAAAACATGCTTGGCCCACGCACGACTAATTTCGCGCCCTCACTGCCGTCACCTGCTATGCTATGCTTTGCTATTACCTATGCTGTACAAATTTGTTAGAGACGTTCATGACAATTAAATTGTCAAATGTTTAATTTATGTAAACTCCTGATATTGGTCCATCCATAATATATGATAGTTGCATAATTGCTACCTTCAAATCCACCACCTACACGAAAGTAGTAACCGGTCAGCGAATGTCTTTTCGGTTAGTTAACATGATTTTATTTTTTACGACTAATAGCTTGCGCTATCAATAAGTTAAAGTACCGATGTCTACTATACAAAATGGATACAAGAAACAAAAAAGCCATGAAGCATAGTAGTAATAAACACAGCTGAAGGGGTTGTGTAACTGGCTGAATGGGTTGTGGTCCACATTCTCGGTTTCTTCACTCTTCACACTTACATGAACAAATCTTGGTCTTTATGTGATGTCTGATGTCCTAGTCGCATTCAAAGTTATACAAGCTTTCACAGATTTTGAGACCATTTCATTTTATGGATATGTGCCAATTGTGCCACACCGGGATTTATCCTACAAGCGGATGGCTTTCTCCGCATCTGTAGACTTGGTATTATTATTATGTGTGTCATCATGTGTAATTAATGTTGAATTTTAGTTTAAGGAATACATATATTAGAGATTCTTCTTGCAACTTATGATTGAAATGGTGCAGTATTGCTAGTCATATATCATGATACTTAACCCAAACATGTACATATGGACACACATTTTTTGTTTCCATCCATTCAAATGTAAATAAATGCTTGGGTTCACTGAAACCTTAACTCATAAATCTATGAGCTTTAATGGCATATACATGCAGCCGATTGTGGCTTATAAAGTTAGTTTGGCTTAATCTTTTTCGGATAACGTTGCAGTTTTGAGTACTATAAAAGGAGGGCTTCGTATCTTAATTGCAATAGTTATGATTTGATTCCAATGTCTCTACATGACACATCAAAACTAATTCCTATTATTCCCTAAGCATTGTAATAGTCAAATGGGAAAACGTTCCGTTCATTTATGCAAAGACTTGAACTCCAAATATGAATACTCCTTAATGAAGAAATTTTGATGAGCTAATAATTGCAAGTTCCCCATCAGCGTCAGTACTCCGGACGTGGATGCTACTTGTATATACGTATATATAACTGAAGTTATAGTGATGATAACCCTATTAATATTAAACGTAACCCTATTAATCTGATATGGTGTTCACTGACTGACTGTTGCTTGTCAGGGTTTTCACAAACCTTTTGAGAAGCCTATAGTGTCTCAGCATTAGTGCGTTTCTTTTTCCTTGCAAATCCTCTCTGTATACACACATCTCGCACGGATTCCTCAACGGCCAATTATTTTTTGCTTCTGAATTACCGTAATGTTATAAGATCATCATTTAAAGCAATTATCATCTTTGCCCTGGCGAACTTATGTAAAATTAAGACGGCTCAGAAAAATAAAATACTATGCATACCACCTGAGTTCCCGTAAGTGTACTCAATGCAGGTACTATACTCTTTCAGTAGTATTTTGGTACACAGTTTCTATTTCAAACAAAAGTACGTATGAATGTACAAAAATACATATATTACATAGTAATAGTAGAATTTCACATTTTTTATTTGCACTTGGAAAAACCCACGTTTATGCACTTCAAACATTTTTTTGATGCTCACAATTTAAAACAAGTAGAAACCGTTGGAGTCGAGTCGCATCTTAACTCGAAATGCATATAAAATCGTCTTAAAAATTCTAAATGTCATCCCATTTGTGTCTTCAACAACGAAAGACTATGCAGTGCTACCAAAGCTCGATGAACGTTGTGCATGACGCTGCCTCTGATGAAACCTTTTATACAATAATAGTTGATTGCAGTTTTCGTTTAGGGACAGTTGGTGGACAGTAATCAGTACAATAAACTACTAAAGAGTTCATATAGTCCATGAAATTTATGAAAAAGTCAAAATTTAAGAAATAGTTATCAAATACATCATGAATATAAATGATTATCATCGTTATGATCATCATGATCATCATCATCATTGAACATAATACATATAATTAAGCACTGACAGAAGCTATACAGAATGCTTATATGCTTTGATATGCTGATATGCATTTACAGGATATTGATTCATCTATCCTTTATTTTTCGTAACCGGCAACTTCTAGGCTTATCATTAAATAAATTAGATGCATTACAATAAAGCTTTGGCTTATGCATGCTAAAGTTTCATTGTAATCATGCATCATCATCACATCATCTTATGTTGTTAACAGCAAGAATCTGTTTTTCATGATTTTGTGTACTTCTATCACAACTCAAGGCATTGTACATAGCATAGCATCCAAGCAAGTGAGCCTGACGGGGACAACACACTAGCTGCGGGTACGGGGTACACTGTCACATGGCAGGAGACCGTCCACTGCACCGCACAACAATATACATAAGAACAAAAACAAACATCCAGTCAGCAGCAGCAGCAGCAAGCAGAAAAAAGAGAGGTTTTGGGTTTTGGATGTGTATATCCCAAAATACACTATTGCAATAGCTGCAGCAATCGATACTGAGCCAACTCATTTGCACAACACAACACATCATCGTCATCACCTGTCTGAATACTCGTCAAGAGTGAAGTTTGTGGGTTCAGGCAGTGCAAATTTACTAAATCGAGTTTGTGTTTTGCGGTGTGTGATTTACCAGCGTGGTAGGCAACTCAGATTGATTGATAGTAGCCGCATCAAGTAACTCAAATGGGAGCTGTAGCAAACTTCAACTAGGATAACATTTTTTGGATGGTTCTGAACGTTATGTAAGTGAAGTTGACATTTATGGTTTGTTTGACATTGGTGGAGAGTGTGATCAATGTAATTAATATTAGTTACAGATGGTATTCTACCCTTAATCAATTTAAATTGTGATAAAGTATTTTAAAACCATTTAAAAACTCTAATTGTGATTGGATTGTGTTTTTTTTTATTTTTAGCCTGTTAGTGGAAGCTAAGCAATAATGGCGAAGAATAAAAAGGGTGCTGGAGTAACCCAAAGTGCGCCCAACGTGTCAATCAATTCTCCCAGCAGTGGGGGACTTGTCCGGAGGGGTGTTAGGAGGGGAACAGGAACAGCTGATGAAACTGAGGATCCTCGGGTGGAAATAATACCAAATCGACCGGCAAATATGCCAAGAAGTAACGGGCGTCAGGGACCTTCTGCTCGTCACAGATCTCATCACAGTCGTCACCGGGGGTCGGAGAGTGATCGCGACGGTTGGTGGGTTAACAGGTAACCAAAATTAAAGCGATAATGGTAATTTCGTCAATTAGGTTTGTTGTGTGAGGTTTAAATGGATTTATTTAATTTTTAGGGTAATGTCTTTAGCGGCTCTTATCGGAATTGTTGGGTTTGTCGTATATTATGGCTACCTAGGGTACAAACAGACTCGCGTCCATACTCCATTAGCGGCGGATAAGGTTAGTTTTAAAGTTTTTCTGTATTGAACTACCGATTTTGTTGTTAACACTCGAGAAACAGTACTAATCATGGATTTTTTTACAATAGGTCACACAAAAATCAGGGCTTGATGTGCCAGACCGATTCTGGGGTACTTATCGTCCTGGTGTTTACTTTGGTATGAAACACCGCAGTCCCGTATCTTTAATTACTGGATTAATGTGGCTTATTCCATCAACCATTCAGACTGAAGGCCCTCAGCTACGGTATGTCACTACTTGCTCATTTTTTATGAAGTTTAGCTGCAAAATGTAGAGTTTAACTTGGTTTTTATTGACAGTAGTACATTTTAAAATTTAATTGATGATTATTTATAGGCATTTGTGCTTGCAAGAAGATAAACTAAAGAAGTACGGATGGGTTGAACATGACGGAGTCAATTTTGGGGTGCAAGAGATAACTGATAAACGCTTGGATATCGTGACATCTTTTGTTAAGCGTCAAGGTGGCTCACATGGTGGAGACTGGACAGCTAGAGTTGAAGTTAAACCTCAGGTATTTGAATCCTTCACTTTTAAATGTTGTTGTTACCTAAATATTTTGTTGCTCACCATTTCCATCAACATTCCTTATATGACGTTTACGATCCTTAATTGAATTATTCACTAAATTATTACCTAATTTCTTTATTGTAGGTATCTACGAAGGACATGAGAGACGAAACCGTATTGTTTTTCTACTTGGCAAAGGAGGGTCGGGTGGATGGACAGATGACACCTGAATTTGATTCAAATGGAGGTTTGAGTGCAGTCCGAAGTTCAAACACTGATTTAGGAAATTTTGTGATTCGGTAGGTGCTTTTGTTTGTGTGTTTTATCTTTGGGCTGTGATTATTTCTCACTGCTTACTAACGTTAATTTTGTGCATTCCTTCATAACAGGTTCATGAATGGGAGTGATACCCTTTCAGTATCATCGTTCAGTACAAAACTACGTCATTTAACTGATATTAGCGCTGTGACCTTGCAAAATTTGGGAATACGCAGTGACACCGAGAAGCCACTATTCGTTATGAATCAAAAGGGAGCAATAACCGACGATCCGGATATCATTATTTATATGGTAAGCAAAAAACAAGTCCGTTTGGTTATGAAATTTAACAAATTCAGCGAATTGTGCATCAATGTTTACTGTATACTTAGGTTCACATAAAAGGAAAGTTCACATTAGATATTGTATTCGAATCTGGAAGCTTTTTTGACCGTCCTGATATTCTCGCTGGGGATACCTACACGCAAGCTTTGACACATTATAGGTAAAGTAACTGTTCCTTTTCCAATAGCAACAAATTTAGGCATAAAATTAAAAATTGTGTAAATTTATTGGGTTTTAAAATACTATAAATTTTTTGAACTACAGAAAGGAGTTCCAGAAGAAGTTTGAATCCAAATTCCGTTTGCGTGAAAAGGGATTAAATTCCACTTACATCAAGTTTGCGCAAGCTGCAATGAGTAACATGGTTGGAGGAATTGGGTACTTTTACGGTCATTCGAAAGTCTTGGGACCCTATCAAACAGTGCCCGTTGCCTACTGGAATGCAGGGTTGTACGCTTCAGTTCCATCCCGAAGCTTTTTCCCAAGAGGCTTCCTTTGGGATGAAGGGTTTCACCTTTTGCTCGTGAATAAATGGAATCCTGAAATTTCTGTTGACATAATTTCCCACTGGCTGGATCTGATGAATACTGAAGGTTGGATTCCAAGGGAGCAAATTTTAGGAGAAGAAGCTATAAGCCGTGTCCCAGAAGAATTTGTAGTCCAGCGCAATGACGTCGCCAACCCTCCAACACTAATTATGGCCTTGCTAGACCTTATTGAACGCCACCGTGATTGGCTCCTCGCTAGTCAGAAAACAACACTTATAAAAATGTGGCCACGACTCCAAGCATGGTACAATTGGTTGAATAGGACTCAAGCAGGAGATGAGCCAACAGTTTACAGGTGCTTAATTTTTTTTTTAGAAATGATATATTATAATGTCTTTAAATTCAAAAGTATGATAAAATTTGATAATTTTTTTTGGGGTCGTTATAGATGGAGAGGACGTAATGGCACCACCCTTCGAGAATTGAGTCCTAAAACGCTTGCCTCCGGCCTAGATGATTTTCCCCGATCATCTCATCCCAGCACAGACGAACGTCATTTGGACTTGCGTTGTTGGATGGCTATGAGCTCAAAACTGATGGCTGAACTTGCAGACCTACTGGAGTTAGACTACGACTACAATAAATACCTGGACACGTACAAAACTTTAATCGATCCTGATTTACTGGACAAATTGCATTGGTCTGATGACTTTCAATCCTATCTGGACTATGGCCTTCATTCAGACAACGTAGTTCTTCAGTATCCCAGTCAAACCCAGAATGCAAAAAATCATCCTCGTGAGAAAATCCGCTACACCCTTACACCACCAGAGTATCAATTTGTTAACATGTTTGGCTATGTCAGCTTGTTTCCAATGAGTCTCCAACTTCTCAGCCCGGATTCACCTAGACTGCTACCCATTCTCGAGAAGCTTCAAGATCCTGATCAACTGTGGACACCATATGGTCTTAGATCTCTGTCGGCTAGTGCTCCTCTCTACCAAAAACGTAATACCGAGCATGATCCTCCGTACTGGCGTGGGGCCGTTTGGATCAACATCAACTTCTTAACGCTGAAAGCTTTAAAGAGCTACTCAAAGGCTCCATCCCCGGTTGGAGAACTGGCTCAAGAAATTCATGCCAAACTTCGTACCAACATAATGTCGAACGTTGTTAGCGAATACTATAAGACTGGTTACGTTTGGGAACAGTACGATGACTCTACAGGACAAGGAAAAGGTTGTAGACCCTTCACAGGCTGGTCAGCACTGGTTGCATTGATAATGGCCGAAGAATATTGATACATCATTTTAGTCATGTAACTTACTTAATTAAAAAACCAAATAAATATATGTATACACCGGATATCCTGTTAATCTCTGAGCCAGTTTTCACAATCTCATATTCAGCACGTGGTAAGTTTACTTTTTATTGTGATAAGATTACTTTTTAAAAACTAACTTTTCTAAAGAGCATTCCCCCGTGTATGATATTGTGCTGCTATGAACATGAGATTATGAAAGTCTTGTTCAAAAGTCATTATATTATTATTATTATTATGAATCATACATAAAAAACTAGTGTAAGGAAACAAAATGAACTTGCTTTTAACTTAATATAAATACGAAATAAAACAAAAAACGTTTTTTATAAATATGCAATATGGTATGTTTTGATAAATATTATTTATAAATAGAAAATAAGGACGGCATTATATATTGTTACAAAAGGACGTACGCGGCTTTAAAAGCAATTTATTGCAACTTTGGAACTTTTTTTTCTCACAATAACAGCAAAGATAAAAACATAGGTACATGTTTTGTGCAATTTCAGCAAATTACGTAGTGTTACAAAAGAGTCGATGATAACCTGAAGGTTGCATTCGGATGTCTGGATTAATTTATAAAATAGCTAGATTAAGATCAGTAACTGCCCACTAAATACTGCATTAAGATCCCATAACCTAAGTATAAGTTGGTATAAATATACTCAAAAGGTTTTCCGATGAACAGCTCGCTGCCCTTCTTCCTCATACTCTCGTTTTGACACCCACATTTTCTTAAAGGTATCCAATGATGCGAGAATTGAGCCACCAATCCAAGTAGAATACAATCTCTCTTGAGGGGCTGAGATCTAGGGAAAAAAATCATTATTATACATTAACCATACCACATACTCAAACTAACGCACACCATGACGCAAAATATTTTTTTTAAAATTAAAACTAAAATGTTTTTGATGGCGTACTTTGATCTTCACGTCTTTTGGCGCTAGCTTCCTTAACTCTCCTAGAAGCCTGTCTCCAAAGCCCTAAAACAAGAACAGGAAAATGAGTAAATCCAAGCTGACATTCTCATTTTCTAACTCAATTTATGTTGAGACGTTAAGTACCTTAAATAAAGTTGACCCTCCGGAAAGAACTATGTTTTGGAATAGAATCTTACGAAGATCTAAGTCAGACTTCTGAATTGAAAAGAGTAAAACTTCATGCATTCCTTCACATTCTTCACCCAACAAATCAGGTCGGAAGAGTACCTCAGGGGCTCGGAAACGAGCTGGTCCAATCTGTTATAAGAAAATTTTGAATGATTATTTGTCTTGTAAGTTTTAAGGGATATATCATCGCATATCGACAAAAAGAATCTAATCATACGTCTAAGCTATTGCCGTCAGGTAACTTATAGACCCTCTTTTCTGCATCACTAGATTCTTCTTTGTAGGGATTGGAGGACAAGTAGCATTCCTTTTCCTTGATAGTCTTCACAATTTCAAATTCAGACGATGTTCTGAACAGATGCCCTTCCTTCCTTAGTAACAACCTGAACAAGGAAAAATGAAAATGCATAAAAGTCTCGTCTAGACCAATTCCAGTAAACCTTACGAACTACCTCAACCTGGAAAAGTCATATAAAGTAATTACCTCAGATAACGGGTGACATCACGTCCAGCAACATCAATTCTCATAATGCTATGTGGCAGTGCAAATCCTTCATAAATGGGAACAGCGTGAGATACACCATCCCCTGCATCAAGCACCACACCCGTGGTTCGACCAGTGGCGTACCTAAAAGTACAAAATAGCGTAAAAATTGCATGAAACATAAATGTGGACACTTGGTAGAAGAGTGTATTTTGAAATTGGTAAAAAGTAAACTCACAGACTGAGAACAGCTTGCATAGAAACAAATAAGGCCGGAACGTTGAGAGTTTCAAAGAAGATTTCAGCCGACTTCTCACGGTTCCTCCTTGGATTTAAAGGGGCTTCCGTTAACAAGACGGGATGCTGGATCAAGAATGATTGAAGATCTCGTTATTAGGCCTCGTCATCTTTTAACAGCTTTCAAAATTAAATTGTTAATTTTAACATACCTCCTCCGAAAATGACTGCAACTGATCTTTACTATAAATATACTGCCATATACGTTCCATATCATTCCAATCGGTTACAATTCCATGTTCCATAGGGTACTTAATGGCCAGTAAACCACGATGCTCCTCTGCTTTTGGACCGATGAACAAATCACCTTCCAAAGCTCCAGCCATAACCCTCATATGTTTTGGACGTCCCACACTAAAAATTAAAACATTAAAATAATTAAAACTTGCTGCACATAATCAAGCATGCTCTACTGCAATATGGAATAGTTTTTACTCACTAATTCGGAAATCGGCATTTTGGAATTTGATCTCCAGCGAATCCTGCCTTAATCACTCCAGAGCCCTGTTTAAAAGGAAAATATACATAATATTAATAATTATACACAAGCAAAACAAAATGTACTATTAAGCAACGTTTATATATCAAAAATGAGTATTTCACTTACATTATCAATCACAACAGGCTGATTAACTAACTCCATCTTGAATCACACTACACAAAAGGCCAATATGTTAAAGCTGAGCGAGAAACTAACAAACGACGTACTTATTGTAGCTAAATCCGGTCAATCTGGAAAGAAAGAGGTTAACGAACTCGTAGAAAGGGCACTTGATAATTCTACAACTTAGTTATCACTAAACTTGGCAATTAGAAGAAGAACAAGGCATTAAATTTTTCTCATCGTGTCACCAGTCAGTTCCGATGAGATCCCGAATACCACCACCTTTCCTCCAGTAATAAGCATTTACTGACTTAATCACAAAAAATGGTAACAAAATGCACAACAACCCAAGAAATTATTGGAACATGCCGAAAAAAAACTTTTATACACAAACGCTAAAACTGTACAAATCTGTCAAAAAGAGGAACCCTCAGAATAATAATGAGCATCTGATCGGTGCTCCTATCTCAACCTCAACAAAACTAATCAATTCCAAGTCCTCACCTCAATCGTATCGTCATTCACACAAAAGTATTCTCAAATGAGCCAGGTTGAGAGAAATAATGTATGTATATCGGCTGGTCAGCCTCTCTTACATCATCATACTTTGGTATTTTACTATGCTTACCTTACTCACACAAATGAGAAAATTAGCCGAGAATCCAAACTCAACTCAGTGTAGGAGGAGGACGGGATGATAAATCTAATACCACTCCACCATATATATAAACTAGGGATTTAGCATACGCTGTATGCTCCAAATCATTAAATTGAATAGTGATCATCATCATCATACCTGTATGTGAGCATCAAATTAGATATACTACATGTAGTAAATATTAACCGATAGATTTATTTGCCAGCTCTTCTTTGTTTAAATTTGATTTGCTAAAGAACTTTAAGATTAGATTCAAGCTCTGCAAAATGACATGCACATTGTGCTACTTCACCGCTTCATTAGTTCCGCGATCTTCTCACACTACTTCCAATTTCATCATACTACTCCCAATTCTCTTCCAATCACATTACTCCCAATTCACACGGATACTTATCCTTTTCATACCAAAATCTAATTTATGACTGCTTATTGTGTACACTGTTTTTATCATTATTCATATATCACATGAATTTATGGTATCTACAACGCTGCAACATGGCTGCCTTACAATGTAATGTATGTAAAATGGGCTTCATTTCATTTTATGTGTATGTAAAATGGGCTTCATTCATTTTATGTGTATGTAAAATGGACTTCATTTCATTTTATGTGCATGTAAAAAGGGCTTCATTCATTTAATGTGTATGTAAAAAGGGCTTCATTCATCTTATGCGTATGTAAAAAGGGCTTCATTTCATTTTATGTGTATGTAAAAAGGGCTTCATTCATCTTATGTGTATGTAAAAAGGGCTTCATTTCATTTTATGTGTATGTAAAAAGGGCTTCATTTCATTTTATGTGTATGTAAAATGGGCTTCATTTCATTTTATGTGTATGTAAAATGGGCTTCATTTCATTTTATGTGTATGTAAAAAGGGTTGGAAACAAAAACAATTTATTTGATGCTTCAAAATAATAAGTAATTACTGTCCTATCAATTAACACCAATTACCGTCAGTTCTTCGTCAAAAAAAAAAATCAGTTCTTCACCAAAGGGAACAAAAATAATACTGACTGTACCGAGAATTGTACACGGAACTTTGCAATGATACACGCACCGCCTAATCCCCTTTGCTGCTTGGTTACCTTTCAGATAATGCGTGTAATAGAGTAGATATGTGCCTACTCTATTCTATCTTGCCAAAACAGAGCCATGTCCGATATTATATAGATATACCTTCTGCATACAATCTGCTGTTGTTAATGCCCACTCTTGGATAATATGATGTTGAACGGTAGTCGCAGTGAGAAGCTAAGAATTTACATTTTTCTGCTTCTTCACACAACATAAAACGCTAAGAGAAAATGATATGGAATGAAATTAGGCCTACATCATCGACAAACGTAAGATTGTGTATATAGCAAAATGACAAGCCGACCAAGAGCATTAGTCACTATCGCGTTTGATTTTGGAGCGTGGTTGGGCTGTCAAGTGGAGTGGGGCGGTTGGAGATTTAATTCTTGCTGGCAATCGAGAATCGTTTCTTTGTTGCGCTTGTGAGCGAGCTATTCTGTGGAAATGCATAAAAACAATGCAAGGTACTTATGCTAAAGTCGGGGCTTACCTAATATATTTGCACCCTTTAATTTCATAATTTTACTGAAAAAACGCCAAAGAGAAATCAACGTAGAAATTTCATGGACCACTATTTTTAATTCCTCTCAGTTGTATTGCGAATGAAAGGCTGCTCCGTCTGTTCTTTATTACCTTTCCATTTTCATTAATAATATCTACCAAGATTAGAATGTATGAGCTTAGCTTGTGTGACAGAACTGCGAATTTTCCATGTTTTACAATGTAACAGCAATTAGAAATGTTTTCGGACTCCGAGCCGTTTTCGATAGTAATTATTATCAGAATTTTTTAAAAGTTACGGGATACCCTTGCCTCAATAATTAATGCTCGGATTATGTTCTCTGTTGCGGTGTGTGTAACATACTATAATAATATCAATGTTAAATTCAAAGAATGCATAATTTTTGTTACCAATCGAACTTGTATCATATGTATACGTTAACGGTGACGAATTTCAAGCTTCAAATTTTCTGCTAAGAAATAAAGCAATTCAATTTTCATCCAAATTGTATTGAATTCTAATTTAAAACGGCGTAAAACGGGTGAAATGTCCCAAAATGTATTAATTCTCTAGCAGTGAATAGGCTCATAACATCAAGCTTAATACTTATATACAATATGCTGTTTACCTAAAATACTTGTTTGACCAAACAAAATATAGGTTTACAACCAGGCACCAATAAGCACTTACATCAAAGAACCGAAATGTTCGGCCTCCGTCGGCTCTAATTTCTTCTTTCTCAGAACCAAAGCTTACTGGAATGCAGCAACAGCATCTAAACTAAGCAATGGGGTGAGTGGGCTTTCCAATACAATGTAGAAACAATTCTTGTCCGTATGTATTTCTAGATATAATCCTTTAGAAAATCCTAGCTTCTTTGCAACCGTTCATGTTATCATTAAATTGTGTATATATATTCTCTATGTGAGGCACTAGGCATTAAAGAATAAGTTTGTATCATACTCTGTACCCTTCTTAGCATTATACGGTCTACTGAAATCTAATGTATATCTCAGATTTTCTATAATTTGGCAAAGCAATGTTTATGTACATATCATTTTAGAAAAGCTAGATACTAGATGCACAGAAAGATATTCACTAGAGTTTTCATCTTCATAAGCTCATTAAAAGCAGAAGATTTTAGCTATAGATTTTATATAAAACTATGTTTTTCGTCCGTCCGTCAGCTCTCTGATATCGTAGATATTTATCGATAAAGCTTATTAAAAAAGTTATCTCAATGATTGTTCGTGCTTGCAGGGAAATGAAATTGAGAAAGAGTACATTTAAGTATCTCAACTATCACGAATCAAAACAATCTTTCACGACATTTAACACACATAAAAAAGCACATGTACAAAATGGAACTGTTTCCAATCCGATATATCAGCCTGTTAAATTATCTTATCAATTTTACATAAAGAACGAAAAGTAAACATCAGGCTGAAATACTACTACATGTAAATTCAGTGGTCTTTTTACTACTTAAATTAACTAACACAATGTTTGTGACTCTTTTATCTGCGGTTACAACCATTTATATTTACATATGCTTTTATAATAAGGATGTCTTTTTCAGGAATGATAATGCTAATAAGGTGGTGTAAAACTAGAATCAGTTGTGAGCTCTAATCCTAATCCTCTCTATGTATATATCTCTACATATCACGTCCCCTTTTCATCACATCATCACTAAAGCTCATTTGGCTAACCGTGTTTTCAGATCGCTCCCTGCATTATGTGAATGTGAATTCTCTGCAACAACGGAACCGACCCTACAACGTTTTTAGTATGTATATGGATTAGTCAGACATGTATGTATGTACGGACTAGGCAGTTGAATGAAACTACGGGCTCTAGCCAGCTTTCCCTTTGTCGGCTTACTTTGAGCAGTATGGTTTAAATAGCCCGTACCAAGCATGAGCTCCGCATGAAGCATAATGAATCGTCTGTACGGTATATACGTAGTTGGTAAATGTACACACATGTCTTTACATGTAAAAAGATGCTTTTATTTCACATAACGCTTCTTCTCTACAACATAATATGTATATGGTTATATGATATGTTTCTACAACTATAAGGTCCGTGATATGCATATATAGCTACACATAATTTTGTTCGCTTGGTCAATAGCCAATGATGCCAATATGGAGAAGCTGCGTCGACAATGCTGTAGTTTTCATATCCTAATATAAACGCATAGTACTTGCGTCTACCGCTGTGCAGTTCATAACATTTAACTTTTTTATTATAGCAAAACATTAAGTTCACACTCTTAGTGTTTACAGCTACCATTAAAAAATACGCATTTTATTTAACTGGTATACTTTTGAAACTAAATTACCACCAATGAATTAGAGTTTAGAGGAGTTAGTAAACGAAAAGGTTTGGAAGCTGAAATCACACCAAAGTGAAGCTAATGGAAATATAAATTTGACTGTTAATGGCTGTGTTAAAAGCCAGAAGAAATTAATATAGCAAGTGTTTAGAGTGTGAGCGGTAGCCAGTAGTTGGTGAAATATTTAGAATGGTGGACTCACCTTCGCCCCCACCGAATCATGATCATAGATCATCCAGAAGTCGAAGTCCGTCAGTTAGTAGTAGATCCTCTGCAGTTAGAAATGGGACATCGCATCATAGCCAGTCATCTCATAATAGTACTAGCAGATCAAAAACATACTCAAAGGAAGCAGTTAAAGTTGTTCAAGTTGCCAATATAGCTCCACAAGCCACCAGGGAGCAAATGCAAGCATTGTTTGGATATGTGGGGAAAATTGATGACATTCGTTTGTATCCTACGGTGTAAGTTGTTTTTATGATAAAAAAAATTATATTTTTTGAGAATGCATATGAAATATCCCATTTTATTATAATGTTTTACAGGGACATAGGATTGCAGCTTCAATCGAAAATTTGTTTTGTTAAGTTTTATGACACAACGAGCGTTGGAAGTGCTCAGCATCTTACCAACACTGTTTTTATTGATAGAGTGCTAATAGTCATACCATTTTTAGACGGTAGGTAAAAATTAAATAAAGTCAATGCAAAAATATTTTTGAAATGTGAAGCATAATGAGATTATGTTTTGTGAATTTAAGGCGATATTCCTGATGAAACAAGAGCATTAGAACTTTTAGCAAGCGGCTCTCTACTTCCAGGAATTGCAGATCCTAAGCTTCCACAGCATGTTACAAGTCAGGTATGTAACCATGCATACGTATCTAACTTTTCAACATACTAATGCAAAGATGCACAAGGAGTAAATTCTAATAATAAATGTGTTTAATTGTAGCTGGAAGGAATTCCGCCACTCCAAGTTGTTATCACCAAGGATCCTCGACTATTAGAAAGAAATATACCATTGTATCCATCTCTGCCTCCCACAGTTGATTCACGCAAAATTGAAGAAATCCGTCGAACCATAATGGTCTGCAACATAGACCCAGATGTAAGTCTAGATAAACCGCGATAATTTAAATATTCAAGACTTTAGTTTCTATTATTGAAATGGGCTATCAAGGTCTAATATTGCAATGATTTGATGACGAAATTAATTTCAACAATAATATGAAATGAAATGAAATGAAATGTGATAATGAAATTTTTTCAACAGATATCAGCACAAGATGCCATGGACTATTTTTCCAGAGCAGGAGAAGTGAAGTATTTCCGCTTTTGTACGAGAGACAATGACCCGCTCAAATTTGCTTTGATCGAGTTCTCGGAGCAGCCAGCCATCCTCGACGCTTTGACGTTTAATGGGCAAACATTAGGCCACAAAGTGATCAGGTACGAATATCTAGTAACTAGTATTGACCGCATGAATGGATTCTATTGGGGCAATGAAATTTGTAAAATTGAAATGAGAGGAGTTATATATATTATGTAAATCTGACCATTGCTATGTTACGAAACGGAGGAAACACAACAGACTTCTTCACCGTAATAAGACCGTGGCACATCAAAAACCAAAAAAAAATCGGTTTGCATAAATGCATAATCTGTTTTCGGAGTTTCATTCTTTTTATTTTTCAGTGTCCATTCTTTCCCTGTGCTGGTGATCGGTTAGTTTATTCGATGGGCGTCATTGGTTCAAAACAAATCACTCACCAACCACATTAACCACCATCATAAAAAAATCGCCGTTTTCTGTCTCATGGCCTGTGTGTTACGTCATTCATCGCGCTTAGTTTTGTAGTGACTCTTGACTGATTACAGAAGAACTTTTCCGACTCTTCAATACAATACGGCTCCCATTCCTAATCTGCTTTTTTATCTTTTTCGTTTTTCTATTATTTGTGTCAGCGTTACTGAACATTTGACCTTTAGTGTAAGTGTATGTACTACTTATATATATTCAGGTACTCGTGATGTCCCTTGATACTTCACTCACGTAGCTGAGCTAATACTGTCAAAAATGTCAACAGTAGCTTGTGATTGATAAGTTGATAACAGTTATAAAGAATACCAAAAATGTCCGAAGCTCTCTCATGAGCCTCCTTCGTTGTCTTTATGCTCTTTAGATTCCAAAAAATTGCAAGTACGCAAAACGTACATTTTCTCACTCTCTCACTCTCTACCTACATGACAGTTGTATGGACAAATTTGCTAGAAAATTAGGTACCGTACAGTAGGTAAGTATGAATATTCTGTTCGGGGCAAGATAAAACGTTCTATTTTGGGATCAGAATTTTTTTTAAAACGAATCACTGAATATGATTGAGTCTCTTTCATTTGTATTTGTATACTGTATTTAGCATTACAAATCCATACCAAACCACAAGGAACTTCAAATAATTTCAACTTACTTGGACAGTATTTCAATCAATTACTACTCAACAATGAATCGATTATTATTTTATTTTTCAATTATATTTGAGCCAAAAAAATATTATGTTGGTTTTTTATAGAAGCGAACTAGTTGCTCGAGCTGAGTTAAAAAAAATTGTAGTGACTTAAAGTTACCTTTAAGTTTTGTTTGTACGTTCACTTGTTGAAAAAAAATGTTTATGGCGTATCGAACAAATGTGAAACGGCTTCTCTTTTGGTTTTTTTCTGTATGTCAGTGTTGTGGGGAGCCTCAGTTAAGGACTTGCCTGGGAAACCGGACGAGCGGCAATGAATCACATGCGATTGAAAGATCTTGGCTCTCAATAGTTGTGCTTGGTAAATACAATGGTTAGATTTAGGAAAACGGGTTTCTTTTTACATAATGTGTAGGCTATAAAAAAGATTCATGCAACAAAGCCTACATACAAAAAAACAATGATTTTAAGTTCATCCGGAGTGATGATTTTGAAAACATCTAAGTGATGACTACGTTTCTTTTTGTTTGTTCTGTGTGTGTAAAGGCACAATCTGAATAGCTGCTAGGCGGATGCGCCATCCTCTTAAGCTAACTTGACTTGCGAGTCACGTAGAAGTGAGTACTGTTCCAAACCAATCCATTGCCCATCTTTCTCATATTTTAATTTTGATTGTCTTCATTTTTTGGTAACAACTGACGAGTAAGTTTGTTGGAACGTCAGGACCAGGGATTCTCATTACTACTGAGTATTAATCTTGCCACGCCCACGATCAACAAGGTTTCCTAATGATTATGAGATTCTAATCCCGATATTTTGTGTCTAGGGTTTATCATGCCACCCAAGCTATTATCAAACCCCAAGCGAAAACCAATGAGGCTGCTCAAAAGGAAATTGAAGAAGCTATGTCCAGGCAGGCCCAAAATCTTCTTACACACGGCCTGGATACAACTGGTGAGTATATTGTTACCTAGCTATCATAACCGTCGTAAGACCGCAGACAAACACTGATCTTAGGCTTTATGAAAACAGTGGCACCTTCCGTGAAGGAAAAGAGGAGGAGTAGAAGCAGAAGTAGGTCACACAGTCGAAGATCCAGATCCAGAGGGCGAAGACGCTCCCGTTCAAGAAGTCGTCGTCGTTCTTCCCGATCCCGTAGTCGCCGCTCCTCCTCACGACATAGGGATAGGTATCGCTCCAAGACGAAAAAGTCGCGGTCTCGATCTAGGTAAGCTATGCCTCCATGACTTCAAATCAACTTAAAACCCCTCGAGTATTTTTTATAAATATTTCAAATGCCAATATGTGATATTCATTTAACAGGGATAAACGAAGGAGTCGCAGTAGAAGAAGGTCAAGAAGCAGAGGAAGAACTCGTAAGAGTCGCAGCAGATCACACTCCAAGAGATCCAGGTCTAGATCCAGGAAGCGTGAGGAAAAAAAGAAGTCCAAGAAAGACAAGGACAGGGATAAAGATAGAGAAAAAGATAGAAACAAGGATAAAGATCACAAAGAGAACGGCGTACGTCTTTCTTTAAATCATGTATGTGGTATACCAAACATATTCAAATTATCTTTACTAGTTGGCAAGTATTAACTAATGCAACTTTAAAATTCTACACACACAGGATGAAAATGATGGGCCTAATCAAAAGGAGAAGAAAAGTAAGTCAGACAGGAGAAGCCGGTCTCCAAAAACAGAATCTAAAAAACGAAGAAGATCTCGTTCACGATCACATTCAAGAAAACGGAGCTCTCCAGGGTAAAAAAAATTGTTTCAAATTACACGTCCCAGCTATTAAACATTAGAATGCAAAATATTTCATTTATTTTTTTCATTCTGATTTGACAGTCACGAAAAGAAGCGATCAAAGAGTAAAAAGAAAAAGAAGGACAACAGTGATCGAGAGCCAAGTGTGGATAGTGTGGGCCATAGTAGAAGCAGTAGTCAAGAAAAACGATCGAAAAAGGAGTCATCCGGAGATTTGGAATACGACGATAAATCTGACATTTCAAGGCGTGGGGATATGGATGATGGGAGTTTGATTGCAGCTTGAATACCCCCCAAAAAGGAAATATGCTACATTACAAATTATCAGCAGTACATAACTGTTAGTTGACTCTGTTTAAAAAAACAAAACACCTGAATGATTGTGGAAGAACTGAAATTATTCCTGAACTAAGCACTATATCTATACATATTTCGTAGTTTATTATTATTATTATATTCCATCGTGCATTTTAGAGTTAAATCAATTGATTTTTTAATGATGAATTTAATGGTTCAGTTTTTAACAGAGTTGTCACAACGCTTGCATCTCTTTTTAACTCTTTTTAACCTAACTGGTAGTGATAGTAGTACATAGACACATAAGTTTTAAACATCAATTGAGCCACATCATTTTGTAACATGAACAAACAAAAAATATTTACCACTTTACGCATTTTGAGTAATATTAACAGCTAGAATTAAAAGTTTATTATTTGCAGGAATTCTTTTGATCTGTATGGTAGCAATAAAATAGATTATATGCATTTCATAGAATATATGTATCTTAGAGCTGAAATCGTTTGTTGATCGAGGCATTTAATCCTCTCATAACTTTATAGATATAACTCACGAGAAAAAAAACACCTGTATAAATTTCAGGCTGTAAGTGGATCTTGGTTCACAATTTACGTTTATTACATCATCTCTTCAACTTTCAGTGAAACTGGTTGATACAAAAACTGAAGGATTTATTCAAGTGAAAGTGGAAATTTGATTGCACTGACTCAAAGTGCATTATATCATTTTATTTTATTCTCCATTTTAACTGAAGCTGTTTTAAAACTGTGTTATTTATCAATACATATATACATTAATTAGACCTGTCTGGTTGTTTGCCTTAAGGTCAGTTACTGATGAAAATATACTAGTACAATTATTATTAGTTGTTTATGAATCAGATTCGTATACATAAGGTAATATTGAATGTGTGTATGTAAATGTTAAACATCAATAAATGGCATTCATTTTCGAATGCAGCTAAAAATACTGGTGAATTAAACAAGCAGTTTTTAATTATTTCGTGGTTTTATTACATCAGAGTAACTTTGGGCAGCAGAAAAGGTTGGATCATTGTTCCATTATGTTATACAGTGAGTATTTGAAAAATTAACCGGCTACTCAGTTTGTGCAATGGAAAATTATTCGGAGCTATAATTATATCATATGCTTCATTCTTCGAACGATAGTTACATAATTTTAGTTTCAGGTACTAAAATCGTCATCATCATCATCATCATCATCATAAATATTTCACTTCGATTGGATTTATAGCAGGATACTTGCTCTACCTGCATTTAGTTAGTGCGTTTGGCAGTACTTGATGCAAACTAGTTGGTTCAATATACAAATTAAATACACGTCCTTATCTCCTTAGTAAGGTCTCATCATAACCATATTGTTACTTATCAATATGAAACACAAGATTTGATACAATAGGAGCAGTATTAGCAGCGAAGCTTTTTTGAGTGAGTGGACGGATAATGGATAGAGAGTGAAGTTCAATAGTTGTGTCTGTGTATACACTAAACTTGTTACTTTTAGGATTTGGATTGTGCAGACAGTGGGAAATTAGAAAGTAAGAACTCGCCCCATTTCTCAATTGTACAAAAAGGCAAGTGAGAGTAGAAATTTTCCTTGGCCTTCTCTACCATATAGCATAGGGCTAGGGATATGTGCCTGTGTAGTAGTAATATGCTCTCTCATATCTGTCAATATTGATAGTTTCGGCGTGTATAGAGGTTCCAAATATTGTATAATTTTGTAGACCTGTGTTATTGGCTACATTTTAAGCTCAATAGTTTAAGTGTGATCAATACAAATTTAACTGTGGACACTTGTCAGTTAGCTAGTATTTTTTCTTTAGTTTTTACATCCTATCACTTAGATCTATAAGCACTTAGTAAATTATCCTTGGGTGAGCAATGGCAGACGACCGGAATGCGGACTTATCACAAAAGGCTCCTTTGACAGTTGGAAGTCATATAAAATGCCGGTACCAAGGGGGTGAAGTGGAGGGTCAGGTAGCAGCATTTAACAGCGCCTCACGGCTCCTAATTATTAGTAAGTTGAGACACAAACCATGATGTGTATCTTATTTGCTATGACAACTTCAAATACTAGCTGTAATATTAAAGTGACTAAATTGCAAAAAATAAAAGTATTCAATTTTATATTCAATGAAGCCCGACCGAATTCACATTTTCTGAACATTTGTGAATTTAAGGAACTTTGTTGATAAATATTACTGCATTCCTTGTAAAAATATGGTTTCTTTACAATTTTGTTTTTTGAAATTTACAGAGGCACCTGCATCCAATGGAAAATCCACAAATAATGATATATACGTTATTAACGCTGAGTACGTGGAAAAATTAAGTATTGAAGATGGGTCTCCGGCCGATACGCTTCGGGCCATTGATTTTGCAAAGGTAAACAATAATAATGTGCATCGAGACTTTGAAAGACATTAGTTAGTTAATTACCAGTATAGTTCAGGTGTGATCATTTTTGTACAAAAATGTGTTTTCACACTGTTGCTGAGCTATCAAAAACCTCAGCAGTTTATCAGTTTTTCTAATACCAAAACCACTGTTTTCTACTTTTAGTTGGAGAAACGACGTTTAAAATCAATAGGACTTAAAAAAGCCCGGATTCGTGCATTATCTGCAGATGTTGCCCCTGAAGGAAGGAAACTGTTTCTTACAATAATTAAGACGTAAGTTATCAAACATAACGACAAGTTTCTAATTTGACAGTGTAAGAAATGCTACTTTTAAGGGTATTACGCTTGAACTCTCAAAAGTGTTAGATGGCTATTAAATCAATTATTAGATATTGTTGAATATGCCCAGAAAGACGCTGTCTTGGCTAATTCTATAATTTGAAAAAGTTTTATGCCGGAACAAATTAGAAACTTGTTGATTGTATACACTAGTTACACTGCCAAATGAAAAATTAAAGTAATTTAAATGATTCTAGGCATATTAGTCTAACCTGTTTTACGTTTTATTTTTCATTTCAGTATTGATGAAGTTGCGTGGGATGGCGAAAAAATTTTAGTATTGAATGAGGTTACGATTTCTCCACCCTACCGAGTAGAAAATGTAACCGGCGAGAAAGAGGCATCAGTAATTCACGTCAAGAAAATAGTAGACAAACACTGGAAAGAGACACAGAGCTCACAACCTCCGACATGAACTGCGTTTTTTTATTCCATCGTATAATAAATAGAGTAATAGTGTAATAGAGAAAAGTCTTTACGTCATACCTTCATAATAGTTATAATCGATGAGTTGAAAACATTATATTAGTCGATTTTTTTCAAATCTTGTCAGTCTACTAAAACATCAAGTGATTTTTATTATCAAAATGAATGATTAAAGTGCAAGTAGAATTCTTAAGTTTTATAACGTATAATCCTGTCTAAAAACCTACACGTGGTCTTGTTATTTTCATGTACTTACATTATATTGAAGAATTCTTCACGTAATGAGTAACTTTAAACCATTACTACCTCAATACGTAGTAAGCGTACATATAACCTTGCATCAACTTATCCCATTTCCGTAAGGCAACCAGTCATAGTAAAAATCCTCGTATGAATATTCCTTACGCAACCTTTCAATGACTCAATTCTTATCAATTATATAATCACATTCAATTTCATATAACCATATATTGGCATGACATGACCATTAAACAAATTGATATTATGTATACTGTAGACATCCACAGTAAAATTTTAAAGTTTAAAAAGCAATCACATAATGATACAATGCGATTTAAATCTATTTTTAAATTTCATATTAAATGGAATTATGAGAAAATGTAGAATGGCGTACAAGTACAACATAAAACATGGAACTATGCGTACAGGTTGTATCCATAACGTCAGCTTTCTGCTGTTGTCCATAACGATATGTACGTAGCCACCTACTTTTTAATATTCTGTTTTCATTTCTATCAATATAGATTAACCTTGGCTGGCCCTTTAAGGCTACATTCAAATTAACATCTTTAAAATATGCAGGGTAAATGCAGTGATCGATAAAGTGCAAAATTGCTGTTATTTGGCACATCCCCATAACCATTATGCTGTATTCTACTGGTTTAAATTTTTACGTACTGCATTCAAACAAAATTATTTGCACCACTTGCTTACTCATTTGCTTGACAGGATTTTGATTTGGTAATTCGATCGTAAAATTTCGATTCGAAAATGATGAATTAACGTGATTGAGACGCTGTGACAATCTATCTATATCAACAGCTTTATAGATATTTTTCAGCACGAGTCAGTGCTTGCATATTTTATCAAATGTAAGACATAGGTTACTATCATACACAAAATACAAATTACAGTAGCTTCATCAATGAGTGAGGAAACAAATCTTCAGTGTTATCTTGATGGCTCTGAAACAAGTAAATCAGAAAATATTAACATAAGACCGGATTGCATTGCTAAGGCATTTTGAGAAAACGACAAATCATTGTGTGCGTACATGAAATTGCAGCTCTATTCATACATTTTAAAAATAATTTTTATTGAAGTTTTAAGCCGTTAACATATAACTTCTGCTCACAGCTTCTAGCTAATTTTCTCGTTCCACAAAATGTGAAATGTTCCCAAATATGCAATTGTTTTCTATCCTAACTGAAATTAAAGTTAAATTGCTAAATTTCATTTATGTTAAAGTACGAATTTAAAAAATGATTTCTTTGACAAAATTACAACTGTTCCTTTTGTAAACATAGTCATTCAACGTTACTTACCAAAGCTGATGAGTTAATGCAAAAAAACAGAAATAGGCATGAACTTTGCATTGAACTTGAATTCACATAAATAATTAACTTTCGTAACAATAACCCTTAATAAACCCTGTTAAATTCTTAAAACGAATCCGGAATGCATGGGGGAAGAGTCATTGGAATGATTATTTATATACATTTATCACTGATTATGAAAGCCCATGGAGCGGATCAGTGAATGGTATACTTAGCTATAATTTTCTGTTTATTTGAAAGTTAATTCAATTGTTCTGTCTGATTCCCTTTTTGAGTTATACTGTAGTTTTTTTGGGTTCACAGTGGTTCCTTTGCTTAACTTTATGCATCTTCATAGAAACGACCGTTAAGGAAGCACTTATGTGGAGCAATGTAAGTACACTTTCATTTTTTTCTTGCAAGGAAAGCATTGAGCAACTTATGACGCCTGGCTTGATATGATACAGTCAAAAGTATGGTATCTTGCGCATGCTCTTTGTAACGATTTTTGTTGGTTACTGATTGAATGCAAGGGAGTTTTTGCTTGGGTTGGTTACCGATAGAAGGAGAAAGTTTTCTGGTATTATCCATTATGCATCTTGTTTCTTTGCAAGATAGGAACTAAACTATGAAATTACTTTGCTATGCACACATACACACAAAAAGTAATGCCATGTCAATTGAAATTTGAAATGTGTCTGTGTGTTCTCCTGTGAGTCGATTCCTCTTCCTTTCATTCACGCAACTTCATTGAACTTACTTAGCATCCTTATTTTTTGGATAAGGCAAGGGCAAGTTAATAGCAGAAATGGGTGTCCCATCCTCATTCAAAAGAATCCTTGTCATTCCACAATGCCGTGTAGTACCTGCGTATCAATATTGATTTATAATTTGAAACGTTTCACTTTCATTGCTCATTTTTCTTTCTTAGGTAAACTCCGGATTATAACTTCACGGCAATAACATTGGTCATGTTAGCTTTCTACTAAGCTGAATCTGAAGTTAATAGAGAGCAATAAAAACTTCAATTCAAACTAAAATATTATTTTTGTTCGCGTCAACTCCTGAGCACATATTTTATATCGTATGAATATGCCGTTATTAACATTTTATTGGAATTCCAGCATTTTTCAACGCGAAAATCATTAATTTAGTTTATAGTTGGTTTGTTAATAAAATTATTCAAGTCAATGCAATAAACAAATTCATAGTTAAGTTACTCATCATTTTATCTATGGGTAAACAATTTGGTTGCAAAGCTGTTGCAGTATATATTCAAATTGGTTTGATTGCTTCCAGTCCGTAACTGTAGGATTCAAAACTCGACTGTAAAACAATTTAATCTAAAACCGTTTTCAGTGAGTCTAAATCTGAGTAATAACTTTTGAAAATCCCTACTTTCCCATTTACAACCATTTGGATACCTTGTTGACATGAAAGCTGCGCACATGTATCATAAATTTAAACGGAAATTCTTTTGCGTCAACAGCCAGTCAACAGTAACGGTGCAGCTTGCAGTTTGAGTGTAACTCTGGCAATTACACTGGCCTATCGTGAGCATGACAAATTGATTTCTTCTGCATAAGGTGCATCCGACACAGTTACACATTGTCGATGCTTCTGACTTTGAAATGCAGTGGGATACTAAAGCCATATACAAAAGAGATTATTTGGAGCACTTTTAGGTATACATGTAAAATAAAGGAGATAATTCAATAATACGTAACTATCGAATTTCATTTTATTTGCAGAGAGATTATGAGCTCCTGAGCAGTTTTCATATTGAATTGATGCTTACGTTTAACGAAAAACAAATCAAATTTTAAGCACGTGCTTTTCTGTGAAAATGCATTGAAAGTGAAACGATTTCTGTGATTATGCTACTCAACAACTCAACATATCACTGATGATATGTTGTAGTGCGGTCATAGTAGCCAAAAATTCAGGTAGAGATTATAATAATATATGTATATGCTAAAAACTGCATTCAACAACTCCAAAATTAAGAAGCTATCAGTTTGACTCCCCCAAAACACGAAAAATATCAGAGTGCCCCAAAATTCAATTCATCAACCTTTACTTCGTTATTGATTTCGACTCAATGGTATTAGTATTGACTGAAATTGATAAAATAAGTAATAAAAGTGAACTAAACTGTCATCATGTCAATCATGGCAACCTAAGTAAAGTGGAGAATGGATATATGTATTGTAAGCTCAATCGTGCGAGCAAAGCCTCCCCAAGGAATTTGTGAATAATCCGACATCAAAAGGCTGCTATTTGTAGAATAGTGTGAATATAATGACTGAAATGAATATAATGGCATGAATGAATGGTGAATGGGCAGACAAAAAAATGCTCGACTACAGTGATGAAAGTGACTATCACATCACGCTGGGTTTCTGTGGCTACTTAATTTGCCTCATAACCACGAAACTATGTTTTTTGTCACAAAATCTCTCATTATGTCATGGTGACTTGTTTCCGGATTCTTGTTTTTGTAGTTTAGAGCTGATACAGGAAATCACGCATGCAAATGTGAGAGGCAGACTTTAACACGACACTTGTTTGTAGTGCATACAATTGCATTTAATTCCATCAAACATTAAAGACAAAGGTATGTGTCATGCAGTATGCACTTTTCAGTAACTACATGTATATCGTTTATCTTTCGCATTTTATTACCTCCTCCAAACCTGAAGCATCAGTTGAGTATAGATTGCTGACCATATCTTCGAAGGTGAGCAGAATGTTATAAATTGATACTTAATGATTTTTGTAAATCGATTGCAGCATTAGTAATTTACTTGCAAATAAAACTGTAGCTCACCAACCTTGAATAAACTACATCACCCATTTTTGGTTTATTAAAAACCATTTATAAAACTCGAATTGATTTAAAAACAAGTAGTTCCCATTGATACACTTTTAATCAAATTCTAGCTGGATATTTTAATGCATTTAAATAAAGGAATCACGTAGTACAGCCTTAAATAAAGGGTTGGTTGTGAAAATCCATGTTTCGATTCAATCACAAAGGTCGCCTCAACCAGGAAAGTAAAAAACCTTCCTAGCCCAAAATTCTACGAAAGTTTCATGGTAGCCAAATTAGTTCCGAAAATTCATGACGTCTTCTATTGTGACTCAAACTCTTTTATTTTGAGTCACAAGTTGTGACAAGCAGAATTCATCATTAACGTCTAATGTATAGTGGTTACCAACCAATTTGATAGCTGAGTCATTTGACTAAACGATGAATATTGTATTACATTGCATTCATCAGTTTTCTTATAAATGCCCAATATTTGTAGGATCCAACGAGGACCTTGTGAATTTTCTTTGTTTTGTGGTGTGCACTCAACGCTGTTGTGGTTATCACTTGCATGGTTCTAATCGTTTTCACACAATTATGGTACAAAAAACACAATGGTGCTTTTTTAGGTGCAATTCTTAATAAGCCATCAATGGACACGGACACCATGAATTGCATTGTTACATCGTTCTAACAATCTTTATAAGTCACCAAATTACAATGCAGCAACAACGTACAAATTTATCCATACCACGACGACACGGCACTTATAAAAATGATGATCTGCTTGCATACGTTTATGTATTTATCGACCAGATATTACATTTTGATTTTTGGTACCTACTAATTGTCATTTTAGGTGGACTACGTGTTTCTCTATGAAAGTTGGTACTAAATACATAGATAGATAATATGCATGTACTTACAAGTATATTGAATGTCATAGCGTGTATGTTTCGCCAACCTTACTGTTCAATTCCCTATAATATGAACCTACTAGGAACTATGAAAAATGTGGAGGACTTCAAAATATTTGATGGTCTCATGTTAAATCCTCTGATATATAATATAAACTACATAAAATTTTCAATTCATTCACAGTTTGTGATAGCTAGGTGAAAGAGAAGCAGACAGAACAAGACAAGAGAGTAGTACTAAACCAACTTCATTGTCCTCAGTGTGTGTGTGTGAACAAAGAGTACAATTCGTTAACCAACAGTAGTGATAGTGGCACAGAAAAAAAGCAAAAGTGAGCCTGATGTATGTCTGTTGAAATCAGTGATTCATTCTGCAATCTCAAAGCACGCGTCCACCAGTTTGAATTTAAAAAGTTATGAAGTATGTCGTTTACCTGTCCTAAAAATCAATTGTTAAGAAACTTTGAAAGCTAAATTGGACTCCGAACAAACGCAGATTTTGAAACAAACTGTCATTTCCGAAATACAAGAGAGTAAGATGTGTAGAACATTTGGAATTAGTTTTTAAGTTCCTTTTATAGTGACTATAAAAAAGTGATGGTGGGTTTCAATGTGCTCAAGTGAATTTTTTCATGAGGATTCGACACGTTTAGTGAATCCGCAACGTCAGTTTCATGGAACATGGCGGATCATGTTCAATCTACAGTGTGCTCTTTTATTATAATTTATCTTCTCACATCATGCTCAAATGCTCAGTTAAGGTTTGTTCTCGTGAATTATCTTGCATAGGTTAATAGAACGCTCATTCCAAAATGGAATGTGGATTTCATCACTAATTTCAATATTTTCCACAGGAACAGAAACAGATTTTACGATGATCATTACCACGACGATGTCCCGTCAACTACACAAGCTCGGCAGTCTGTAAATCCTTGCCATCCAAATTATCATCGTGTCATAAAAGATGAGCCACGGCGAAGTTATAACTACAGATTTGGCTCTGGAAATAGCCGAGAGCTTGCCATATGTGATCGTGACCTTGTCACTGGTTGGTACCGTTTCCAGTCATTGGCAGGCAACACAATCCCTACCTCCTGTCCAGGAGTCAATTACTGCGGCACAAGAGCTCCGGTATGGATGAAAGGTTAGATACCATAAGATTTCGTAGCCTGTTACAATTTATCCGTTTAGTTTATGATTTTTAAGGAAAGCATGTGGAGCTAAACAAGTACTCCGTCTTCCATTCTTATGGTTTGCATCAATTTACATTAAGTGAAGTTGTGAGGTAACAAATATTTTTTTGCATGGCTCATACATTTTATAATTATCTGTAAAGACGCAGGATTTAAAGAAGTGAAGACACTGCAGTCATCCAAATGCGTAGCTACACGTACTCTAAATGTATGTACCTAAAGGATGCATGTGTCGCTGTATTTTTTGTTGCCATGCCTGTGACATCGTTCACTGATTCTTGCATCTCCTCAACGCGTGGTTGATTTTTGTCCTCCCCTCCCCAAATTATGGCATGGTCGAAGGTAACATGGTATCATTACAAATTAGATACAGTTAGTAGAAGTGTTCATCAAAACATAACACTTTAAAATAATGTTATTATAGGTATATCCAAAAACTTTGTGTGACAGAAGCTTCTAGAAAAGTTTGCCGACAACGATCAATGTTGTAGAAAGAGGTAGAATGAATGTGGCTGTTACCAAGGTTCCATTTCTCTGATACCATGTGCCTATTCACAATTAGTTTGTCAATGAGAGGATGATGATGATGATGATGATGACGTGATCACTCAACATAATAACAACACCATCAGAGTTGACAAGTGTTACGCTATCAAAGATGCTTGTAAAGTTGTAATCACAATCAAATATGCGTAAAAGACTACGAGTCATCATATCACTCAATATGTATAAAGTATTATGATGTGATAATGGTTAGTGTGGGAAAAATCTCAACATTAAAACCACAGTTTGCATATTAAGTTTATGTGGAGACAAAATGATAAAGTAAACATGAAGGAAGGCAAGAAGCCATGTAATATCTTTCGTCGTCAGTAATGAACCGGAACGAAGCGCCACTGCTACCATTGTCTGCGCACATCTACATCATGTACTCTTATTATTTGGCTAAGTTTTTACATTTTTAAAAAAAAAAATCACTCACCAACTCTCATCAAGAAACGATAAGGTTCATTCACTGAGTGAGTAAAATATAATTTAAAGTGATGATGATGATGTGATAATAATGTAGTGTAATGGAATATAATGTGTGTTTTTATTCTAAGCGCACTCGCTGTGTGCATGATAATTTTATACCTCATTCATAATAGTCCGTTTTTTGGCTTGCACCATTTTTGCTCAACATGAACCGTGGTTTTACTTTCAGTTTTCTTCCCCTGCTAACTCTCTTATTTGCTTAATGCTAAATTATAATATTAGGATATAACTAAGACAAAATGAATTGAAAAGCCGCCACAAGCCTTTGCATTTGTATCGCTCATTATTAAACTGCAATTGTAAGTAGCAAACAGTTATTTTATGATACATACATCATTTCATGAAATACGTAACGAATTTAGGTTTTAATTGTCCCACGGAGTTGTGTGTACCTTAAATTGACAACTCAACACACGTTACTATAACTCCATCATATCATGAGAAGTTGGGAAAATTTGATGAAATTATATTTAATTTAATTGCGAGGGTCACTGAATTGAAAGAGAAAACAAATAAGCTAAAATTATGATCTTCCTGTAAAGTAAGGGTCATTGTTAAGTATACGCAGTGCTTACAAATAACTAGCAAGTTATGCATTGTCCTATGCAATACCAATCATTGTCACCGTTGGCAATTATATTTTCAGTTGGGCATTTATTTATTTGATTTAGAGGAAATTTTGTAACCGTGAAAACGTCATGAGTTACTTTTTGTGGAAGAGTAATAAGATAGGCACAGTAGGTTGCTTCTTCAAATTTTGTTTAGGTTAAGAAAGTAGGGAACTTGCAAAATTAGAGAACGGTGATCTGTTAGGCACCGGTGATGGATATCTGCCTTCTTTCTTAAACTAGTTAGGGGCTTTTTCATCACGTAGATGAAGCTGATATATTGTCTCCATAGATAACGTTAACTTCAACTTCCGGAAATCATTTCGTTTTGGGGCTATCTCAAAAAAATTAGAACTTGCTGTGAAATAATTCGAGTATTGTTCAATTAATCAGGAACATAAGAAACCTGTCAGTTATTGTTATTTGAAATACTGAGAGTTATTGAGCTATTGCTGTTACGCAATCATTATTCTTCAAAAAAATTACAAGATTTACTATCGGAAGGACCACAAAGCACCTACCTAACCTAAATTTATCACCATCACCACATGCATTTCACTTACATCACGTCGTCTCAAATCATATGTCAACCTTTTGATGTTTACTAACCTATATAAATATGTATTATATGACGGTTTTTTTGTTTGTTGTGTCAAGGATCCGTGCCCAGTGTGGAGGAAGGAGTTGTTAAAGCCACAGGATGTATATCAGTCAAAGGAAATTGCTGTACAACGCAACTACCAATGCTCGTGAGAAATTGCAGTGAATTTGTCGTCTACCAACTGCAACCCACTCCTGCGTGTCCCTCTGCATATTGCGCAGGCTATGAAGTTCCATGCCCTGCTGGTCTCACCTCTGACAACGGATACACACCTTGTCACTGTAAATCAGTTGTCACTTTCAAAACCTCATTTTCTGAAACAAATGTGCTTTTATCACTCATCTCATAAAACATTGCATACAACAAAGACCTCATGCTTAAATCTTTGAATGTGATTACATTCGACTAAGCGAGCACAAATGATAGGCATATTTGCTTTTCATTATCAAACCGCGTGATTTATGACTAAATAGAATTTGAACAACAATACCGTGTTTTGACTATGAAATATATCATTCGCAAAAACAATCCTTAGCACTTTGTTGACCATTCAAATTTATGGATGGCTTTTTTTGTTAAATGTTAAAATCATTGCCCATCTCATTTCAGTTCCAGTTGACATACTAGAAACCAAGGTTTCTTACGGTATATCCAAGGACGGGTCACAAATTCAATTTTTCTGTGATGTCACACTTGGTGGACATGTTGTACCTGATACGGTAGCCTTACAAGTGGACTGGCTCGCCGATGAGGAAATCATTCAATCGGAAACATTTGGCCTTCTGCAACAGCATAAAGGTCTGCTAAAAGAAGACAAGTGGGCCATTGGTCAAACTGTAAGTCAAGAAGCTAAGGTCATCATCAGGTCCTTAAGTTATAAGCATAGCAGGTCAGGTAATTCATCATTTTCCTTTCTTATTTAAATGATGCAGTTGCAGTGTCGAGCAAAAGCCAAACATACAACGATAAACACATTCACAGCCCCTTCAATAAGCCCACCACTTAATACTGGTGTTTTGTTGCTCAGCCCTACCGTTCTTGTAGCCACTGAAGGTATGTATGTGGGAAAGTAGAATAAACAAAGGTCATAACGTTTTTACTTTAATTTTTCAAGGGGTAACAAAACCATGTATGTATATTAGGCTCGGAGCCAGCAAACATCGAATTTCAAACAACGATCCCCATCGTGTGTCCCAAGAAGGAGAAAAAGAAAGAGAAGAAAAAAACGGAGAAAAAGGAAGAGGAACAGCCAGAGGAGCCGGAAGACTGCTGTGTCACCTTTGAGATTTCTACAAAGCTTGCATCACAATCTGGTCCACGTTGTGCTGGAGGAAATGCGTTCGATTTGGTAAAGTTTCTTATGTATATTTTTGCAAATCATGATGATTCCTAGTAATTGTGGAATGACGCAGCATTCCAAGGGCCAGGACAAAGAAAATTGTTTTACATGTTTCTGAGTTAAAATTCAATCTTGTATTACTTCGATGCAGATTGTGCTGAGTACTTGCCAGTACAAAGTTTGTGCGGATGAATGGAACACAACGCATAAACTCCCAGTTTGGGCAGTGAATGATGGATTATTTGGTGGGGAAGACGCTCATGAAAATCCCCCTTCTGTAATTGTTGAAATGAGAACTGCAGAATCAAGTCCTCCACGCTGGCAAGATATTATTCTTCCAGTCCAGGAGGTTTTACACCAACATTCATTACACTACATCTTTAAACTGTATGATTCAATGGGGATGAATCAATTTTTTAATTTAATGTTTCAAAACAGGTTACGATACAACAAGCGGACGTTTCTGAGGAATGCATAGTAAGTGATTATATTCAGACCTTTGATGGTCTCAAATATAGAAACACCTATGAAGGAACGTTTGTGCTGTACAAGCACTCTACATTCCCTTACGAAGTACAAATTCATCGAAGAAAATGCTCCAATATGCCACTATGTAATTGTGGAATTGCCATGAGATTTGGAGAAATCATGCTGGCAGCAGATGTGTGCACAACCGGAAAAATGAGATTTTGGAGTTATACACTGGATGGAAATTACATTGAACCTGCTAAGTTGCAACACTTGCCAAAAATTATTCGAGTGGATGAAGGGAGAAGTTTTCAGGTACAAAAAATTGCATACCAAATTTTAGAATTAAAAGACAGCTTACAAAGTAAAAGCTGATAACATAATCTTTTATAGATACAATTTCCAACTGGCACACGTCTCAACATTGGCCCTAATCTCCGGCATGTTTCTATACAAGCCTCCCTATCTGATTTAGAGCACACCACCGGTCTGTGTGGCTCATTTGATCGGGATATTAGCAACGATTTCTCTTCATACCGGGGCCAAGTTGTTTGCACTCCGAATCTTAATGTAACTTCGACATGTGATGACTTTACAAAGTCATGGAGATTACTAACAGAACAAAGCTTATTTGTTGGGTCATTTACTAATGACGGAAATGATGAAGATGAGTCACACTTGGAAGACATACACAATCCAGGCCATTGCAGTTGTTCTGGTCTTAAAAATGATGATGAAATTGTGCTTCGTCCCGTTTCAAAACCATTTCATGCCTCCCCTTATGAGGATTATCGTCCAGAACAAACTGAGCAAACGGAGGAAGAAGCTGAGTCAGCCAAGTGCACTTCATCCCAATGCATTGATCCAAGGGGTGAAGACATTACAAATCAGTTCATTGAGCTGCTGCAAGATGAAGATTTTTCATATGAAGGAGAGGAATTCGGCATAAAATCCAACGAAGCACCACTACAACCAATATTTGCAGGTCAGTCATCTTTACAGTTGGCTCTTGAACCGAATGGAGTGATCACAGAGGATGCTGCTGAAGTCTTTTGTAGGGGATTGATTGAGGGCATGCCAGTCACAAAACTTTGTCGGGATATTGCTCAAGTTGATATTGAATCCCATATTGCCTCCTGTAAAAGTGAAGTTTTTGTAAGTTCTGCTGTGTTAAATTTCAAAAGTAGGACTTGAATGTTAGATAAATATTAAATTGCTTCATAATTATATTTTTACAGCATTCAAAATCAACAGCTTGGACAATGGATGCTTTAGAGCATTTAAGATGGAACTGTAGATATCAAGTATATCATAATTTGAGCACGTGGGAGCCACAACTTGGAAGACAACATGGAACACCACCTCTTGCAATCCTCTCTAGCTTGTGTCTCAATAATTGCACTGATGCTGGAACGTGTGATCACGGTATGCTTTATTGAACACTTTTAATAATTTGTGGTGTTAAAATGGCTATTTTTGCATGCATAAGATTGTTTTACCTACAATTATCATCATTAGGGATATGCCGTTGCAAGACAGGATTCTCCGGAGCTGACTGCTCAGTGAGTACTAATCTAGCTCCGAAAGTTACAAATCTTGGGTTCACTGATGCATGTGACATTAGAAATAGAGCGTGTAGTGAAGTCCTTGTTTGGGGTGAAAAGTTTGCAGAGCATAATAACATTAAATGTCACTTTGATGTCTACCGGGTAAATTATATGGGATTCATATATTTTAATAATTTATGTGTTTTAATTCCATTGTAAAAATCAGTAAGCATGTATTTTATTTATTCAGTCACAATCAGTAAAAACTATTCCAAGTCTATCGGGATCGGTGAATGGTAATGGGCGCTTGCTTACATACCAGTCCATTGTCTGTGACATTCCAGATATGCCTATCCATGATGCAAAAGTGGCAAATTTCTACATCCCTGGAGAAGGTCTTGAGAAAACTAGGTAATTGAATGGCATTGTTTTTCTAGTCATAAATGATATTGACTAATTTGTATAATTTGCAATTAATGCATATACAAGTATTTAACCAACCATTACGTTACAGGCAACTACTTCGAGTTCGCTTGAGTTATGGATATGACGGAGCCAAAAGTGAGCCAATAGATTATGTAATTTACGACTCGTTATGCTGGGAATGTACGACGGCCTTGACTTGCCAACCTCGTCCAACTCAGAGTTGCAACGTACTCAGTGATCCATTTGGAACAAACAACAACGATCCTTTCCAAAACTCTCCTAGTTTTAGCAACCCCTCATTAGGATTTTCCCAGAGCAATAGCCCACTTCAGTATTCTCCAGATTCATCCTCGGAATTTTCACCCTCATCTATACCAGGCGTTTTCAACCACCCGATCCCCCTTCCTCCTCAGCCTTCATTAGGACAGTTCCATCCAGGATTAAGTAATCCGTGCCTATTGCCAAAGGATTCTGGACCGTGTAAAAGTGACAATTTACGCTACTTCTTTGACTCCGCTGCAGGAAAATGCCGACCGTTCATTTTTGGTGGATGTCACGGTATACAAAGAAAACTTATGGTCACATTATACCATGCATGAATTTACCTAACGACAAATTTGTTATTTATATCGTTATAGGCAATACAAACAACTTCATAACTGAGACGGACTGCTTGCAATCCTGTTCAAATCATAGACCAAAAGACTTTGTTGATAACAGAACAGTTGCCCCACATTTAGCATCCCCATCTTTCATATCATTGGGGCAACCGCCAAAGCCACAAAAAATTGTCAGCCCTTCCAGCTTCGATGCTCCACGAATATCAGACAAGTGTAATCTTGGGAGTAGCACCAGCTCTTGCCCAGATGAAATAGTGCGGTATTACTATGATAGTTTGATGAGGAAATGTCGCCCGTTCATTACTTGTCCAGGAAACACAGATAACTTCCCAAGTAAAGAGTCATGCATGAGAGAATGCGAACTATCTACACCAGTCTAAACAGATTACCTTGTGTTGTGTACCTCCGATTTTGCTTTAATTTAAATCAAGTAGCATTTTAGTATTTTTATCGTTCTTTTTGTGTACAGCCCATCCCTATTTGAATAGTTGATTAGAGATTGTTTTCAATGTAAAAATAAATAGCCATGAATAATTGTTAATTAGTACTTGTTATGTATCCTATTTTTGTAATGCCAGTGAAATGATAATAAAGTGTAAAGCGTATTTTACAAATATAAAAGTAGAGCATTATACTTCAAAGAGCAATGAACTTTTTCACGCAATTTCACATACAAAAACCAATAAACCCGACAATTCGAGATGTAATGATGTACCTTTAAAGAGGCCTTGATACACATTTAAACGCTTTGATACACCTCCTGAGTGATCCCTTCCTACTCCCCCTAAGAGATCGCTTTCAATCCTCACTTCTCTGAGTGATCCACAAACCTCCGTGAAAAATCCCCTCTTCCACAATTTTGGCAAAGGTCATGCTGGGGTTGAATGAGTAATTGGGAGCACCATTTAGCTGCTGACAAAACGTAGGGTAAACCTTGGATTCCCAATCACAAGAGTCCGAGAATGCAATGGCTTGGAAGATGCGGGTGATGATTTTACACGAACTGGCGATACATTCCAAGCTTCATTAAAGCTTTTCCAGGTACGAAGTTTTTTGGTCACATTTTAATTCTTTTTCGTACATTGCTATGCTGAAGTTTATAGGAATGCAGGAAATTAGATATGGCAACCAGATATCAAAATCTTAATACCTAATATGTACTTATACTAAAAATTATAACATTTGTGCAAAACTTATCTTTTATCCTTGTAATTAGGACTAGCAACACTCTAAAAAACCTTTCGTTTCTGACTTGTCCTTAGTAGTGGTAGTAGCCTCTTTATTTCTTTAAAAGACAAATTTCTTTCTTTCTTTCTCCTTATTCTTATGTTAATTTGTAGGGCCAATATGATATGGCGTTGAGTGATCACCTCCAAACCCCCTCCACCCATATCCACCAAATCCCCTCCACCACCTTCACCCTCTAAACCCACCTTCGTGATCCTCTCCCAACGTATAGTGAAAGCATTACTTGTACAATACAATTCCGGATTCTGCATTTATTCACAAGAACATGCACAAGGATGCTTTGCTATGCTTTCGTATACGTATACTTTTCAGCCAAATCGATGAGTTCCTGAACTCTAGCGCCTATAACTTTCGAACCGTTTCACCGATTTGTCTGAAAAGTATTCCCAGAGGTCCTCTTGAGTAGTACTACCTGTGTTCCGAATTTGGTCTAAATCGGTCAATGTATGTGACCTGGAGATTGCGCGCAGACAGACAGACAGACGGACAGACAGTTTGAGTAAAACCATTACTTCGCTGAATGCTCTCGCTTCAGCTACGTAATAAATACAAGTTCAAGTCATGTGTGCATCTACATACAATATATACAATGTTTGTTGTACGAAAACGTTTTTTAATATTCACATAAATAAATATTGAACTAAAGGTAACAACATTTATTAATTTACGTTAGAATAAAAGTTCATACCTCAAAACCTCTTTAAATGCTTGTTCCGAACAGTCATCCGGTTTCATACAATGAAGCACCATTAACGATTTTTTTAGAACGCTATTTTTTCAGGGATGAAAAACCCCAACTTGTTACCTGAAAAAGAAATAAGGATTGCATTTTGACATAAAATTAAAGCTTTGCCTTCGTCTGTTCTTTAAGTAAAGATAGTAAGTTCTAGGGGAATCCTTGATAAAACAACTTCTAAGGGAGTTTTAGGCAAATTTATTCCTGGGCGGTCTCTGGTTGTTGTGGAAGGCATTCTGCAGAAAAAATATTATGTTCTGCTTACTTGTAGGCGCCTCGACCAGAACACATTTCATTTTGCAGAAAAAATATTATGTTCTGGTTACTTGTAGATGCTTCAACCAGACGGGCATTTTCTGCATAAAAAAATATTATGTTCTGCCTACTTGTAGGTCTTTCTGCAGAATATGAGATTCTGCTTACTTGCAGCTTTCAGCAGAATGAATTGTGCTCACCAGTAGGTATAATAGAAAATATATTCTGCGTTCGGGCGTTCAGAAGCCTTCATGATACTTAACATTATTCATTTCTAAAAATTCATAAATTATTATCTCGATCCCAAATATTTGTGCCAGGTGCTAACGAACGAAGGCATCACTTGACTATCATTAGTGGATTCACTTCGATTGAAACAATGAATGTTAATTCTTTTAAGCACAATCAAATCTTAAAATGAGAATCCGTGTTTGATTGTGTAACCATCTATGAAACAGATTTTGGACAAGCGGCTCTCGACATAACTGTCGTGAGTACTAGTAAGCGAAATAAAAATGAATTCATGACTGAAAACAACTTTAATTTTATCAGTGTCAGTTTTTAAAATTTCCCGTTTTTCTTATGGAGTTTAACATGAAGAAAACCAGGTATCAGCAGTAGCTGGACATGTTTTTGAAAACAACCATGATATTGACTTCGATAATGCTTCAATAATTCATAGAGAAACTCGGTATCATAATAGACTTTTCATGGAAAGCCTGTATATAAGGAAAGCACCAGATACAATGAATAGGAATGCTGGAAAACTGGAAATCCATGAAGATTGGCTCGATCTCCTGTTGCCCCTAACAAAGGAACCATGACCTAACATCATCGAATAATATATAATAGATAATTAAAATGTGATTTTATCGTTTTGAAAAATTATAACAGTAGGGAATTTTCGATTTGTTGTTTTAATTCGTCCTGATGAAGGCGTGAGTAAAACACAGAAAGCTTGACGAATAAAAAATTATAAACATCAAACAATGTCCTCTCATAACGATATTTCTACATATATAAATTGGATACTTTGTAATTAGAGCCCGCATCGAATATTAAAACTGAAATAATTTAGCAGTTGACTGCCTATCTCTGATTTGATCAGTGCTTATCTTGGGATCACGTAGGCTTATCAGTAATGCATTTTGTTTAATCATCTTATAATATTCTCAAGAATTATACCTTTTTGTAAAAAAAGATGCTTTCTGCCCACCTCTGATGGGTATTGCACTTAGCTGATGGCCTATCTAAGCATTACCAGGAGTTATATATCATTTAAATACTAAATACGAACAAGAAATTTAGGGCTCATAAAAGGAAACTATGACATTCAACCTCTAAGATAACATTGAAGATAAGCGCGCACATCATGGTTGTTGGTCTTCTATAATATTTAGCCGAGACGCCCTATTTATGATGTACCAAAATACACCTGCAAGGCCAGGTGGCCGGGTTTCTCTGGCACGGTACCTATATACATCCTGCATTTATTGCATATACCACCTGCTCATTGGAAAAGAAGCTTGAAAAACAGTTAGCATGAAATCTAAAAATAAAAGAGTGACTCATTCTCATTTCTTGGTATCTTATGTGTCATTTTTATATAATACGTGATGGTAATACAATTCTGTATGAAACTTTTTTGTATAAATACGATTTTACCTCTGCATAAATCCATCAGTCTAACTTGTAAAACCGATCTACTCACATTGTAGCAGGGAACGTTAGTTCCCTGCTACAATGTGAGTAGATCGGTTTTACAAGTTAGACTGATGGATTTATGCAGAGGTAAAATCGTATTTATACAAAAAAGTTTCATACAGAATTGTATTACCATCACGTATTATATAAAAATGACACATAAGATACCAAGAAATGAGAATGAGTCACTCTTTTATTTTTAGATTTCATGCTAACTGTTTTTCAAGCTTCTTTTCCAATGAGCAGGTGGTATATGCAATAAAATGCAGGATATATATAGGTACCGTTTCAGAGAAGCCCAGCCACCTGGCCTTCCAGGTGTATTTTGGTACATCGTAAATAGGGCGTCTCGGCTAAATATTATAGAAGACCAACAACCATGATATGCGCGCTTATCTTGGATGTTATCTTAGAGGTTAAATGTCATAGTTTCCTTTTATTTCTAGAGCCCTAAATTTCTTGTTCGTATTTAGTATTTAAATGATACATTACTCCCAGTAACGCTTAGAAAGCCATAATATAAGTGCAATATCCATCAGAGGTGGGCAGAAAGCATTTTTTTTTACAAAAAGGTATAATTCTTGAGAAGTAAATGCCGATGCATTCGCATGCGCAATCCATTTTCAAAATAATTAATTAAAAATTTATTATGGGCGTATAGACTTTGAGATACAGCAACTATTGATACGTGGCAAGTTTATATATGATACATAAATATCATGGATTAAGGAATGATTTTGAAGAGGTTTTAGGTTGCCCATTACTATATCTTTCAATTGTGTCTTTCAAGGACATTGTGCTGTTGTGCTCATTAATATTAATTGCTTGTTCCGAGAAATTATAATTCTTCTATTGCGTATTGTTTGCATAGCTTTGATTTTTATGATGATGGCGTCTTTATGATGATAAAAATGTCTTATAACGAAGTGAAATATTACTGGCATTGATGATGATGATGATGACTTAAGCACCACTATTGCCTTTGAAGCTTGAACTTATTCTATAAATATATATATTTATATGTGCATTAAAATATTATTGCTAGTTAATAGCTTTGCCCATTCTGTCCTTCGTTCCGTGCGGGGGCACGATTCGGCACATGATTTTTTCCTAAAAAACCTGTGAATGTGCTTATGAGACCCCTCGTTTTAATTAACCCCAACCTGCCCTCATGATACTCAATCAGATGCACGTTACAGTCAGTCCTTTCGCATATCTCCGAAACTGATTTTTTTCTTCAAGAACCATGTAGTCAAGCTTGTGAATATCTACTCCAAAACGGCCATCGGGATTGCCAATTTAATGACCAATACTGAATTTCAAGAAACACATTAGATTTAAGTTTCCGGACAACATTCCAAATCGTTGGTACAATTATCTCTGGACTCGCAAACAGCTGCGCAATATTGTAGAGACCTCAATGACGGCGAATGTAAAATGTTGATATGTCATCCCAGCTGAAAGTGTCTCGAACGATGTCTTGATAGATCGATAGGTCAGTGTCGCTTGTTTGCAAAACAAACACACGCAAGTAGTCTCAGATTTGATGAATTCCTCAACCCCAGAAAGTAAGCTGGCGAATATAATTGAACGCAGTTTCTCTTTAGCTTCCTTTAAACATTGAAACAGAAAACACAAAACTTCATATTGCTTATAAACTCTTTCAAATAAGTTTGCTTTCTCTTTAACCACGTCACAAAAAAGTCAACAACTCTTCATTCGTTCCAAAAGACTTCAGGCATTCGTTTCTTCACATCTTCCCATTCCCACAGGTTCTGAGTGAATAGAAAGTCAGCTTCTCCACCTTTCTCCATCAAATACTTGAGTATGTTTGTATAATTTTCGTCAAGATCCAATACGTCGATGTTTGTGTTGAGTAGCACCTGGGTTAGAGCCTTTGATGCAAGTTGTTTACTAAGTATAAGCCCCTGCTGTTCCATTGCTTGGATTACAGCCGAAGTGCGTCCTTTCACTTCAGCAAAAAATCAAATATATCAACTGTCGTTATATTCATTTCATCCCGTGCCATCACGTCAGCCCCTTCTTCGATGAGATGCATCTGCAAGGATTTACATGATTCAGATCTTTTCAGCACTGCACAATGTAAGGATGTACATATGTCTTCAGCATTTATATCCATCCCATAATGTTCAAGAAAGGACTGGAGTGCTTCATAGTTCCCATCGCGAGCGCAGATATGCAGTACATCCTGTCCTTTTAAATTTATATGTTTCAATTAGCTCCTAGTTCAATCATTAAATGAATAAGGCTCGGTGACCTCCATCCACGAATTTTAAAGAAAAGCAAAGAGTCCCCTTGCTTATCTACCGCGTTGAAATCAGCTCCAACAGAATGGAAAATTCGCACACTTTCTTCCAGGGACTCCATATTTTCTATAGCGCCCTGTTGTGGAGTTACGATTAGTCATTTGTGCATTGAAATGTTGAAAGCCATGTTCTTGAAGTGCCAGCAAAATCTGATGGTATGAGTCTCTTGAGTATCCCTCATTGCAACGACTCGATGAAGTAAATTGTTATTGTACTTGTCCTTTACGTTGACATCAGCTCCTTGTTGTATGAGACATTGTACCAATTTCAAACTAATGAAAGGCTGAAGCAACGGGGTGCTCTTATCCTTAAGCCTTTCATTTGCACAGATTTTATTTTTCTCCATACGCAACATGATTATTTGCTTCTTCTCCTTCAAAGTAGACACTGAATCCTCCACACCTCCAACCACACAAAAGTGGATCAGATACTGTAATTTGTGATAGTTACTTTCGAATTTATTGAGAAGGTACTCTACGATTTGATAGTGACCCCGCTTCATGGCGACATGAAACGGTGTGATCATAAATTTGAATGATAATTGGTATGTTTGAGCAATCAAGAATTTGATACGGTGTACGTCCACACCACAGCAGAATGTCTTCATCATCTCCACGCCAGACTGTTTAGCAGTTAGGATTAGTAGGTCGGTAATTTTATTGTCGTGTGTGTTTTTGATGACATCCTCTCCAAAACACGAAGCTACGAATGCTGGGATGCGATGTGTGCGTAGTCGTGATATGCAGACGCTATAAATACTGGAGCTACTTGATAGTATAGGTTTGAGTTCATGATTGAAGGTAGGTTAACGCTGCTTATTTTTTGCTCTGTTTTTGTGCAAATCCGTTTTTTAAGTAGCAAATGACTGGAAAGTTGAATTCAAAGGATTTCGTTTCTGACAGGCCTTCCAATGAGACCAGTTGGGTAAAAATATTCCAGTAGCTAGTTTGCATGTGTTTGCAAGAGCTATGAACGCTAACTATCCATACCTTGAGTAGATACGTGGAACGTGATGGTGTGGATGGAAGTGGAAACTTTTACAGCTGTAAGGTGGCGAAGGCTCTCTGTTTCATTGTGTGGGTCTCAGTTTAAGCTTAGCTGCATGTCAATTATATATATTTAATGCATTCGCTATAAGACGTGGATTAGACATGGTTTGATCTTTAGAAGTGGTGTATAAGGTTTTGATTGTAAATCGACAGTTGTTTTTAAATGCAGCACACCTTAGATGCATGAAACAGGATATAAAAATTTTATTTGAAAGGACATTTAGATTGATAGAAAACTGAGTTTTATATTAACAGAAGATACTGATCAGCTAAAGAATTATAAAAAACTTGATTAAACAAGTAATTTTTTAATAACATCGCGAGTTCCAAGGCACTGTTTAACCTTTGGAAGTACAGTACGATTTCAAGGCTCCTGATTCCATACTCATCCGTTCCCCTCTGCATATCAAATACTTAATCCAGCATCACCCCAGTCACATTTTCAAGAAGTTCCCATCAGCTAACTAGGACCTCTTAACTCAAACTCTTTGAAGTGGTTGTAACGACCCGCTATATACAACATATTTCCAGTTTTCTGGAATATTGAACCTTCTGCAGGCCACTAGGTAGTCGAAGCGTTTTTGTCTTTTTCCACGCTCCCACCATCAACTTTACATGACATCCTATGTCAGTTTCTGCGTAAACGCTGGAACATGCATATAGTGCAAATTTAGATTTAGCCAAACACACTTTGAGAAACATATTCCTAATTTGAAATAATTGCAGGGTAATAACCGTTTCCTTTAAGTTGTATTAAATGTATTTGTTGACGTGAGTAATAAAGCTGCCCTAAACTGGAGGAATATTCATGTTTTTTCAGTTGTTGTTTGTATGTTTGATTTGTAACACCACCAATTTGGAGCTGCTATTGACATTACACAAGTTAGAATAAAGTTGCTGTCTATTTTATCTTCACCTCAGTTTCTGTCTTTTCTACTCATCATCAGTGTGCATCTGTTACATCATCTTAGAATTAATATCACTAATTCAGAGCAGCAAATAAACTGGCTTCCCACACGAAAACAACAACAAAGTGTCATGGCATAAATTGCATCGAAACCGATACTAAAGTATTTTCACGTTGATGTATATAAACGGGTTGGACTGAATGTATGTAGAAGTGCAAGATGCATATCAACGGTAACGAGCAAGATCATTTTTCTTTGAGGATATTAAATTTTGATTTATCTTCTGAAGAGCTTATATCATCTGAGGCTTATAGCAAAGTTTCACGAGAGAGTTTCATTTCATTCTTCATCCCGTTGCAAAAACATCGGGCACAGCCGATCTAGTCATTTTCATTCATATTTTTAAACGTTTTTAGTCATCAGTGTGTGGAACATGTTCACCGGTTGTAGTCATTCTTGCCGGGTTTGACTGGCAATGTTGATTCAGTGCAAGTGTTGATCAAAACAACAGCTTTTTCACGTAAAGTACATACAAAATACGTGAAAAATGATTTTCAATTCAAATTATTTGGTTTAATGCTCAAACACTGTATGAAAGCATATGTGGGCATTTCGCGATAGTGGATTAAAATTTCATTTGTATAGAGTTTTGTTTGTAGTCAAAGGTGTAAACAAACAATTATTTATCTCTATTATGGATTTTGTTAAGCATATATTGTTAAAGCGTTATTGTTCGTGTATGAAGCCACAGTTAGATGTCGTTTATTGGTGGGGAAATGAAAGTGCGTAGAGTTTTCTAACTTTCCTTCAAGTTTCTTTTGAACTGTTTGTAAGCATTCATTTATTTCAAATTCAACGGCCGTGGAACTATAAATGTATTGAAGAATAACAAATTTCCTGGTTGAGATTGGCGATGGATGCAGGATATCTACTCATTCGTACGTTCTTTGCTATTGCAAAAAAATCTCAAAATATATTCTATGATACTTTATGAAGAAAACAAATAATTTCATAATTAATTTTTATACATTGTAACAAACTGAAACAGTAAAATACCAGAACAAATATTTCAACCACAAGCTAGCACAATTAAAACAATGTTAAGTTACTGAATTCCATCGTTAGACTTTTCAAATTTACAATAAACTATGGATCTGTACGTTACAAATATTAATGCATCAAAGGTTACTACCTTCAGTTGGACATGACAGAAACATCATTTTTTCTTGTCCCCATGCAAAACAATGTACCAAAGCTTAGTTTTACAGTGCACTAGATTGGGTTCAATCATTCAAAACTATAGAGTAGATTTGTTTTCACTGTCCAAGAAAAAACAAGTTGTACGAAATTTGCCATGTGTGTTTATACAGATTTTCCTAAAGTTTTGAAATCCTGAAAGCAAGGATAAAGCTAACGCTACAACACCCCGGAGTTGCTTGTGTGCTTGAATGCATATGTCATAGGAATTGAATTAAACTGAATGCAGGACTGACCATGAGTGTATAAGCAGAGAGCTGCTTAAGCTTTTGAATTTTAAAAAATCACATCCAAATACGTGGCAACAATCGAAAATCCGTATTTGTTTGTGAAGTTAGAAACGAGAATGTTTGTTTAACGCAAATGTAAAAAGCTGACCTTTTTAAATCTCCAGTCCAACCCTACAATATTTTTAGCATCAATGTTACACCATTCGTTGAGTAAACAGGACTGGAAAGTTAAATATGGAAATCATGTCCTTTTCTTTAAAATAAAAAAAAATTGAATTTTGTTCCAGTTAATTCCCAAGAACATTATACTGTTTTTCCATTATAATCGATTATTTAATTTACCTGAGAGTTTCTTTAGCCCATCATGAAAGTAATGAAACTTTTAAAATAAGCATTTAAGTAAGATATACTTCTAGCTACCGTGAACAAAAAATGCAACCTTATCAGCAGATTCATGTATGAGCACTTAAAATCAAACCAAGTTATCTTTATTTTCTATATGAGCAAAGTTGAGATTTTACAAGTTGTGTGAACAAGAGGGAAACCTAGAGGTTAAGCAATCGCTGTAAATACAACGGTTCTGAATTTAAGATCAATTTATCACAACTGTATCAAAGGCACTGATTTTAATTGAAGAAAGTGTTATCATGTCGACTGACGAAGAGTGTTGTACCAAAATCAATAAAACGCGCCGTTATACCCAACTAACAACTAAACATGCACAGCACAACGGGAATAGCAAATAAAGTTAACTTACTTAAAACTAACCAGATTTTGGCTAAAAACTAAATGCAAAATAGTCTCATCGGTGTATACTATTTTTATGCCTTGTCCGAGAATCATTTGTTTATTTAATACTAATGAAATCTTATGCTAACCCATGTTACAAGGTATTCATAGCTATTTTCTTGAGGTTCTTCTTATTTGTGCACAGAACCTTAGTCAGCTTATCTGTCTTATTTTTAAGACGTCTGATGGCATTGATATGGAACAATCTACCAAGGTTCGCGCATACGCAAGGCTGCTACAGTTTTCTTGTCTGTCTGATTATTAAACTTGTTTCTTTTGAAAAGCAAGACGAATTTACCTGTTTTCATTTTACGTATGCACCTTCATTTAACAATTGAGGGAAATTGCAACTGGCAAAGATTTGAAGGATTGTGAACATTATTTAGGGCCGAAAATATCTCTATTCCATTGGTGAGGTACATCCATAATATTACGTATTACTCAAACCCCATCCCAATTTCTCACCCAAAAACATGCATATCCGTCAGCTTTTTATGCAAAATCACTTTTGATGTTTTCTAGAGGATTACGCTCCAAGTTGTCTACCTTGATTAAATGAGAGTGCGGAACGGACTGATATTTCCCATAAATTCGGGTGTTTGATGCGATGCTTTAGTTTCAGATATGAGAGGATAGTTGTAGCTACAACTTACAACCACTTGCTTCCAAACCTTTCATTTATTTAACTTACCAATGCCCAGACTTCTTCGGAGAGTAAATCCTCTTTTTCCCGTTTCCTTTTTCCATTCTTTCTTTCTTTGTTTTTAACCTCAAGTCCCCTTATAAACCACATATTCCTAACGTAAAGATATATTTTACTGAAAACTAGTGAGTCGTCCAGGAGTGGTACAGCTCCAAATCTCACACAGAAGCTGAAATGAGTTGTGTACTCCTCCAATTTTTCTTTCCTTTATGTTGGTGCTAAAAATATTTAGATCTTTAACTAATTTGAAGTAAGATACAATGTAAATTTTGGAGATAATTTTTCAGCAAGAAGAGAAACGGAAAATAAAATGTGAATTGCCCCACGCTACAAGCTTATCCGTAACTGCCAAGTCAAGTACGTACACATACCCATCTCTCCTATTTATGGCTAATGTAATCATAAGCAACATCAACATGTAAAAATTCAATTAGTTATTTTTTTTCTAAAAAAAGTACAACACGGCAATCTTGATGATAACATTAACATGCGAAATGTATTTATTCACATAAGTACGTGGAGATAATGTTTTTGTTAGAAAAAAATAACAATAAAAATAATGCCAATAACCAAAAAAAAGTATATAACGTGCAGACACATTAATAGACTACAGTGCAAATAAAAAGTTATCAATTCACTTTTATCACTTTTCTTTTAAAAAATGATCTGAACGGAATAGAGGAGTCATCATCATCACCATCATCAGTTCAATCACTAGTGGTAGATCACCAGGAGTAGCAAAGAAACGAAATATAAGATTAGCATCTCTTAAGTCACATATAAGTGCACTTGGTTCAAAATAAATGACCAATGAGATAACCTCAATTTTTCTTCAACACACACCACCAACACCAACGCCACACTCCTCTCTATTCTTTTTTTTCTCTCTCTCTCTACTCATAATCTTTTATTTATATGCACCTATTCATATCACATCAGAATGAATGCATCCAGGCATGTATGATTATTTTTCTTGTGCTTTTTGGTGTGCTATGTGTGAACGCTTAATAGGAATCATACACTATTCCTGAAGATGAGATATCGTGTTTTACGGCTATTAGGGAACTTAAAGTGAAGAGAATTGAATTAAAAATAGGGCTAGGCTTGAAAAAAAGAAAGAAAAGCATTATACTTATTATAGCGTGTGATGCTCTTTCTAACTGGTAGTAGTGGTGGAGTGTGATGTGATGTGAGAGAGTGCAAGATCTTATTAGCAGTATTGCCCCAATATTCCTCTTTGTATAATAATGTATGTATATATCAAGTCTAGTGCCGGTACATTATGTTCGCATAAAAAGGAGCGAGGCTGGTGTTGCTTGTGTGCATGCTGAAAATCGCATCAGAAAAAGAACGGATGCATTCTTGTTTTTACCAAAGAGATAAAAAAATAAGTTAGGCAACTTCAGAATATTATTGCCTGTCATTATTATCTATATTGTGAATGTATATATTTTTTAGAGAAAAATAAAATAACACAAGCAACTCAAAAAAAACAAGATGAAGAGAAATGATGTAAACTTTTATTAGGTCGTTGATTGTGTTACTTTTTGGCACTAAACTATTTAGGCATCTTCTTGGCGACCAAAAACATTTTGAAATATCGCAACCTACAGAGAACAAGCAGGCAGAAGATGCGCGAATGTGTATATTAGTTTTATTGTAAGGGAGTAGTTATTTTTTTTACTGAAAAGCTAAGCAAAGTACGGAGCCATCATCATATGATACAACAACTGCTACTACACGACTAAATCACCTCATCTCAATTTTTCTTTTTGATATATATCTCTCATAAACGCATATATAATATTTTAAATATGCGTATCATCAACATCTCTTCTCTTAAAGTAGAGTTGTTTTGTATATAGGGTGAGCGAATAATATTGCTTTTGAAATGATCACATTAGCCCCAGAAATAGTCATTTTGGCAACTACATGGAATAATAAGAGAAATGCAGGATAAAGTTAACGTCATGATATGATTCGAATCGAGTTAATGTAGTCATGAGGAAATCATTATATCCATAGCTATATGTATATACAACATCCGTAAAAATTGTACAAAGGAGGAGGCGAGTTCAAGTGAGTAAGCAAAATCATCAAAAAATGTGCACGCGTCCAAATACATCACTTCTAATAAGCATACAGTGTACATTACTGATAGGTTGTAGTTGTGGGATCATGATCATCACTGCCCGTGAAAATGATAATAATGCACAACCCCCCGTCTACCACGCCACTTACATTGAATTTTTATTTGGAATTGATGCAAACCGTGGACGGACGTTTCACCGAAGAATGCATATAAGTTGTTGGGATTTTTTGGGCAGGGTAACACTAATAATTATACCAAATATATAATTCAAATGTTCATACATCCACAATTTATTTTTCTTTGAATATACTGTGATAGTCAGTGTAGCATCGAATAATTATAGTATATCATCATGAGGTCGTGTTATTATTGTTCATCTCATTGCGCTTTAGTTTTAGCAGTTCCACTCTCCCGAAAATTTTTGCCTGTCCTTGTGCTGACTTACTCTTTGGAGAATTGGTGAGAAATGAGAGCAATATTATCATGGTTTCCTATTAGTCACACAATATTAATGTGAAGAGCTATAGGAAGCATTTTCCAATTTGATGATAATGTTAAATTTCGTGGGTTGATTTTAATAATGCCACGATTCACTGTCATTTTGAAAGGCTGGTGTTAATACTTTGCTATATACAAAGTTAGGTTGCAGGAGTGGTATACAAAATATTTAATTAATTAATAGTGTAAGTAAACAATCATACTGCTCAACAACAGTTATGGATTAGTTCATGCGACGATGTGTAGCTAGTCATTAAAAAGGTACATAATTTGATTGCATTCTACCTGAATGAGATCATCATCTCACACATTATTAGTGAATGAGAAGTATGAAATCTACACCAAACATCAATGCAAAGAAAAGGCTTAGGCAGATTTGCACACCCGGAATCTGCGGCGGCAGTGTACTGTATTTGATACGAAACAAAGGAACCGAGACAAATGACAGTCAATACAATGTTGTACCTAACATCAAAATGAAAGCAGAAAAAAGCAACCATGTAATCCGTACAATCAGCATTAGCACATTGCTCAAAATTTTCATCTTTCCCCTGAGCGTGTAAACACCGTGTGCTGATCATAAAATTAGGATCATCATCCAATCCACATCTATGTACATAATAAATATAATCAACATTCATGTATTTAAAATCAGGAAACATGTTTCTATAAATGAGATGCCGCTTCGTCTGGGTGTAGTCATGAGAGAGAAATACAAGCGAAAACTTAACCTCACATCACATCACCATAATATTACTATGAATAATGTGTACAAATCTCTCACTCCAAAAGAGCTAAGCGTTAATACACTTACGTTCACCATGAAAAACGAAGTGAATTTTCTGAGCCAGACAATGATGCCACCACTACTACTACCACTACCACCAACTAATACAATACAAGGTGTGCATCGAGACATAGCTAATTTGAAAAGCTACATACACGATACGATACGACTGATGCAGCTCGTGCTGACTTTTGATTCATCATGATGGTGATGATGATGATGATGTTGATATAGAGGCAAGGTTTCGCCCAATAATAATAATAAATATCTTTACAAGTTTTGAAGCCTTGTTGACAGCAAGAGCATGTCTTTATAATTAGGCATAGCTATAAGAATATATATTTGATGGAACCAGCGCTCCTATATATTATTTGTTTCCTCATTATTCCACTTTTTATGGTTCAATGCACACGCAAACCCTTTCGCTTGTGCCTCTATTATTATCACAAAACGGTTGCTCATTCGTGTGGGGATAAAACAGGTTAATTTTGCTATTGCGTGTATGCATCACAAAACAGCTTATTGTGATGAGGAGGATGATACAAACGAGCTTCCACAAATTTTTCAGTCATTGCAAGATTTATCGTCAAATCTGTGTTTGTAAACATTCGACGCAAATTTGTCATCTAATATGTACTCATAATAATATCCTAATCATAGTAGTAATGTACGTGCGTGTGTTCCCTGGCAATAAAAAAATGTAAAGTCAACTATATAGACTGGAGATTTTCAAAGGTCGTTTGTAATTAATTAATCAGTTTGGCACACGTTTTTAACACGACCTTTTCATGTTACCAACACAAGTTATTTGGTTACAGGAACAGTTTCTTTTCAGTGTAGAAAGCATGTTTTTTAAAAGAAAAAAATGGGTTTATTTACTAATCTCATAAGATCCCACCTTAATACTATGTGTATGAAACACAAAATAAGACCATAAATCTCAAGTTCTTTAGCATCTCATCTTCTCTTTATAAAATATAGTTTATTGAAAGGTGATAGTGGCTTTTGAAGAAGATAATGTTATGCACCGAAAAACAACCAGGGTTACAAAGTATTAGATAAAAGCAGAAACGAAGAAGGTTTGGAGTTTCAACGTAAGATGATAGATATTACTTATATCCCTGTGTTTTCAGCTTCTCTCTCATTTCATCATCAGTAATCTTCAACCTAGATTTATACATGTTTTTTTCTATACTTTCAAATGGGAAAAGTATATAATATGCTTATGTACGAAATGTTGGTTATTTGCGTTGGGGATCAGAAAAGGGGAAAAAAGAAAGAGAGGAGAGTTGAGTAGAAAAATGTAAAAAGGAAAGCGTTATTGATGTGAATGAAGTGTTGTGGAAGGAAGATCCTTTCACACACCTCAATCCAGCCTATGGAGCAATCACTTGGTTCATTTGTCTTCATATGAAATGGTGTACAGACGATTATTCATGTGCTGTTGACTGCTATTTTTCATGGAGGTAATGTCGTTTTCCTTCTGCATAAATAAGGTTGATAGGAATGCTCTTGAGAACTGGATCAATATCAATAGGAAAGTGAGAAATGGTGGATGCTGCAGATGATGGAGTTATACATAAACATACGAAATAATAAGACTGATTTATAAAGTCTTACTTACTATTACTACCAGCAGCATCCATCCTTATAAAATAAAATTTTGATAAAATACATCAACATCATCCCAAGCTATATATATATATATAAATATATATTCTTTATGAGAGAAGGAGCATTGTGCTACACCAGTTCATGAGAATAAGAGTGGTTCGACAGTTCAGTAAAATTTATTTTGCCCACCTAACTATTCATTTATACAATCTTACATATGGTGCATAGTGGCTGAGTTTCCTTCTTAAAGAAAGTGAAATGTATGCAAAGCCACGTGAAACTACAGAAAAATGAACGATGTGTCATGAAGCTTGCGGAGAAACGCGTACCTTGCCTCTTCCATTTCCTATCACAACTTGTGAAACTGTTATTGATATTAACTAACCTGGCGGTGCTCACAGTCAACAGCACAGGAGGGAGAAATATGCTGGAAACAATGTCTAAAATCATCAAATTTGTGCTTATGCCATTATAATTCACTTTTGAGAGAAGAGTAGCTTTGGTAGAAAAGGTAGCACGTTATGTGATGTTACGTAGTAGGTAAATACATTCGTGTTACTCACACACACACTCCCATGCGTACGAAGAAGAACCCCTTTTGCAATGAAATTGATCGCTGTATCATGTTAATGGAACTAGTTGTTTCATGAAGAGCAGGAAAGAAATCAAGAAGAGAGAGAGAGAAAAAAAACGAGTTTGATATCGGAATCTTGATATGGGCTCACTACACTTATTTATAGGAATCGGGAATTTTGTGGACTCATGCAAGGATATTTCATGGAGGTACCTATAATCCAAGTATTTACTGCAACTCTACTCTCCGTCTAGAGAAACCAAGATCTTTGTATATTTATGTACTTCTCGTGATTTACTTTTTATATATTGATGTGAGCTTTATGTGTACTCTTCTTCTTTCATGTCATCAATCTTTTCCCTTCTTATTTTCTCTTATATCAAACAGATTTTTTGTCTGCTTGGAGGTGAAACTATATTGAAACGTGGAGGGAAAAAAAGAAGGTACAAACAAAAGAATTTATTTCAATGCTTGAGTGTTCTTTTTTTACCCTTGCAACACAGTTGTGGTATATGAAATAAACAAGGATTTGTTGGGTTGTGTAAAAAATCCGACTGGAAAATATCTACTTCAAGATTGCCAGTTGGTTTAATAATCGCTTTCTCTATATTGGATTCTTCATTCTTATTTGGTTCGTTCTTGCTATATCGACTTACCTACTCACTAGATTGTTTCAATGCGGCAGTTGCTTCAGCCTACATCAATTCATAAACAAAGTCAAACTGATTTTCTTGACCAAAAATGATGATCCGCTTTCATAACTTGTGCTTATTAATTCAGTGAAAAAGTCAGTACGCCTTTATCATTGCAAAGTTGTCTCGTTTGAGATAGAGAAAATGATGTGATTGAGTAACTTAAACTAGAAATATGTGGGAAGGAATAAGTTTGCATCAAAATACAACACGATAGTTTACAAATGGGAAACCTCTCTTGCCATGCTAGATATTCTGAATACATCAGCACCTTATCTTGCTCAAATGACTTTGTGTCAGTTGTTTTTACAGACCACATGCATTTCATCTCAAAATTGATGCATTTGTTGGGGAGCCAAATAAATATATGTATGTATAAAAAGTAGCGCAAAGGTGAGATGAAAAACACCATCTCCATGTTGAGGCTCGTAGTTTTGAAAGAAAATCCCAAAATTGTCTTTGTACAGATAAATATATATGTATATATGTTTTATGGATTCATCTTTTCTCCCTATCCTCTTGACTTTTGACTCTTATCCTGTTTACGGAATGTTTGATGTACAAATAAAAAGAGAGTTGTATGGGTGATACGTCTCCGACAAAAGCTTTGCCATAGGATGAATAGTGAATAAAAAAGAGAAAGGAAGGGATGAATGAAATTTATGTGTATTGAGTTAAAGAATTGACAGGAGACAAAAATCTGTGTACGTCCGTGCAACTGTCCGTGATCCATATTATACTGCTCCTCCGTAGCCCCATTCTATTTCAGCAACTCTGCAAGTGCTAGTAGTCACTCGCTGCTAGTTTGTCTTCTCATACACAAAAGGACAAGACTTACCTCATGAGTTTTTTATCTTTCCCCTTTATTCCCCGACAATGCGACAGAACTTTCTTTAAAGATAACAATGCTGAAACAGCACTAAACAGAACAAGTACAAACTATGTTGTAAGGCATGGATATACCTTGTCAAATGGGACTCTATTTTCTCTCCTACTTTTCCTGTCAAACCAAATAGCTAAATCACAAATGCCGGCTTCATTTTTACGAATATACATGTTGTATAAATATATCTGTTGTTCTATAATGCCTCGGCAAACCTTACGATCGCAACTTGCTATTGTGTAAATTATTTGTTCATTTCAAACTTTGGCTATCATTTTCATAGCGAATCTTTTTATATTGCCGAATCTTCACATTCAGATTCAGAAGAAATGTTTTCGGTTTCTGTTAGCGGGGCAATGTGGTACGCCATTAAGGAAGTAAGTGCTAATGCCCTTTTGATGCAGATATGTCCAATGTTTTAGATAACACTGAAAATTTAATATTATGCATCAACTATTTGATAAATTTGAAACATAAGAGAATGAAGTGATTGCTGAGCGTAAATATTATGTATCAAATTCTACGATTTGATAATGCCTATTTGGTGCTGTAATTACGTAATCATTCTGTTAATTACAACACGTTTTTGTAGGAGGAAGTGTGTCGGTTCCCTGTGGAGAAATAGGTGGTCATTCTAGGGACATTGTTATTTGGGATTCGGAAACATTTTCTTGAAAGTGTAAGTCAACAAAAAAAAGATGATATGATAAAGATACGCAGACCGCATGCTGAAAACGAGCTCCCTCACAAATTTTTGTTCAGCATTCCGCCACAGTAATTGCGTTTCCACATGGTTGTTGTTCAGCTCGCTGTTGTTCTCTTCTCTACTATCTACATCTGATTTTATATAAGTTAGTAGCAGAAGCAGTAGCAATTCCACTCACTATGAGGGTGATAAGCGCTCTCGTGAAATAGACAAAGTGGTAAATGTTGCAAAGGAATGCATCAAAAATGCAAATTTTTCGTATCATATCCCGTGAAAACTTGTACATAAGATAAGATTACATTTTGAGTAACAAGGACTTGGAACTCGTGCCAAAACCATCATTCTTCATAGAAATCTAATTGTACACTTTTGCTGTAATTTACCTCGGTTGCCAGAAAGTGAGGGGGATGTGATGCTGCTCCTTATACGATTTGCGGATAATGAATGTTAAATTCAGTCACGATTCGGAACCTCCGTCATATAAAAGTAAGATGTTTTCCTTATCCCAGCCCTAAACCTAGTTTCCAGGTGTGTTTTTGTATAAAATGTACTTTCTTGTTTTTCACAAGCATCATACACAAGAGCTATATGTATATATGTGATACCAATGTGATATATATTACGTATACCCAATGTTGGTTTTTGTTTTGTATAATGTCATGCCAATAACCATGTTGATGGACTACAAGAGGTTTACCATTATTCATATGATGAAACGTTAAGTTCTTTCCAAGCAGTTAGTTACCTTGACTTGATGGAAAATAGGAATCAAAAGCCTACAATATAAGTTTTTTACTATATATACAATAGTGTCAGGCTTCCGTTTATAGAAACCGTGAGAGTGAAGGTATAGATTACACTTGTATAATGCCATGTTTCCATTCAAAACGGCATTGTTTACTCGGCATCCCATATAACTTGACATTTAGTGGATATGTCACGCTGACCATTTAATATGATAGTGCTAACACACACGAGCTCTCTCCTTCCATTCTTCCAGCAGGAGTCGTCGAAGAGAGATTTAATGACAGAGTCAAAATGCATTGTTATTTTGAGAATACAATTTGAATGCAAACCGTCGTATTATTCATCCATCCAGTGCTTTTGATGATGCAATGAGAGAAGGATGAATACAAAAAGCTTTGCTTTGTTGTGCTGTGTGCTACACATTTTCTCTACCATGCATATAATATAATATATGATATATATTTCCATTACACCATAATCGTAGCAAACAACATTTAGCCTTAATGTGATATAATGGCATGCGTGTTTGACTAACCCGGATCCGGTCGACCTTTAAAAAGCTTTTCTTCCACTAGTTGAACTATGTCATGCATTACTAGTCTTTCCTGAGCGGAAGGATCATTGCTTGTTATCTTTTTTCGGCTAAGGGTAATGAATGAGTGATGGTGCAAGTGATTAAATCATGTATGGTGACTTTCAAATGATGAACAGGAACACCTGCTGTTTTTTTACGTATGTTTTGAATTATGTGACTACTACAAAAGCGTCCATCATCTTGTATTATATTCGTACATATAAACTTAAACAAGTGCCACAATTCAATATATTGCATTGTAAAATTAATTTCTCATATCTCACAATGCCCCAAAATAAAAAACAAAAATTAAAATTCAACGGTAAATAGTATTGCTACAATAATAAATCGTAGAAGTTTTTATTGGTAAATAATAACAAAGGTGACTTTAGAAAACAAACATGTTTTAACAATTTAGTATGAAAGTCATTAAAACAATTTAATTCCCATCTCACTTTTTACTGGAGTCACTGTTTGTGTGAGAAGAAGGCTGTCTGCAAATTGAGTAGTATGTTATGTATGTCGCCAAGAGTTGTGTACTTTGTTTTTGTTTGTTCTCCAAATAATGCATTTTATGTCGGGTAGGCATGCATATGCATGGAACAAGTTTCTTGTGGAGAACAAGCTGCTTCTATTCCCCGACATTAACACGAAGCATCCATATGTTTGAAAATTATTTGGTGAAGGCAACAACGTTCCAATTCAATGGGACAAGTGTTGCAAAGTAAATCGTTCAGCATTCATTCATCCATCCGTCGTCCTGTCATGTTTGTTCTATATTCCAGGTGTGACTTCAGTCTTCTTCTCTCGATGAAGTCATGCAAGTCATGTGAATACCAGCCAGGGTTTAACATGCATAAACATAAACCCTTTGCATTTTAATATATGCATGTGAAGAGACGTTTATATTGTGTGTATGTTGGAGAAGAAGACAAGCTACCGTCAACCGCATGCATATTTCAGTCATATTCTAATGTATGCCTATCAACATAAATATATATATCTATATATTATATATAAAGATGAATGCTTTACCCAACTTTTTGATCCATATCTCATTTTTATTACTTATTACTCATTTATACATAAATTACACTGTATATAAAGCATGAAGATGTGGATCTATAAAGTGATGACTAAAACTTGGCAGTTGGGCTAAGCATCTTGTTAGACGAAGTGTCTTCATTTTACTCTGATGTCGTCTCTCTGCGAACACATTCACCGAAAAACAAAATCCATTTCCGGTGCTCCTCTTGTCCCCCCAGACACTACTCTAATCTACGAGGCTATTTTCAGTTTTCATCTTGCAACGAGAGGAACATGACGGATAGCTCTTTTGATTTATCCTCCCTCATTTGCATATCGGAAACAACAAAATGAAACCAACTATATTCCACTGCAGATGCATCAATCCATTCCTTTGTATCTAGTTATTTTTAGATAGCGGAAGCAACAACAAAATCTACAACACCATATTATTATGTTAGTTAGTTTGAACTATTGGAGCATTTAGTGCTACTCTGGTTCCTTGCTGTTTCTTATCAGCCAGGTACAATTTTTTGTTTGAAACTGATGCGAGATATCCTCAGTTTTAATTGCAATTGTAATCTTTAAACGAGTTGCTAATATTTCCCGTTCAGTTTGATGAGTTAGCAGCTCAAACATTGGTTGATATTATCGTTTCATCTTTGCCTTTTCAAGTACATGCATTTTCATCTGAACTTTATTGTTTCAAGGCATTATACCTGTGGTATCAGAATCACGTCCGTTTCTATATATTCATATAGTTTCTTCCTCCGAGCTTGTGGCAAAAATTTTGGAAATGGTTTGATATACTTATATATAATTTCCTATAAAACTTATAAGAGCACTCATTTATCAGCTACTGCCTCCTTTTCTTTCATTCATCGTCAGAAACGAAAAAAGGTACGCGTGATACAATGGAAGTAAAAAGTGATAATTTATTGCTCGTTTCATCGTTATCAACGTTTTTTTGGGCTTCTTACTATACTTAATATTTTGGTTGTCAGCAACACTCTACTGTAGCTCACTCACGTCAGTGAAGTGGCTCAGCTCTACTCTGTATCGTTTTGGTAGCAATGTATGCTTGATATGATGTGATATCCCATCAATATCTTTTTATCTATACTTTACACAGGAAATCAACTACGAAGACATGCCAAACTGAAGTTAAGTTTATTTTTTTTTTACAAAAAGAGAAGAAATACCATGCTCATATACTAAATTGTTGGATTTTAACGTACAAACGTATCATTGTCAGATTAAAACCAATTTTTATGAGTTTCACATCGAACATTTTAAAATTGTATGAGGATACAAAAGTTAAGTATTTATGAAGACGTTCCGGTGCAATCCCCATAAAAAAAACCAATACGCATTCATATTGAAACTCAGTCGGCTTGCTGCTGTACAAGACAAATTTAAACTTAGAATTGGAAATGGTTGTGATGTGATGAATGAACAGGATGAAAATGTTTTATTAATAACAATTAAACGGCGTTATCATCAAATTAAAAATGCATATGTACAACAATTACAGTATCAAGCTGAATTGATTCCATCGCCTCATCATCATTCAACATAATATCACATCGTAGCTCAATTCCTTCAGTACAAAAACCCCTCAGTTAGATGACTCCCAAAAACAATAAACCCAAAGGGGAATAATCTTATAATAACTATATTGCGATTTTTTTGGCATTTCACTTATTTATTTGAATGATATGGCAGAGATAAAATGCTAGCTCACAGTTGATTTAGATATGAATCCAAGAAGTAAATCAAACCCGTGGAAATCCAATAAGTCCCTTTGTGCTGAGCATTTCGTAAAAATTGAAAATGAAGAAATTACACAGCGTAAAGGAGGAAAATGTTTTCATTGGTATTTTTAGATGTTTCATTGTGTGTGAGATTTAGTTGAACTGGTACGATCTATTCTATCCTTCTGTTAGCATGGCACTATCTCTTAAAAAATCTTATTTGTTAAGTTTTTAAACAACCAAGTTAAATTATTTTCGCACGTAATAATACATGAGCGTAGTTGTTCATTCTGAAAAAGTGGTTTTGGCACTTAAGCAACCGCATTTCACACCCATTTTTGACTAAAAGCAACAAGTCGATAGTATTGATATGTTGTGTGTATACTAAATATGCACACACGGCAATCATTTTTCAACCAACCATGATAAATATCAGTCTTGAGGTTTCTCGTCCTGTTTGCATACCTTGCGGATTTAGATTACCCAAAAAAAACTTAGTGATAGGAAAACTCTTGACAAATTTATTTCCCATATATTTCCGTTGTTTTGAGTGATGGGAAAATAAGTTTTTTTCGTTTATTGACAACTCAGGTGTCAACGACAGTTCAATATGTATCTATTTACGATACATTGATTTGCACCACACCATACAAACCATTATAAAAAATAGAACTCATCAGAAAGATCACTGAAATGTGCAAATAATTTTCGTACAATGAGAAAATACGATGCATCCATATATGATTTATTAGACAAAGAGGTAGTAGGACTGTGAACTTTTGAGATTTCTTGAAAATACCACACCACAAAAGTCACATCAAGCAACTCATTGAACCTCAGTTGTTTCACACTGGTTCTGTATACAAATTTATGACTGTCTCAAAATAAAGTTTAATGCATCGTTTTTCTGGTGAAACGTCGGATGAAAAAGAAAAAAAAGATTCTTAAGTAAGAATCTATCTACCTTCGGATGTATTGAATACAAATCCTTTTGAAATGAATGAAATATAAAATGTTTGCATGGTAAACAATAAAATTTGTGTGCAATGCTAATTTTTTGAACCTTTTTGTACGTCATCCATCGATAAGTATACGATGCTAATCTTGGCAGTGGGATAGACCAACATCATCTCCCAAGAACTTTCTTGAGAATACCTTTTCCGTTTTCAATTCATGCTCAATTACATCTCGTTCAACTCAAATCCTGTGGAAAAATGTAGCAGCGGTTTGGAGTCATAAAATATTATATTGTTTGGTTAATTTTTACCCATCGTCAACCCTTTCTTTCTTGTCTTGCTAATTCGTAACACTTATCATTTCTTTCATCTTTTCTTTCACGAGTGATAAAATGTATATTATTTGTGAGTAAATAACAATATAATGTATGTAAAGGTATGTGTAGAGACGATGGGCATTAAACATAACATAAAACGTGTTAGCAAGTCTCGCAACAAGGTAACAACTTAATGTTTGTTTTTATATAATAATAATAATAATCATAACAATAAAAGCAATAACAACTATTAGACGGGCAAACTGTCCACCCGTATGCATTTTATTGTTGTGTAGATAAACAACTTTTCCACAGTTGCCAGTTGCTCCTCTCAAATTTTTTGTTGTTGTTAAAAGCAATAACTTCATTCTATCATCACCATTGCCAAATTAACGGCGGAAAACGCGTGTAAGCGTAAGTAGTAAACCACAAACTGAAGCAATAAAAAATAGCGAGCAAGAAAAAGACGGCCGACGAAAGTGGTTACAGGTAGTATGGGGTGTTGTACAACATGATGCATTTATTCGTGCATATTCTGCATTCCAACGAAATGCCTTTGTAGAAAGGTTTGGAGGGCATTGTTAGAGTACAAATTATAGCTGGAACCCAGAAAAGAAAGGTGTATACATATTTATGAAGATTATGATTTACGTTGAATTATATATATTTATCATCTTGTTGATTTTTATAAATACTTCCAGTCATTGAAATATTGATTTGAAATACAATGATGCTGTGCTAGATACCACTATTAAAAATTCTAAGCACCGTTGATGCATTTTTTAGACTGACCAAGAAACAGCTAATGTAAATGGGCTTTTACGCAAGGCAAGTCGAGTTTGAAAGTGTTAATTGGGAAAGGAACTACGTTCACATTTGCGTAATCATTTTTTATGCAGTGTAAAATGTGGTTGTACGTGCGTAAGTTAAGAAAGGGCATGGTCGTCGTCGTCTAGTATACATTTTTTCAGAGTTTCTTACCGATTTATAATACTATCTTTCTTTCAAGCAAAAATATTTTTTTATTATCGAAACAATTAACTTTAACAGCAACAATTAAATAACTGATGAGATACTACAGAATTATTTCTTACTAATCCCATATCCTATTTCTCTCAATTTATCCACTTACTTACTTTCTTACTGCTGAAGTGGACATAATGCTGCGAGCTATGAGTCAGTTTTTCTTACTTATGATTAGAAATTCCAAGACAACATTATTACATTTATTATTACTTACTAGCAGCTCCTGATCTACGATCCTCCATAATAACTGCCAACAGGCAAAAGCAAGCTGACCAAAGCTATGAAGGAGGCTTGATTCTTTTTAAGATTTATAATCATTGCTGTTTTACTAACTTTTTTGAGATTTATTATAAAGAAAAATCAACAATATAATGAAAAAAGAGTTGTGAGCTTCCATTCATTATCCGAGCTTGACACAACAACAGGTTAGCCTGGGTTTTTTGGAATTGTAACGTTGAATGTTTGAATGGATTGAAGTGTATCTAGCCCATTAATGTAATTAAAAGGCTCGTTAAATTTTTATAGGACAGCTGTTAAAAGGTCCTTTCATTTTCATCTTGATGGTGGTGATGAGATTATAAATGTTGATGGGAAGAGCAGAGGAAATGTTAAGTTCGTAAACAGACGGATTACGAAATAAATGTAAGCCATCACTGTCTTGTAAAGTCTTGCATCCACTCCAGTTTGTACACTGCTCAGGTAGAGAGACACACTCATTCATCAACATAATATGCTATGCCATGGTGTACCAGTTTAGTTCACTTGTCTTAAAATAGGAGGATGAGGATGAGCATCTAAAAAAACTAACCAAAATGTAAATGTTGCATGTTGCTGATGGCTCTTTTGACTTCACGGTTTGATGAGCGCAACCAAGAGTAAACTGGAATTGTTGTTATTGAAGTGTTATCTTTTTCATGTAAAATACAACAAGTACGTACACAAAAGTGAGGAGAAAAATGATCCAGTGCCAAAAAATTTGGTGGTGATGATAACTAACAAAATTTAATTGTAATAACAATAATAAACCTGCATGTAACGTACATTACAACCAGAGGAAGATATATGAATGGAGATGGAGAGTTGTACATACTCCGGTAATTGATATATTACTCAACTCATCTCCTCAATGACTTCATTTCCTCAACCCATTTCTTTAGATTAAAGGATGGAAATCAGGACTCATTAATTCTCTTTTCACTGAAATTCCCATCGGGTGGTGGAAGTGCTAGTTGCACGTACATTTGTTTAAGAAAACAGCTTTTCCACTTAATGCCAGACGCAAAGTTGTAATTATATAGTTTAAAAGTTTAGCAATGATTTACAAGCGTACCTATTATTTCCACGGATGGAGATATTTTCAACTGGAATTCAATGCTTTCTAAACAATATATTTCTCCTCAACTTAAACAAAAATGGACATTAGTCTGGTGAAAACTACTAATATTATTTGCATTACAGTGGTTTATTGAAACTTTAGGTTTGATATTTTCCAGGATTTTAACGAAATTTATATTTTTTTCTTCTTATTCCCGATGGATTTTAATTTCGTAAAACTCACTAAACACCTTAGCATGTTGCACCGCGGGATGTACGACATATCTTATATCGACTTTAAAAGTGCATTATGCTTCTTTAAATTAAATCGCGCAAGAAAGAGTGATACTGCTTTATACCAGACATGCAGGTACACACATATATATATGCACACTCAAAATAGCTATTCTCATCAAAGTACAATGTCTGCGAAGAATCCGCATTTCCTCTCAATTTACCATAGTCTTCATCCACACACTCCCTAATGGAGAAGGTTGGTAAAGTCGGAGAGTGGCAAATTATCAACACAAGATCACAAAACGATGATCTGATGATTCAGAGCAGCCAAGTGTAAATCATGCTATGAATGATTGCAATCATCATATCGTATCATTATTTTTATTTTTATTTTTCTAGTCCTTCCCAACCTTGTTATGTAGATAGCCTCTTTTATGCTCTTAAACTGTAGCAATATTCCTTTTTTTTTATATAAATTAAGCGGAGTTTCCAACTAAATTTCATAGTGATCCATGTTACACATAAAATGAAAGAGAGGTCTTTCAAGCGTTGCTATTTCGAATTCAGTTTTTGAAGTACCATCCCCATCATCATCATCATCATCATCACCAAAAACACACTCAATATGATTTTATTGCGATTTCACAGTGTATATATGGGAATGGGGGCTCTGCACACCAGATAGAAATTTTATGGTAATTTATTTTTGCATTTTTAAAACGCCAAATCAACATGGATCATAATAGGAATATTCAACTTCATAACAATTCAATAAAAATGAGGATATCTATCTATGCAGGAAGCTGATATTAACTTTAAAGTGCTAAATATTGTGTATTAGCTGAAAAAAATTAATTTCTTACAACAACTTCCATCAGCCGAAAACCTTCTTTTTATTAGAATTTTTGAAGCTTTAACATATTACCAACTCAAAATGATGAAGAAGAAGCATATGGATGATGATGATGATGATGTTATAGACCCTTGGCTTTGGCTCATCCTGTTATAAAGTAATTCTTGTGAAATTGAAAAAAAAATGAGAAGGAGAAAAAAACAGAAGGTACGCGAACTCAAGATATTAATCGCATATTTGGATATGTTAATAGAGTATCTCAAACTTGAATCATTTCTGAGTTATCTACAGTGAGCAGGCATGCATGCAAAATTGTTAAGTCACTCTTCTTTTGCCCCTTCGTAAAACAAGTTAAGCTATAAAACTGATATATTATACGAGTAAGTATGTGTAGTAAAGTATTTGGAAAACATTTGTGATACTGTCAAAATCTGATGCTGCTGGCTGGAGACATGTTTCTGTATTATGAATGGCTTGGAGCAATGTAGTTGTACATGATACATCTTTTGATGCTCCGAGAAGCACTTACTTTCCTCTCGTAAATGTTTGTCAGAGCGAGGGATCATAACATGATCTAAGGCGATGATGGAATTTCCCTTTTTATAATGCTACTTGTCTTTTTGTGTACGTGAAGAAAAAAAGTGTATTATGTGTTAGTGTACAGAGAATGGAAGAAAGATGAAGGAAAACAAAAAAACAACATTCGCATATATCCTTTATCATATCATTATCATCAATCATCAGGCCTGTCTCGAAGTATATTACATTATTCTTGGGCTACGTAAACTGCTGATGAATGCAAACCTGTATATATCAACACGCTTATCATCATGATGCTATCTACTCTTTTTTTTATGGAGATATTGGGGGCCTGACATCCTTGATTCAGAGAAATGCTGCATAATATAACTTTTGGGACCAGAATCTGAAATAAAAATTGTAGAAAAATGTATTTAAATGTAATTCTTGTCCAAAAAATATTATGAAAAGCGAAGCACAACATTGCTCACCATTCAAATAAAGATTTATACCATAAAACAATGATGATAAAATTGGGACTAGGTCTCTGGCTTAGGTGTAGAGTTACGTGAAATTTCAGGAAGGAAGCAAACTTGACTTGTCATACGAATCTCGAAGCTGTTGTTGGCAAGCTGGCAGGGTCAACCCTAGAGCTCCATTTCAAATCAAGCGTAGCTAAGCTCCAAGTAATACTGAAGAGCCAAGAAAGGTTTTAGCGAGAGGATATTATATCATATGCCCGGTAAGAGTTGTATGGGCGTGAGAACCATGGTCAAGTGCTTTACCCTCCCAAATACACGCATGATATGGATACTCAAAAAAATATGCGTGATTCTGGACAAGTTGAAGTAGCGGGAGTAAACATATGTTGAGACAAACTACACGGCATATTGTTGTCCCCATCTGAACTCGAATTATTAAAACGAGAGATGGGATGGGGTACTTAATGCTCTGAAGTACTTGTTATTATAAAATACTCAACTCGCTTTCCTTTATATGATGACCACTAAAATACAAGTCATATTTATTAGGTCATAAAGTTACAATTACCAACATGAATAATATACAACAAAAAAAACTCATCTTTGACTTGGTCCAAATAAGTTCAAATGCATGCATGCGTGCACCTTTACTCATTCGGCCATCTGATCCACCCGTAACTTTAGAAGGGATAGTGGATGAGAGAGCCCTGATTTTCCCAGCCCGAAACCAGACACCGGAAAATAGTCACCATCATTAAAACCAATCTTTTGAAGTTGATGCTCTCTCCTCCTATTCTATTTAAAATCATCCAAGTTCATAAGTATGCATGTGTAAGTGTGTGAGTTGGATGATATTTTATCTTGCTAATAACAATGACTTTGGAGTTAAGCACGCATGGATGCAGGTTGTTTTATGGATGCATTTGTTCATATTTGTGCAAGACTGACACATATTGGGTAGCTAAACATAGAAGGAAAGTCATCACTCATAAAGCTATTGACGCAGCTCTCGGAGTTTTGTGTATATTTATAAATCGGTGTATATGAGGTTCATATAGGAGTATAGGAATATAATAATTATTATTATTGGTTTGGTTTTGTTTAGTCACAGCGGTGACGATGGCGGTTATATTTTGGTGGTTTTTTGGTAAGTAGGATGTTGGTACTTTTTTTGCTGTTGTTTGGTGTCGAAGGAGAGAGTGGAATTTGAGGAGCTGTGAGCTACAAGCATTTCCGTTTCCTATGAAGATGCTTCTCCAACTCTTAACTTATGATTTTTTTATGGGGTAATGGTCAAATTCGTTTATTTCGTCATGTTCATGATGTTTTCTTTGGGTACACTCTTTACAGACGGTATGTATGTACCTATAAGTAAACTGCAAGATATCTTGTTTTGTTTGAGGATGGCTCTCCACTCGTCTCGTCTACATTCTACATTTACAGATGGAATGGATTCCTCAAACATCCTCTTTCTGATGTTGTGAGATGTAAGCCTCTATTTCCTTTGTTTTCAATGTCAAAAGTAAAAGATGCGCTTATATCACCAGGGAATAATTAACCAAATATTTGTCGAGCAGTCACAAAATGACTACAAACTCAAATGTGAAAGAGTAAGTACATTTAGCCATTAGTTTCAAGATGATGCTGATGCTCATAAAAAAAGTTTCTTGGACATCAACACATCCGTCTGGTTTATGTATTAAAGTATAAACAAATGCTAATTTTACAACTGCAAACATAAGCATAAATGCAGGTACATACATACATAAGTCTAATTTCTTTTTGGATCGACAGCAGTAGTAAAATGACATAAAATTTGACTCTTCCTTGAATAACTTCTCTGCAAGAGAGATTTCAGCTTTTATGGGTAAAGAAGCGAGAAAAAAACGATCTGCCTCTTTCCTCAACTTAAAATTGGTAATAAATTGCAATATCAACAAAAATTTCAACACTGACATATGCTTATCGCAGCAATTACGGTTGAAGATTTAGTACATATGTGCAATGCAATGAAAAATAGTGTTTCAAATCGAGAAAAAAAATGAATTATTTCCAGTGTATTGGCAATGTATCAAATTGAAACGAATGAGATAATTTGTGTGAAAGCATTGCATTGTAAAGTTGTTGTAATAAAAGGATAATAGCATCCAATTTTCATATTATATATGTAGATATTTATGTTCTTGTTCGTGCCACAAATATTCGCTCCCTGGTAATGTTCAACTTGCCACTGCCTTTTACATGAGGCTAGAGGGTGTCATCAAAAGAGTGTGCGATCTTACAGTTACTCTTCTCTGTTTCTCTGCATTAGGTTTATATTTATATGCATGAGCATCAGTTTATCCCATTGTAATAAGGCATTTAAGAATCGCTTACGTGCTGATCATGACGTTGTCAAAATTTTCCTATTTTCTTACATTTTACAAGAGAGAAAGAGAGCAAGGCTGTGTGATGTGGTGCTCTGAGAGTGGAAAAGGTTATGCTTAAGTGTGTGGATGCCTAAATTCAATACAGCTGTTGTTTGGGTAGCCCAAAAACGCATACTTTCTGGTGGAGGAGAACACTGAGGGTTTCTTCTCGTTTGTGAGTGAGGCATATTGGTGTGTATAAAATCCTAATTCGATATTGTGTATAGGGGATTTTCAAGCTTGTCTGTAGAAAGTAGTGTCCCTACTACTTCAAATTCTTATACACTTGAGAATTTATAAAACTTTATTTTGTATTGCTTAGCCTCAGCCTCTCGCCTTGCTTTGCTTTGCTCTCTTTCTCTCTCTCTCTCGACGACACGAAGCGTCTTAAATTTTGTAACCATAAAACAGCTAAAACTCCCAATTTTATACACACTCAGATTGTGTGTGTATATCGGTTCTTTCGGTCTCAAATGGGCGTCGAACGGAGATCTTATGAGCTAATAAATTTTGCGACAGTTGTCGTTACGAGTTAAAGTAATTTCCAAAACCCATTCTCCAATGCTTTTCTTAGTACAAACCTGAGTGTCAGCCACAGAGGAGTAGTTGATTTATGGTAATGTTCCATCCAAACCATTTTTGTATATTTTCCGAGAATGAGGGAAATCTGTAAAACGCGACTTTGCTTCTTTTCTCCACCACATCACTACCACCACCATCACCAAAACCTATACCCTGTGTATATGTCGATTTGAGGATCATCATGATCCCGATCATGATCACCGTAGTTATGCGCTATATAAACATAATATTCATTCATAGTGTGCACACTCTAGCAGTAAAATGTGCCACAAAGGTATGTCCCCAATTTTTTTTGCTGATTCCACCGATGGAAAATACCTCCTAAAAAAGGTACGATTCTAAATGGATTTACTGTGCTTGTGCTGCTCATAGCCAGTTACGTTTTTATACTTTTTACAGGATCTAATATTGCTATTGCAATAATTTCAACAAAAACTTATAATATCATTATATCATCGTCATATACTTATGAGCAGCTTTGGAACACAAGTTTTTCTATTAACACGATTTTCTTGCAAAAAGGCATGAAACCAACGTGAAAGGAAAGCGTGGTGTTAGTGTTGAGGCTCACCGACAAGACGTGTTGGTTCCCCTGCTATGATTACATGTTTCCGTCTGAATGTATAAGTACTTTGCACCTGTATACAAAAGCTTTTTTGGGCCAGCAGGTTGGCTAGAGAAGTCGTCGTGCTCGTTTCGTCTAAAACAATAATTAAGCCTCTTGTAGCTTTTTCTACTGTTCCTTTTTTAAATCATCATTTGGAAAAAAAAGTGTGCCACATTCACACTTCTACACTGGACCAACTTCCCCTGAGCTCACCCGCCATGAATAATTTTGAAGTACATACATTAGTGCAGCATTTTTCTATTTCATCTTTGGTTATGGTTGGGGAAAGATTAAACAAACTATTTCATCTTCCCAATAACTGGCCGGCCGAATGCAGCAACAACGATCATGCCCCTTATCAATCTTTATGCAGTTTTTACATTATTTCGTTCAAGCAATGACTTTGCTGTATCCTAGAATCTATTGCACTTATCATGTGCCATTTACACAAGTCCGTAAAGACATGCCACAATTTACTCAAGGATGATGTCAACTTTAATGCCTGGAAATGAGTAGGAGCTGCTAAGAACACTGAGGAATCTCCATGTAAATATGGGTCGTAACATTCATTGCATAATAAAGCATGTCCATGTACTGACGTGTATACTATGTACGCAAGTTGGTATCTGTAGGAGTAACATCAGACGAGCTACAGTATGAAGGATTTCTGGTGGTATACACATGCAACGTGCAACTAATTTACCTTGAAAGAAATGGCTCGTATGATTTTCAAGAACTTTGGCGTATCTCGTGTAGTTGTGTAAGTCTCATTGACAAGTAAATAGATGTTTGTTTAGTTGATGGAATGATAGAGATAACCTGATTTTTTGCTTAATATGATATAAGCAAAAGCTAAGGAAGCATGCCTGTCTGCAGCTCTCATCAAAATCATACCTTTTATGTATATATGAATTGTATGATATTGCTCGTGTGTCAACCATCATCCAGCGTTTCACCGGTAAAAGAAAAAGAACATTGAAATAACTTAAGCGGAATTGTACGAGGAAACTTTTGAGGAAGCTGATTCATCGAAAAATAACATTTTGGTATATGTACTATTTATACTAAAGCTCCCTTCTTTCCATCTTTATGTTTTTACTACTGTTTCATGTTGCCCTTTGGCTACATTTTAGTGTGCGTATGTATCTGTATTATATGTATATGGAGTCAACTTTTCTATGGTTGCTCCTGTTTTACAAAAATGCTAGACAATTTTAGTTGATCCCTAAAACAGCAAAGCTTTTTAAATCTGGGAAAAGTAGTATCAAGGATTCTTCTGACTCGTTTCTTTGCCAATTTATACCATCCGATGTTTTAGGGATAAAAATGCCGCCATTGAGAAGTGGATGAAAACTATAGAAAAGTATTTCCGTATTCTATCTAGCATTTTCAAGTGGCTCAAAAAGGGAACATTCTTTTTGTATATATTATATTAAGCAAATGTCTCAAAGTTTTAGAAACAAAAAAGTCACCATGAAACAAAAAAGGATGTCATGGAAAACATAAAAAGGATGACATAAGAGTAAATGGTAAGCAAAGAAGAAATCCTTTGTAATGTCCATTATACTGTACATAGGATCCTGGATTACAGCACATAAGGAGTTTCGATTTTTTTTCTGCGTTTGCAAAATAGCATAATCTCATTATACCTTTTTGTGACGTTTGACTTGACAATCGGTTTTGGAATAACAAAAAATCTGAAGAGAAAAACTTTTCATCGTCGGTTCACTGACATTGAACGGCAGTTGCCTGTGAAAAACGTATTTAAATGAGTATTATTTTGCGTACTTACGACGTGAAGAGCTTCATGAACGCGTTGGGTCGAGGGTGAATGGGTTGATTGTGTCACGTCAATGGGATGGTGCCCACCTGAGGATTTATCTAAGATTTCCGGTTCACTTTGCATCTCTCTGAAACACGGGTGGCCCCAACCCTTTTAATGTGAATCAACTGAGCCTTTTTAGTGCTAGTTATTTATGCAGATGTAAGTGGTTTATGGAAAAATATTGTTCCGGTTGGATGGAAAGTGGATTTGAGAGCTAAGTTTTGTCCTCATATTATTCCATTGTGACTCTTATATTGTTGTGTTCAAAGTTGGAAAGCAGAGAAATGTACACAAAAAATTCGTGTACGGCTTCAACTTTATGAAGCTAAATTCACATTCCAGTATCAAAACAGGCGGGGGAAAAGAAAAGCTGCATTTGAACGCTCAGTTAAAAGAGCTCTCACCTCGTCAAATGATTTCATTTAAGCAAAAAAAACATATCCTCAAACAAAGCAGTTTTGTTCGCTTAATTGCAACTACGAAATCAGTAATATTTGCAATTTCATAAAATTTTAATTTTACCATCGACACATTAAAAATGTAAGAATTACACATTTTAAAAGCAACATGTGTGGTGTACATGATAGGGAAAAGGATTTATGTAAAATTCAAATCTAAAAAAAAAACATAAAATAGCGCAAAGATCCCTACTAAGGCATCTGGAAGAAAGTTTTGCGTACACTTTAACTAAAGAAAGGAATGTATTGAAGCTGAACAAATGGGATAACAGCAAGAAAATCTAGCCAGAATATTGTCCTCGGTTACCAATAAGAAGTTGGTGTTGTTCTTTATGATGATTCAAAGGGAAGCATATACATACAATTTTTTATATACAAAGTGGCAATGTTGATGCATCAAGAATACATATTATGCGGAATGATGAAAAGAAGGAAAAAGAAAAGAGAAATAAAGTAGTGGAAAGAATGGTATAGTAGCTGTGGAACTAGCAGTTTTGTACACCCTTTTTAAAATATCGCCTTTTGCCTTGGAGTGTTTCACAAAATAAACTCTATATCTTCTTTTCCACGCCATAAAATCCTAGAAGAATGACTGCAATAAGACAATTGTACTAAATTTGATTACAGATTATGCCCATATATTGCTCCGAGGTTAAGGGGAAAATGTCGGGGAAATAAATGCAACTGTTGCAAGTCTCTCCTCATGAATCTTTTTTTGCTTATATCATGTCTCTCTTTATAGTTTAAGTTCTTAGTTTGTTGCCCGCATTTAGTATATACATATATATACCCATCCTAATTCTTTCCCAGCATCTTATTTCCTCCTCTTCTTTTTCTTATCCGGTTCTCCGTATGTGTAGCTCTGTATATGTGTGTGTATTATGTTTATACACACTGTCATCTTCACTCTCCTTCCGATCCTCAAGTTGTCTTCATTTAGAAAGCAAAAGGCTACATCAGTTTACAGAGGAAGCTTATAATGTGGCAGCAAAATGAATTTATCTGGCTGTATACAACTTTATAGTTTATCAGTCGACCAGAGACAAAAAGTAGAGTAGTGGTTTCGTAGAGGAAAGGATGTATTACAGCTTACTGCTCTTGCTCTCCAAACGAAATCCGTCTTGTATTACATTTTGCATTACTATTGTTTTTTTGAGTTACTGCTTGCTCTGTTTGTACAGCTTAGAACATCTAATGCGTTATTTAGGATAGTTGACTATATGCGGATTTCTTCCAGTCATTCAAACAACCTGGTTCTACTAAAGCCAAAGCCACTTAGTTCATAAATCACATGATATCCCATATAAAACTAAAATTCCCATGTTTATCAAAGCTCAAGTTTTGGTTATATATGCTCAACCCTTTTTCTGTTAACTGGTACTAACTTGTGTTTCCTTTTTAAAGCATAATATTTTAAAGAGGTTTGTAGTTTTGCAAATTTATTGCCTAAGGTCATGTAAATGAGGATTTTCTTCCAGCTTCGGCCTGCTGTCTATACGTGTTTTGCTTAACAATTGTCATTCTTTTCCAATTTCAAAACATATTAAAAATTCCATGCAACTCTAAATTGCACTGAGATAAGCCGGAAATTATGGAGTCATTAGTAACTAATGCAGTTGCATTAATGGTAACTCATAACATCCATTTTTTCATGGGACAACTGGATTTAAGCCATTGGCAGTTTGCAATTCTCATTTATTATTATTCTTCAAATGCATTTCCCCTTTCGACAATAGTTTCAGTAGAAAAAAAGAATGTTGGGCCAGTTGCAGATAATAATCCTGTTTACTCGCTGTTTTATGAATCTGGTAGGAAGGCATTTGACACAGAAATGGCCTTCGCCAACATCAACTTAAAAATGTCATTTAAAATCTTATGCACTTTTTTTTTGTTTATGCATAAAAAAAATTCTTAAATGTGTTTCTTTAATGTATGGATAAACTTTGAGATAAGAGATTGAGGGGCGTATAAAGTAGATGGTGAGATGTAGTCACCAATGTTGTTTATTTGGTAAGCCGAGGTCAGAAGATCGAAATAGCATGCACATGCACATAAATTTTGCTCATCAAAAGGAATGAAAATGCATTTTGTACTTTATCAGTAATGCAATTTTCCATGATGATATGATGAAACTACGTCAAGACGAGGCTTATACTAATTTTGAGCTGAGTGGTGATGTTGTAATAACAATATTTTCATCTTTGTAAGAATAATATTTAATTTGTTTGTTGTCATTCACACTTCTTTTCTTTCTTTATGATAATTTTGTTATGAGAAGATTAGCTTTCATCTTGTTTTTTTTAAAGAAACACATTATCGCACTAACATTGAGAACCCTTGCATAGACAAAAGGATATCATTTTATTAACAGCAATTACTTTATATGATGCTGAAAGTGCAAACTCTTATTGACCCTTTACCATCATTTCAGCATAATTCCAAGTTTGGATGCTGACGCATTTAACTTGGATTTAGTGACTGACATGTGAGACTAATAAAATTTTTAAATCCAAATTGCATTTGCATCCTAAATAATTATGTGATGCATCAGGATCATCTGTTTGCGAAGTTGCGAGGAAGCGAACTTTTTTGTAGACTCCAAGATAATGAAGAATAAAGATAGATAACACATGATTAAATTTAAATTTACTTCACAGTGGCTAACACAATCCAGATTCTACTTCAATTTTTGCACTGGTGAGTAAGTGGAAAATTGCTTAATGAAATAAAAATGTTGATTTGCTATCGTTCTCCTGACATTGATGAAGGTGCTCAGATGGTCAATTACGTAACACAACCATTTACAGACAAAGGGATTACTTCCCGAATATATGCAAATAAATTATATTTACGGATATGTGTTTATGTTCTCCATCTCCTTGTCAATCTCAACGATGAAGGATTAGTTCTGAGAAGATCAAATATTATAGGAAAAAACCAATTTGCAGTTCAAAACTCATTACTGTCATCAAATTTAAATGTCAAGTTTACAAAAAATTCAATTAGACGAGCAGGTGTGCTATTAGTTTACCTCTTTCCAATGAGGCCCGTTGGTATTAAAATAATCTTTATATTTACTATTTATAGGGGTAGACTCATCACCGGTGCCCATTTTAAAAATGCTTACTTGGTCTATTCCTTTGTTGTAAACCGCGATTCAAGGTAAATATTGATGTTCGTAGTCCTTAACTCTTTACCTCTCACGTTTTAACAAGGATAGGAACCGATTTTAGATAGCTAGTGCCTTCATTACGAAAGTCTCACAGCTTTTAATGTTTAATGTTTGCTTATCTGCCATTGGTACAAAACAAAAACAGCATTACATGCTGAATTAAATATTTTTAGGAAATCATGAGCCAAAACCAATCAAACCTTAAAATCAATTTATGGTTCTCATGCTTAAGTAGCAAGCTTATGTTAAGTAACAGCAAGGGTGTTTTAAAGTATATATGAAAAATTCGGGGCGGTGCGTTACAGTAACGTTTGTGTTTGTCATGTCAAATTGAATTCTAAGGCATTTGTACAACATTTTAAGATGCCCGTACATCCATAAACTGTACTTGTGAAGAATACGTAAGAGTTGTATGGGAGTTATACCTTTCAAAACGAATATTATAGGAATCAACGTAAGAAACAAAAATCTGATTCATCAATCTATGCACTGCAGTTTTGAATGACTCTCTTCAGACCATACTTACGCAAACACTATGTAGCCAAACCTCATGATGAGGATGATGCTCGAAGCTTTTCTACCATGTGCCACACATTTATACATATTATTAATATAGATCTGTGTGTATACTACGAACGTCTTATTTTTTAAGTCGTAATGCATTTCGTTGCGGTTCCTCTTCTCATCACCTTCTCCATTTCTTCGCTTAACTCAAAGTTGGCTGTACCTACCTGAAACTGAAGTGTGTACATGGGTTGTGGCCTTTGTTACTTGCATATGGTATTGAAGAACAGGTGCATGGATCTCCTGCTGTTACCCTTTTTTGTAGCTTTGTTGTACATCGTCATCTTGTCGATCATCATCAGTATCTTGAACGCACAGCTACGATTGTCCTGAACTGTTTTACGGCTCATTTTTCTTATATAATATTATAAATAACACACCCGTTTTGTGTCTTCCTTGACCCTGGGGAAACGTAGACTATAAAGATCTTGCTCCGGTCTTCACACATTTTTATCAACCGTGTGACAGAGAATACATGTCTCATTGTTCATGAATTGGTTGGGGATAAAAGAGAAACATGAGCATCATAATACTACAATTGTTGTTTGATAAACTAGTTGATTTTGTGATTTATTTGAGATGACGAAAATAAGTAGAGATCTCATGTAATTTGTGAAACGTGCTTTCAAAATGTTGTTTTTTCTGTGGTTGACAGTTATAAGCTGGATTGATGCATGAAACACAAGTGTAATTTATTAATATAGTCATCAACAAAGATGAAGCTGCTTGTCATATTTTTATTTGTCGTATTGGCCTGGTGTTAAAAAGTGACTACGATGAGGTGTTTAATAAACCACGTGCAAAAACAATTTGTATCAACTCATTTTGGTTGTGAAAGTGTTCATGTGTAAGAAAGAAATAAGGGAGTCAATCTGTTCTCTCACAAGGTGTTCCAAAGGGAAGCCACCTACTTTATCCAAAAAAATTGACAGTGAAAGCTACGGGAGTGTATGGAAGTAAGTGAGGATTAAGAAACGGTTTTGTTGATAGGAAGCCGCCTTTGGTACTCCGCCGTTCCAAACATAATGTACTGAGCCTTATATTTTCTCTGACTGATATCACTGAGCATCACCCGCCAGCTCTTCTTTTCCCAAATTAGCCAACTGAAGATGACAAAAAATGTTGTTAGACTTGTGTAATCGAGAGATAAGGGGGTTGTAAATCCCTCTGTATTTCGCTTCCCTTCTCTTTGATTTTTTTTCTGGATGTTTATCCACTCATTTTTTCTTCGTTATTTTTTCCCTGCCAAAAAAATCCAAGATTTTGGAAGATACGACTGATGTGCATTTTGAACTTCTACTAACGAATATACATTTCGTGTCTTTCAGACTCAATTTTGACTACACATAATCTTATATGTGTATTACTCACCGTCATTTCGTCTTCCTTGTCGTGCCTCTCCATTAACATTTTCAGTTGTGAGTTTTTTAACAAAAGAAGAGGAAGAAACGACGGGAATGCAAAAGGAGAGTAAAAGTAGATAAAGAAACATAAAGATGAATGCATCTAACATTATGATGCTCCTTCTACCACCACCACCACCACCTTTCTCTATCATCTACTTTAGTTAAACGAGTGTGACACTGTATAAGTTGGCAAAAGACGATACTTTCGCTTGAATGAAGAATCTTTTCTTTTTCCTTGCTACAACATCAGAATCAAAATCAGTACCCTGGAGGTGTGAAACAAAACTGAAAAAAACTTCTTTAGTTCAATCTTACATGCGTGCTTATACTTACACGCTAAGCAAAAAAATAGTAGGATCGAAGTGTATAGCTTATAAGTATCTGGAGGTGAGTTGAGTGGTGTGTCGTGTATGAAAAAGTATATGTGAATAATACGACAAAAGTCTCCCGAGTGACTCATTTTATTCACGGAAAATACATTAGCCTGTCTCTCATTTCACTCGTTGTCTTAAGCTGTACAGGCATAGTGTCTCTTTTTATCCTTTTATATTTTTTTTCTTGACTTTTCTCGTCTCAAGTCAAATCAACAGCCCATAAGTCGGCTCTCTTGTGATTTTCTCGTCAACTTGACTACTCCTCTCGTACAACTGCCAGGAAAAGGAATATCAAAACTGAGCAGACGAAAAGTCTCTTGCTTTGGCTGTGGGATTGGATGTTGTAAGTTCAAAACTTGACATTGCTACATATGTATGTAGTCAGAAATGTATGCTCTTAGTTTCCCCATTTCCCCTTGTATATCCTTTCAGCTCAAGGAAAAAAAGAGAAAAGATGAAGTGTCAACGGGAAATACCTACTCATTCATTTTCAGAAGCTTAAGTCATAATAAGTAAAATTATGTGTTTATCTCACTCCAAAAAAATGCAACCATTATTATGGGAAATGGGAGCCAGTCATCCACCAAGTAATTCCATGTTTATCTCAATCATTTGAACACAAGAAAAAAGTCGTAATGGTTATAGGCTCATAAAGAAATAGTATGTATGTATATAAAAATATCCAGTACAAAACAGAATTATTTTTTTATTCTTGGAAGAGATGAATCCGTAGTGTCAACCACGACCATTGTTTAGCAGGACTGCACTTAATTTGCATATGGTCTAATATATTTCTTTATTAATGCATCCTTTCCATGAAATCATCAAAACACCAAGAGAGTATATATATCATCATCATCACGACCATCATCATCTTTTATCTCATAAAAGCAAACTGTGCGGGCTTGAATAAAATTGCCGAATTCACTCTCATAGTTCTCTGTGGTGGCTTAATTTCGCTGAAAAATGGTTCTCCAAATGTCTCAATTGCGACAATAAACAGAAACATTTATGAATGGCATAAACGTTTTATACAGACATTCTTGGGGAGAATAATACAGTCAAGTCGTCTTGTGTGCAAAGAAGTTGTTTTTGTATGACCAAAATAAAATGAAAGGGGACAAAATTAAAGTTTTGAAGGCATTCTGCTCATTCTCCGAATGTTTTATTAGGGCAACCTGCATTTTTTTATTGGTAAGTAATGCGCATTATTATGATGAGCTGTTTTCAGTGTTAGGAACAAAACTAGTAAAAATGCTGAACAGAAGCTGGAGAATAATATGTTTACGGGTTGGTACCAGCTTGTATCTCAATCCAATCTTGATCAGTAATATAATATTACGTCTTAATTTTTTTCACATTTCAATTTTCCTCTTTGCTCGAATTTATCGGGTGACCTTCACATCATATCCATTACGTTAGAAACAGTTGGCTGCTTGTAAACATGGTTATCTTGGCGCATGTATACGCTTAAACAATCTTGCCAAATAAAACATTTTGTTAACTCAAACACCAAGAATATTATATAATAGAATGTGTTAGCGTTACTCTAATAAAAACTTAGTAAATAGTTGCAATTGACCATTATCTTAATTGCATGTTGTGTAAATAACAATTTGCTTTACAACTCATAGGAACTGGGAGTCAGTTACATGTTAAATGTTAAGAGCATTTGTGCTCTCATTGCCGAAAAGCTGGACATTTATAGTTTGGAAATGGATTTATTAGGAATTGTGCCTAATATTTGGATTAATAGAATCGTTTATATTGATCCCAACAACATTAAATTAATTTGATGCATAAATACATATATATGCAACTGTGGGAATGAATAGTGGAAAAACTCCAGGGTAGTGATAAAACCGTTAGGATTTTTGTGTCCAAAAAACAGTTGAGAAACTACTACATAGCATGTATTTAGTTTAACAGTTGACAAAAGTAGGAGTAGTAATGCAGTTTGAGAGTATTGACCAACTAATGGTTGTGGAAAAGTTTTGTATTATGGGCTAATTTCTTCAACGTTGTCGTCGTTTTCCTCATGTATGCATGTATGTATTACTCCTTTCGTCTCTAGTTAATTTCTTTGCTATACACAATATTATATAGTTATGTTTTGTTCCTTCATTTCTTTGCATTTGCTCTCCTTTCCTCTGCACCCCTCTTGCATCAGATTACATTACTCGTTTGGAGCCCACTATGTTTGTTTGCTTACGTAATTTGGTATTGTGTTTCATTGGAAGGAACTTGATGGGCACCACATTTCTCATGACTTTATTTATGACTGATTTTCTCACTGATCCGATGACCGGGGAAAATGTACATTGTGCATAAAGGACATCCACATTTGCTGGTCATTACAAATAATACACAGCAGATACTGACTGCTTACTACAAAATCATCATGTAATATGTTAAAGTAGAAAAGTTCGCAGTTTCAGCAGCCAGACGCACTATTAAGAAAATGTAGCAGTTTGCCCTTTCCTTTTGATTGTTAGCATAGTCAATAAAGCTGTAGCACAGAATGATGGAAAGGGCACTTTTGGAAACCTTTTATCTAAATAAGACAACTACATCATATCTCTTGATTTCCTTCTCTGTTTTATGCTCCATTCTAACAAAATGTATGCTCCTCCGCTTAGCTACACTCCAATTGCCATTTCCTCTTTTGAGTACTAGACATACTTGACATATATACGGATACAAATAAGAAGATATGAAATCTTGCCCGTATTTATTTGTTATGCCCAACATGATATTAAACTCGAATGGTCAGTGCAGTGCATGCTGCATAACACTCAATAAGGATACTTCTTTATGCATATTCATGTGACTATATATATATGTTTGGCTCCATACACGACAAGATCTATCTGATCTTACGTACGCATATTTAGAGTTTGACTAGAAAAAGTGAATGGTCGACACGAAGTCTCTCCATGGTTGTGACATGAAGCAAAATGCTTCCCTCAGCGGATTTTTCATATATAACTTATTTAGTTAAAAGCTACACATACTTGTTGATAAAATATGGGAATAAAAATAGTCTTGAATTCTGTTTGGAAATTAATGTCGCGTGAAAACTTTTGACTACTAATGACACTCTCATAATATGTAAAAGAAACTAAAAGTATTAGTGTCTCTGTTGAAATGGCGCTACGTTAAGAAATAAAAAATTCAATTTGTGAGAAATATAGTATATAAGGTGACAAAAGATGGACTTTTGACTTTTATACGTATTAATATTTTTAATGAAAGACTAAAAGCTCTGTAATATTACTTTCATTGAAATGCTTATGTTTAACATTTTAAGTGATTTTTCATCGGTAAGCGTCAAAAGGTATTATCTTTTGGTGTAAAATGTATATAAGATGCTCTGCAGTTTTTTTTGTTTCGTTGACATCAGGATGATATATACGAAAGTGAAAATTATTTACCTAACAAAAGAGAAAGAAATGAGGATTTTAAATGGTGGGTAACCAAAAACTTTATCTGGTTTTCAAGCTCATCATCACCATCATCATCAAAACCCCCTACTATTCATACCAAAAAGAAAGGTTTTTGTGGTCGTTGCCCGACCATTTAGTAAAGTAGAAAAAGCACATCCACATCATTTCTATTATGTACATCTTGTATATTATGAAGGGAAGGGAACATCTTTTTCATCCCAACTTTAGCATCTCCTCACTTCCTAAAAAGTAATTTATCGCTAAACAGGCAAGGAGTGGAGTTGTATGAGAGAGTGCAATAAAAACATTTTCAATGCCAACAACTACCGCAACAAAAAGCTTGTTTCTCTTGGTCTACTTATTCATTTCCGATGGCTAATATTTGAGTGGTATTCGTTAATTTCTTTGAAAACAATTATATCTTGAAATATTACAGAGTATATGAAAAGGTCCACGAATTGTAAGAAAAGAAGAGGGGAACGGGATGCAGCTGAAATATAGCCACAAATTATTTGCCATGCATATAAAAAGGTCGAAGGAGAAAGAGAGACGGAGAGTATTGCCTTGCATTATATCAGAATTAGAGTAATGTTATGGGTGCGTGCGTATTTATAGAAGTTGGCGTAAACATATATACTTATCTATCTTATATTTATATTACTTGTTATACTTTTGATGTTCCTCCAGCTTTTCCTTTTTCCCTTACATTTTCATTTCCAGAATTTTGGTGATGATAAATGCAATATCCGTTGCTACCTTCTGCCTGCGTATATATACCGTATAGTAAATGGTGTGTGTGTGTGGTGGTTGGTTTTGCTGGTACTCTTCTTCCTTTTTTCCATCTTGTCCCATAATGGTAATAATATAATGGTTCTTGCAGTGGTGGTGGTGGGTTGCTCAAAAGGAAAACAGAAAAGAAAGAAGGAAGAAGAGAGCAAGCGAAAGTATTTTGTGAAGAAGTCACTTGATATTTTGGCTTACGTTACTCCTCCAACCACACAATATCCTTGCTGATGTTATGTGTTGGCTGTGTGTATGTTAGTGCTACTATTGTCATTCGTGGTGTGGTGTTGTATGCAAGTTGCTTTTACTCTATAATAATGTTATTATAGTTTCATTTTGCTTTTTGGTCATTGCTTCTTTTTCGGCTCGGGCTCTGTTCTTCATCTTCTCCTTCCTTCCTTTGTCTTAACTCTTTTTTACTTGCCAAAAATCCAGACAGCTTGCTCCTGTTCTTTAGAAGATGAAGAAGATGATGGTATTAGAATTTTACAGCGAGAGAGAGAGAAGGAGTTTTGTGCAGAACAGAAATCCAATCCACTCGCCCTCTCAGATCTCTTTACAAACCAACGCTTTCTGTTTGTCTATATTGAATAATATGCGTGTCGACTGTGTGGTCTGGTCTCTTTGAATCCACATATATATATATTCCTCTGCAATACATGCATACGTTCGTTTGTACGATTCATTTCTATTTTATTTTCGTTATCTCTCTTTTTCTTTCAAGACCGCTGCTGTTTGATGCCTTTTCAATTTACATGCATAACACGTAAGGAGATTCCCCTTGAAGCCAAAAAAGTTCAACCCCTTTCGTTGAATACGTCACAAGGAAAAACGATATTAGGATAAGATACCATTTACACAATGTTTTAAGTAATTATACATGCCAAAGTTCTTTGCTTATTGGAACGGATAAAAAAGAAAATGTTTGTAGAAAGCCTTTTATTGTTTTTAACATATTGGTTTTTTGGATACTGGCCGTTCTGCCTCTGCAGCAACATTATTACAAGTAGTGCATATAGTATCTGGTACAAGTTTAAAACTAAAGGAAAATTTATTAGCTTTGAGTTAGCTGAGTACTTCTTTGCTGCCAGAAATAACCATTGTCCTATGCTTCCGGACAAACGAAGAGTGTGTGAGGTATGTATGCATTTATATATCTGGAATCGTTTTTATACAAGTGGACTACCAGCTTACATCTCTTGTCAAGTCCGCTTATTATTTAATATTTGTGTTGATTTTTTATCGGCGTTTTAACTATACAATTGTTTTGTTAAAAATAGTTTTGTATATAAGTTAAGCAAAATTTTGTGTAAAATATGCATTGAAGATTGTGTAATCAGAATTTGCTTCACTTTTAGGTAGATATGCAGCATAATTTAGACAATTATTTTGGTTTCCTCCAAATTTATGTCATTGAAATTCCTCATAAAATGAGCAAGTGTGCATTTTATGGCTGGGTGTTTTATATCTTAATGTTATTGCTTGATAAGAGTTTCCCTGGACTTGATGCCTGATGAACGATATAAAGCACAACAATAAGTGACGGAGTACAGGAATAGCAACCATCTCTTTTATATACATCCTTTAATTCCTGCTCCGTTGCAATGAATGGGGCCGCATTTTGTAACTCAGTTGTTTACCCGTGGTTATATAAGACGCCTTTCTTTTTATTAAAGTTTTGTTTTTCTTTTAAACTTCCACCTATATCTATACCTACATAGTTCCTCAAGTTGAAGATAAGATTCTCATAGCAAATATTAACTTTAATTACTTAAATGCCTTCTTTTTGTCTTGGTCGTTTGTCTAATGGCTACTCTCTTGAATGGGTACCTAGTAGGTATTCTGCAACAGACAAAGGCACACTGCAATCAAACAGTTAACTCACAACTCACATTTAAGAGGCGAAGAGTAATTAAAACATTTCCGGAATAATACCCAGCGTTGGCATTAATAATTAGATTTAAGATTTGAAAGAATTATTATTAAGAGAATCTTATATGCATAAGTCTTGTACCCTCTCAAAAATTTCCACTTATTCGTGTTCTTTTTGGTGGAGGAAGTAGTATAATCTCAAATTGGTCTCCTGTTGACAATGTTCAATGAATCTCCTTTTGTGAATGGTGACAGCTTAATGACACTTCTCTTTGGATGACAAAATGTGTCACCATCAACTCATCGTCAAGTGGTTCAGAATGAGATTGCTTTAAATAATCTAATGCTACATTTAATTACAGAGTGTAAGTGCTACTTCAAACGTTTTTGGGGCATAAGTTTACGCACTTGTTCAATATATGTTACATGTGGCGAAAAATACAGCACTCATTCATAGTTCCAACATTATGACAACATGTAATATACTCATACAAAAAAGTGGTTGTGAGAAGTAGAAACGTATTGACTACCATTGCGTCATTTCTAATCACTAGCTATAACTACCCTGTTTTAAATAATATCTCATGGGTCCTTTTTCCAAGTCATCCAGTTTATTGTGCTTATCACACTCACAATCGAAATAAATCTATGTATATGAATACAAATAGAAGGGAAAGCAGAGGCAGCCTACAGAAAAAATATTATAATATTGGTCATTTCACTGTGAAGAAAGAGAAAACTGAATGAAAATAATTGTGGAACGAGGAGGGCATACCAAAAGAAAAACTAGAGGAATTCCTAAACGTATAAGAATGTGAGAGACGAGAGGGTTTATGCAAAAAATTCCAAGCACATCCCTCTTCATTGTCTCTTCTTTCTTTGTTATAAGCCACTAACCTCCTACCAAGATTTTCCTTTTGTGCCTCACTCACTCACTTGCTACGCTATATAGAACAAATCAGCGTTGCTTCTACAACAAACGTTATAAAAGTACGAGTCATAAAGTCGGAATGTAGTACTCTATCTATATCATACATTTTTCCTTCTACTTCCATTATATTTGTATCTGTCGCATTTCTTGTAGGTGTGCGAAGCATATCACACAATTATTATTATTATTATCATCATTGTGAATGCATGTACATCTCCCTTTCCGCTAGTGCGCCACCTCACATCAGTATTAAGAGAAAAAGACGAAGGAAGGCAACATTGAAATAGAAAATTTGACTTGAAAGCTTGAAGCTCTGACTTTGGCTTTCATAAACATGCATTCGGTATACCAAGTCAAATGGGTTTTCTTCGTTTGTCGACTTTCCTCCTTCTTCGTGATGGTGTAACTCTTGTAAAAAAGAATTAGCTTTCAGACGACAAGAAAGAAATCTAGCGTGTACCTGTATCACACTTTTTATGCCTCTTCTGCCTTCCTCCTTGTGAGCTGTGTGTCCCTGCATACATCATGAATGAAGCGGTATGCAAGTATAACTAATACAGAAGGCAAGCCGAGAGAGCGAGATGCTAATGATGATTATTGTGCATTCTCCACATTGCCATGTGGAATGCTCAAGTAGCTTATGAATAATATGCCCCGGTTATATTATACCTATAGAACATGGTTTTAGTGGAAAGTAGTTGTGTGTCTGATTTTAATGGGACTTGACAAGGATGAGAGCTATAAAATTAATTGTGGTCGAGATAGCAAGTACACAAGGAAAGGAGAAGAGAAAAGTGTGTGCCGAGCGAAAAAGAAAGAAAAGCATCAAGCTACACACACACACACACTTATAAACATGCATGTATACGTTATTCATACTTTTGTGAAGGAAGGGTTGCTTCTCTGTGAAAAGTGAGTTGAGTGGTTGTGTAGTAAAAGGGGTTGTTAGCTGTTAGCATTCCTTCTTGGGCTGGGCATTTACACGTAAACTTTTTTTGTTGAGCGAAAGTCAGCCCAGACCAGACCAGACCAAGAAGCACATCGTTGTACATTACTTAACTGGCTAACAAGCAATGCAAACGAGGTAAAGAAACACAGAGCATAATAATATTATGGCAGAGGCGTTAAGTTACACAACAGTGGAGAGTTGAAGAACATGCATGTACTTTTTTTTATGTTATCAAGATTCATAAGATGTAAAAAAGAGAGAAACACGAAGAGCAGATCCATATGAAAGGAGACGTTGTGGCAGGATGGTGTATGAGGCAGAGTGAGGAGTAGTCCTACGAACATACAGTTTTTTTTGGTGAAGGAGGAAGAGTGAAAAAAAATAAAGTCGTTCGTTGTGGAGGAAAGACAAGCTAAAGAAACTAAAAGTAAGCAAAGGAATCAGGAAAAGAGTAAGAAAATAAGAGAAAAAGCAAAAAGAGAAAGAGGAAAAGTCATAAAAGTTTTTCGGGATGTGCCCGAGTCGTTTCCCGTGTCAGCCTTTGCAAACCTTTCTCGGACGACAGGTTTATGAAGATCATATGTTACTACCGTTTACTTTCGCCACAGCTCTTTCTTCTTCGTCTCCTTTTTTGCCCATTGTTATGTTATTGCTCCTTGCCAAGTTTTATCGGAACCATCCGAAGCAACCATCCGTTTTGCAGGAGCAGTGACAGAAAAAAGAGAAAGAGAAAATACACTATATAATACATAAATGAGGCTTATGTAGGTACGCTACTTAAGCGGGAAATAGTCATATCTCCATTCCATTTCTTTGCTGGCTCTCTCGCTTCTTCTTCTTCCTTGTGTGCGTGTACTCAAATGCCTATCCAACGTAGGCACTTACTTTGTACTGGGATTGAAATTGGCATGACCATATAATAATAACAAAAGAAAATAGGGAAAGTACCTACAAATGTAAGCAAAAGGATGTGGACTATTGCATTTGCCTAACATTTCCTCTCCTTCTATCATCCTTTCGGTCTGTATTACATTACTCCACTTTAGGTATATACATCCAACAACATATATATTCATGATGATGAAACAAGAATATGAATGGTCGTCGGGTTGGTAGCCTGAAGGTGCATTTCTCAGACTATTGAGTAAGCAGAACAGCAGCATCGCATCATGATATTAACAGCCGTTGGTTGCTTACACAAAGCGTGTTTTATTGTTGTAGAGAAAACTAGTAAAGATGTGACTTAAGACTGCTGGAAATGCTTTTCTCAAGAAGATTTTTCTGTCCACTACAGTTTCCCTCACTATAATAGCATTTCTCTATATATCGGCAACCGTTTTACTCCACCGGACTATATCATTTTGCTAAGTAAAACATATCACACTCCCAATGTCACATAATATAATATACAAGATATAGTCAATGGATTAAAGGGGGAGCAAAATGGCCAGCATCCTCGCCTGGGCACAATAAATAGCCCAATATGTAATGGGATCGGAAGCCAAACTTCCAATCATAAACAATTTCCTTCTATTCATACCAAGACCCAGAAGAGAGACATTTAGGATGTTAGGTAATATGATTATTGCTATTTGTTCGTCCGCTTTGGTGGATTCGGACTCCTCTTTCTTTTGGAATTCCAGATAGCTTTATTGGTGTTTGTGCTGTACTTTACCGCTCTGAAAGTGGGAGTTTATGTGGGCATCAGGCAGATAAAAATATTCTCATATTCTACCAAGGTATAGCAGTTATAACGTCACACCCTCAAATTCATCCTAAAATGTTGTAAACTTCTTTATCCCTATTATTGCTCCCTACAAATACATAATATTTTACATGGTCGTTACGAAACAAAATAATATTGTTTAAAAAATATTCGGTTGCTACTGACAAGGAAAGGACACTGCTTTTGCTTACTGCTAACTTTCTCAAGGCTTTCCCATGAAACACGCATACCTATTGTTCCTATCCTCCATGTTTTGTTTGTCTTCATGTAGTATCAACAATTTTCAAACCGACATGCATAGGTACTAACAGTTTAGTAGAGTAAACAATGCTTAAAAAGATGGGAAATTGAACTGAATACTCCTATGCTGCTGCAACTACAAAAACTCCACCACCATTAGGGAGAATAATATGTTTGTACATAAGCGACGACGACCAAAGTGACAATCCTGCCACGTCAGCGAAAGAATAAACATTTTCTTTCCCATAATAATAGGAGAGATACATCCTGACAAGTTTGCATTTTTATTCATGGTCAGCACGACAAATAATTTATGATTGTGTGATTATGACTGGCTGACTGACTGATGACAAGAGGAAAAAATGATGACGATCACTAAAATAATGTACTGACGACGACCAAGACAACGACGTGTTGCTGTTAGGATGTAGGATGTGATGACAAATTACAAAAAGAAAAGTTTACATTTACATAATGTGACAAATATTTTTTCCTCTTCATTTACTACCACCAACATCAACTAATGGATGTAAATATAAATCAATGGTGTACAAACTACAAACAGATAATGTATACTATACTCACGATCAGTAACTGTCATGGGTACATGGTACAGCTCACATTCGACAATATTTTAACAAACACGCCATTTTTGCTGTGTACCACGAATTATTGCTTATTTTTTAATGTTTGAAATATGTACAATGTAAGTGTATTTTTGATGTCACATTGTGTGGAATGCCATACCAAAGTTTATTTGCTTAACAATGAAAAAGAACTATTAATTTTTAGTGTCTTTGTATCATCGCGTCGTCGTCATCATCCTAATTTTATACTCTAGGTAGCTTTGCTTGCTTATTTGTCATTCCTCTACACCCTATGTAAATATCAGTCACTCATCTGAAATTCGAGTATGCAATGCAATCCGCATGCATGGTGATGTGATGATGTGGTGTGATAAGCCTAGCGAGAGCGAAAGAAGAAAAAAAATTGTTTATGGTGTTCAAATTATGTACGTATTTACACAAGACTACTTTGAAGTCATGTTTTGGAAAGATGATGATGAATGTGGTGATCATTACTCATAGTTTACTGTCGGTTTTTCTCTCCCTCTCATATTATTTTTGTTATACAGGTTGGAAACAATACAAATAACTTTGTGTTATAAAGGTACATAAGTACGGAAACTACCGAGTACCCACAAATAATATTACCTTCAAAATTACAGAATAAAATTGTACCATTTGTTAGATAAACTGTTTCCTACCATCACCATATATACCATGTGCATCAATTTAACCTGAAAAGCATATAAACATATTATTGATACTTATACAAAAAAAATTCCATGAATTTGATGGTGTATGAGTACACAAGCTAGTTGAAATGATTACTGTACACAGAAGGAACCATCCACAAAGCAAGTATAAAATAGAATCATTTGCACTGGTAGTCTTGTGGAAAACGAGGATGATGTGTTAGGATCGTAATGAGAATGATGATGATAATAATGATGAGGAGAACTTTGCCATTTGAGTAAACTTACAAATAACATAATTTTTACCTCCCCCATTCCATCCCAATGCAACGTCATTCGCTTAGTTGATTTTTACTGCACACTTTGTACATCTGCACAAAATTTTTGTGTGTATACAATTTTATGTAGTTTTTTTTCTTCTTATGTATTATGCATGTAAGTCCTATTATTACTCCACTACTAGTTCATAGTTGGGTGATGAGAGTAGTAGTGGTGCGGTTTGCGGCGGCTCGTTGATGTCCATGGAGTAATATAATTATAATGGTGTTGAAGCCTTTGATGTTCCAAAATTTGATGATGTGATGTGATGTTATGATATAGTGCAAGTTTATGAAATAATCGTATTATACAAGGGAAATCTTAAACTGAAAAAATGAGTTAGCTCTCTATCTTCTTACTATGAGATTTCCATGAGTTTTCCATGTCATTTACCCCTTGGCTTTTATGACTCTATTTCTATTTATGTTTTGTTTGAAAACTGATGATGATTTAAGCATCAAATGATGAGTGTTATGATATCGATTGTGGTAACTGCCAGTGTGTATATTTTTTAAAGCTAACAACACACTGTCGCGGCTATTTGGTTCTCGCTTCAATTTTTCGCATCAGTCAGCAAAGTGTAAACAGTGTAAAATTGTTGAACGAGCAAATAAAAATGGTAAATCGGACATAAACTAAGCTCATAAATATATATATTTTTGTGACTTTGGTTCTAAACTTATGAAAATTTTGTCTAGATTTTATAGTAATTTTTGTTGACTATGTGACAAACAACTTGGTTTATGCATTAGTAAGTAAATTCAATAAATACATGGAGGAAATGGATTTTGGTATCTATGTGTGTGTACACAAACGGTTTTATTATGCTTTCAGCGAGGTCGTAATCACCATTAGCTCCCACAGGATCATCCTCCTCAACAAATGTGGCTTTGGTGATCCAAAGGACAAATGTTGTAGGCGGATCTCTCATATTTTTAGTGTCATTATCATCACTTTTTGATGAAACAGATCTGTCTATAATTTTGGTTCAGTTCTGTGATGCTTAACCCTTTCTTCTGCTTGCCCAAGTGTGATGCAATAGGCAATATTCATGCAAACCATCAAAAGCAGAGATTGAAGCGTATGATTTTGCATCCTCTTCCTGCTGACTTATGTCATTTGTCATGAATCCACTGTGATTCGTGGGGGGCTGCTGTTCCTTTATGGATGGAATGGATGGAATGCTAATGAATAAACACGTGCATCTTCATGTCTTGTTGGATACCTTCTGTTTTGTATTTAGCGTGAAGCTAATCTTCATACTAAACACCATGGGATGATAATAGTGACAAACGTAATGACTTTCTTGCACGCATGCAACTAACTCCATTCATTTCAGAATTTTAGTAACTTAGCATAACTAAAACTTTTGATGGTGTTGTTGCTGGAACTTATGTCATCATCCATGATGTTCTTTTTTTACTGCGGATTTCCGCGTTGCTTTCTCCCCGTTTTATTCCTAAAATAGCTAGGATCCTTGGGGCCATGAAAATTACAACTTGATCAGAGATTTTTCAAATGTATCATCAAAGCAGCTCTTCAGGTAGCTGTGTTCGTAAACATAGCTAATAATATTATGATGAAGCTGTTCTGCTAGACCTGCTGAAATCCGGGCTTTTTCTAACCAAAAGGTTGATTTATGGGAAAGTTTTCGTCACCTTACCGGAACACAGGAAATGAGAAGAATGCATATTCTCTGCGGCTGTGATAGTGGCAAAGCCAGTGGTTAAGGCGAATGTTGAATGTGTGTATTGAAACGGCTTTTTCCATATTATAAATGTTGTGTGTGGTGTGGTGGGTCTGGGTGGTGCCGCCCTGTAAATCTCATAGATTTCCCCTCTCGCACCTCACGATGATTGTTATTAAAAAAAGGAAAATTCGTTTCGAGCGGAAGACGTTATAACGTGGTTCTTGTGTTGGCATTGTTTAAAAAAAGCTCGATGACGATGGGATGCGACGCTAGCCACTTTCACTTCAGAGGTTCCATCGCATTAACACCCTAGTGCAGTGTGCCGTAGATGATGATGATTTTTCTCATTTGTATCACATGATAGTGATGATGATGATGATGATGGGATGAGGGAGAAGGAAAAGTAAGCATACACTGCAATGGAGAGAGCATCAAAGGAAAAGGGAAAAATTGAATGAGCATTTTGGTGTAGAAAATCCAGAAAACAAATTGCCCGAATCTTCGATAGTAACGCATCGGTTATGCATGAATAACATTAGATACGCTGAGATTGTTCTCTCCAATATTATTCGTATGGAAATTGAATTAAATTTGGATATTTTGGAAATATGGTCTCAGGACCAAGCTTAGGGGCCAGAGACATTCCAGAGGAAGATGAGCATAGAGAAACAGAATGCAATAAGACGACAGGTGAAATCCATTACTTTTTGTGCGGCTTGAACCTAAGCAGCATGGTTGCCACTCTTATTCATAAAGCTCGACTGCAACACACCGAATAATTAGCTGCATTCTCTTTGTCAATAATAATTATAAGGGTTTAGTGTTGTTATCGTTAATGCAGGAGTAACATATGAGTGGATTTGCTTCCAAAAGTGATTTCCTATTTGTTTCTTGAAACTGATCGACAATACCAACAATAACAATCACACTAATGTTTTTCCTTCAAGGTCCCGGCAAAGTTTTATCTGTATTTCGTTGTTTAATGCTTTCAATATTGCAACTTCAAGCAGGAGCACTAAAACACTGAATGGACTCTACATTAAGTGATGAAACACGTTCTACCCAAAACACTTTCGTAAAGACAAGAAGAAAATATGTATGTAATAATGCAGTCAAAGATTAAACAAAAATCATGCAAGATCACGCAACTAGACTTATCATTGGTAATGGATGGATTTCTCCAAAAAAAAAACTTTCTACCCTTCTTTAACAGGGCGTATGTTTTACATGAAACCTAGGAATTTGTGACCGGTAACTGGCGTTTCCAAGTACCAAAACGTTTTCATAGTTGAATGTTGTTTCCGTTTCCAACATTTCCCTTCGTACCGGCACGAATTATGTACATAAGTGCTATGTAATTTCTTCTACAGTGAATCTATTACTTAGCCATAACTTCCAGTTTGGTTGTATCATGATATCTTGGACGTTTTGTTTTATGCTATTAATCTATAAAAACATATGTAGCTCAGCATAAGTTATAAGTTATTTGAGAGAAAAATACCATATAAGAACAGCAATGAATACCTGTAATGTTGATCCGTATTGTATAAGTGGTAGAGCGGTGTATCTATGTTAGCTGACTCATTGAACGAACGCCTTTTAACTGTCAAGGACATGCATGCGAGGTGTATTCTTAAGAGTGAAGGCATGCAAAGCAAAGGTTCTTTTTGTGAATACAAGCGTAAAACTTGGATTGAGAGTGCGATCAGTGATATCTCAAAGGTCTTAGAATAAACAGTGTTGATCTGTTCAAAAAATGTTTTATCTCCTATTGTTTTCGAAGATTTAAAAAAATTGCTTGAAAGAAAGTTTGTAAATTCGTTAGAAAATATGTATGTTATGCAAGACGCTAAGATTTCATTTTAAAAACTTCCACTTTCAAACTTTATCATGTTGAGTATGACTACCCACCATTTTTTTTATCGAAATGTGGGTCCACGTTAAACCAGGATTTTGTAAATGCTGCAAGTATGCTTTGCATGAATTCGCCATAAATGCATATGAATGAGGATTTATGAAACTTTTACGTTGAAAGTGATGCTTTTATTTCTTCTTTGATCTGATCTCAATAATCGAAGGATTTAGTTCAGCGTTGAAATTGTGAGGAAAGAAATAATATGCAGGGTAGTTTAAACTTTATTCATTGATTTTTTTCTCTCAAATAGATTGTCAAAGGCATATTCCATATACATCATCGTTACATATGGAATCAAATTTTTGAATTATTGTGTTCATTTACTTACAAGGTTGGAATTAGGGTATGCTTTAAAAGGTGCACGTGTCAAATAGTTAACGGGAAGCGATAACAATCATTATGTAGGGATAAATATAATATTAATGATAAGGATGCACAACAAAATAAATTTACCGATCAGAGCGAAAATATTTTCCACATTCGTGTGTAAATCCGATCAGATCTCATACATCTATATTCACAACATCAACCAAGACGCTTTAGGTGTGCAATTCTATAGGTATGCATATATTTATGGTTCCCAATGAGAAAGGAAATATTATTCACGTTGAGTGAATGGGAGAGAAATGTGATGGGAGCATAAGCTTTTGGTTGAGCTGTAGCAGATGTGACATCAAGAAGAGATGTATTTCTATTCTTTACTACTTCTGTCTCTATGCTTGATACCGTCCGTCTCTGCCTCTTTTCTTCTTATGTATGCCAACTTTTTAGTTCAACTAAGCTCAACTGCAATATTAAAGAAAGAGGCAGAGCACTAAGAGGGAAAGAGAGGCAGCAGTGAGATGGTATCAACAAACCCAGCACACAAGTGCAAGTGTGTATGTATATTGTAGCATAGTTTGACGTTGGTGGTGGTGGAGAGAATAATGGATTTCTAGTGAGCTTCATACAGTTCTCTCTTACACACATTTATATGTATGATTTCCCAAGCTTTAAGCTCTAAGCAGTCATAGATCCACTCTTGTGTATCAGCAGAAAGAAACGGTAGCAATTTTATGCACAAAAGTTTCCACTTGCCACAACCAAAAGAGTAAAAGAATTGGGGATGGGAAGGAGTAAGGAAAGCAATGTGATACATATATGTTATCATATCAACATTCATAATATGGATTCTCAGTGGCTCCCTCCAAAAAGAAATTCGTTTCCATAAGTCATTTTCACCCAGTCTTCCAAAGAACAAAAAGAAATAGGAGAGCTGAATCGCTGGAATATGATTACGAATCCACTGATCACCTACAACTATGCCTTCCCTTCTTTTTTTAATCTGTTCAGTCACTGTAGTAATGCGGTGACTTCTCTCTCACATACATACATACATTCATCTCATTTATCTAGCACATTTAAAGAAAAGCTATGGATAACGTATACATTCCTGTGTTTGGCAAAAAAAAAATCCAAGAATCAATATCTGTACATTAGATCATAATGATAATGCACTTATAGTCAGTAAATCCAGACTTATAGAATACATATAAGCAGCACATACACACACACACACACCCGTATGAAAAGACAAGGGAAGTGTTATTATTTAAATTACATGCGTATGTGTAATTTTCATATAAAAAGGAATGTTTTGAATGGGCCCAACTGCCGTTGTCGCCCCCATTTTTCTCCTTCCTTGGAGAGAAAAAAAATGCATGCATTGGGAAAAAATCTCAGGTGTTGACTTAGAAAAGGGAAACTTTTCACTCGTACGAAAAAAAATGAATTTTCACATATGGTTTTTATGACTGTCTCTCTTGATTTGATACGATTTTTTTTGTTGAGAATACTCATTACCACCATGAGTGTCGGTTTAGCTGTAGCACAGCATATGGTTGCTTATCACCTCTTTCAAAATCATTTTGTACATGAAGCATATTTCGGATAGTATTAACGTTGTAGCTGTAGCCATAGCCCCACATTCTTATTTTTTACCAAAGGTAATAATAGCTGGCAGGTCAGCCTTCACAGAATGCCATGCCAGTGGTAGCAGCACCCTTCTCAATCTTATTCTTTTATTCATATCACTTTTCGTTATAAAAAAGCCGTACATATTGCATCAAATTTTATGACACAGTATTTGTTCATAAATATTACACTGGGCGGCTTCCGAAACTAGTGGCCGGCAAGTAAGTATCTTAACATTTTGCATTTTCTTCTTGAAAATAATATTGAGGGCTTAGAGCAGTGTTACTCTAGCAATTGTTTCAATATGGTGCTCTGTCTCCCTTCATAATGTGTCTCCTTTTGAATGTGCTGCGTTTGTATGTATAGTTTCATTAGAAGATATCCCTTCCTCTTCTGCTACTGCTAGGTAAAGATAGATAGACAGACAGAGAAGTGGAGAGAGAGCAACTGATTTATAAGATAATCTTTTTGATGTACGATAAATCCTAAATGGTCACTGGTGGTCTTTGACTTTTTTCTGTAAAACGGTTTGAAGTTATGATAAACTTTGGACTTAACTAAATGGCCTTTGACTTCCTGGTGACAAGTGGACTTAAGCATTTTAGAATGTGTTTTTTTAGAAATTGCGGCAGTGGTTAAACTTATTAAAAAAGGCAGAAGACATTCAACATTTTCTCCCTTTTTATATTTTGACTGATTTAATGATTTAGAAAGGATACTTTTACGGAGCAATTTCATACATCCGACCTGGAGGCAAGAGAGAGAAAAAAATGTTTTAATAATGAGAAACTATATAGCCCCATGATTTCATAAAATTTAATTCAAGATAAAGAACCCCCCTCGTTTTTATAGGTTGCAGTAATGGTCCACGAGTATCATCATCGACAAAGCAACTAACAAAACTCCTCTCCAGTTTCTTACTCTTTCATCAACATATCATATTATGCCATCCTCTGTATTTTTATGTTGACTTTTTTGTAAAATGGTAAAATGTGTAAATCCATTAAAAAGTGTATGTGGAAGAAAATCAAAAGCTACTCAAAATGGGAGTATCAAAGTAAATAGAAAGAACTAAACCGGATTCCGGTTTTCCTTTATTTAACTAATAATGCAACAAAGATCTTACGATAAATTGTGTTTGCAACAAAAAGTAAAACACTCTGAAAAGGGGCAATAAAATGTGTTTATGTAGAAAAAAGAAGAAAAAGTTTCACTACAAGCGCTTCTCCATTTACAATGTTTTGTGTTTAGTTTTTTATCGTCACATCACTTTCAATTTTCCGTACTTTTGTTTCGTCGACGGAAGGTGCATCCTTTGTCGTTTGTTCCCTAAAATTTACAATTATATATATATGCCATATATTCACATATATATACTTGCCTAATATCAAACTACATTTAACTTTTCGAGTAAAAAAGACGCACACGTTTACAGACTTGGATAAGTCACTAGCAATAAGCTATAGCACCGTAAACAAACAGTTGTCTTAAAAACTGAACTGGTCAATAATTTAAAAAAGGACTGACTGAAAATTTACATGTTTTAGGATTGCAGACTTAAGTATTATTCAGTGTGTCAATTCAATACAAAATGCAAAAAAATGTTCAAATAGGAAAAAGAAATCTGGAATTGCTTCCCACACCATAACTCTATAATTAAAGATTGAGAAATGGAATAATGTAGAAGAACAAAAAAGTCATATAAAAAAGTTGGTTGCTCCTCTGGTGATCATGCAAATGAGAAGAGAATGGGGTGTTGGTAAGACTACTTGAATTGGATTTTATGTTGACTCACATCTTCCAGTATTGACTGCACTGTTCCTTCTTCTTTTCTACTTTGTTGTATGTATATGTGCATGTTGGCTCCGCTCCTACAAGCAAGGCCACTAACTTCTTGTAATTGACTTTCTTTTAATTATTTTTTTCTACAACGGGGTAACGGAAGCCTGAATGGTGATAGGCTGTAAGGACATTTGAATCTTTAGCTAAATTCCAGACTTTTTCTGTATGTTTATGTACGGTGCTTTGCATTGAGTGGGATTGAATGTTGGAATGATAAAAGAAAAAGTGAAAAAGAAGAAATAAAGGAGAGAAGTTTCCTTTTCTTCAACTTGATTCCTTTAATATTTTTTTGGTATATTTCACATTCTACAAATAAAATGGTTCGAGTGCCCTGTATAACTCATGTCAGTATGTGAGTGAACTTACATATGCATAAAGTATATATAGCTCAAAGGTAGTCGAACTGACTGAGCTGAGAGGCACGGATTTATATGATGCAGCGATACAATATAACGATATTAAGTTTCTAAGAGAACTTTTGTGATCTCTATTTTTTGGAGGAGCTTCTTGAAGGAGTACAGCTTTACGTTACAATAAAGGATTATAAAAACAGAGCCGACTTCGACTGTCATTTTATACTGGCGTTGGCTCTATCTCCATCATACAAAAAAGTAGGTTTTTTATAGACAGAAGTCCGATTTATTTTGCTCAGCTATGTGGAAAAATGAAGGCATTAATTGTTTCATCTCGCAGCTATTTCAAGTTTCAGGTTTAAATTATATGCGCTGCAGGGGATTAGAGTACTGATGAAACAATTATTTGATCTCTCATCTCAGTCACTACTAGTTAGTTTCAAGCCGCTCTGCTTTCTACGAGTTGGTATTACTATAACTTTGTGTGTATGAAGCCTTTTTTTTACAAACCCAGCCAGTCAGAATCACCCTTCATAATGTTTTTTCTCCATTTTACTCACGCAAAACTTCCTCATAAACTAATCTTTTATTTTCATTTCATTCCTTAGTGAGCTTAAGCTACGTTGCAACTTCATCATAACTATTTAAATGCTGTCTCTCTTTCTCTCTCTATCTTTCTGTGTGTGGCGGTGACAGATATGAAATCGGTTTAATTCTTTTTATGAAAGGCGGAATGTGAATGCCGAGAAACTATGAAAGAGTCAATTTATATGGAGAGAAAAAAACTATTTAACAGCAGATAATATTTTAAGCCTATTTATCAAGGTAGAGATACCTTTTTCAAAATCTATTTAAGCAACTTGACGTAAACAAATTTTTCACTATTGTTTTCCTTAACTTGTTTTTTTCTTCAATTCATTGAAAAACAAGTAAGTTTTTAAAAAAAATTTATCAAGCAACTTTTATATAATGTACTGCAGGATGGAAATGTGAAACATTCAAATTGTTAAATGAATGGTTGAGCATACGAGCAAATTGAGAATAAAATTTTGGGAACTAAAGTGTAAGTGAGGTAAAAGCACTTTATCAACGGAAGAGGTTCGGCGGTAACCCAAGAAAAGGAAGCATAATAGAATAACAACAACTGGGTTTGGATAACACATATCGAATCACAGTATTAGACTCGAAAAAACAAGTGAAATGCTGACTTGCTCTTTTTTACAAGGTTGAAGGTAGTAGTAGTAGTATTACTTGTCGCTTAAACAACAGTATTATATTCCTCCACCGCCACAAAACTGTGAATGGAGGTTGGCTGAATGGAGAGAAAAAAAGGAAAGCAAGAGAGAAACTGAGACTGGGTAGAAAAAAAATAATGATAAGTTGCATGTCGTCATGAAGTAAATTTTATAGCTGAGTTGAACAAGTAAACTCCAACCAACAACACAAAAATAATATAAAAAAGGAGCTGTTGGAGATACAACACACATGAGTTATAGTAGCATTCAATAGTTTGTAAGGGAGAAAATGTGCCACTTATTGCTGAAAGTTGCACATTGGGTGTTTTGTGAAAAAAAACTAGCAAGAAGAAATTGTAGTGGGAGCAATAGAAGTGATAGATAAAAAATAGTCAAGTAAAATGCCTCTTTCCATTGCTTCTTGAAGAGATCATAAAACTTGCCCAGGCTATATATATTATATACCTTTCTTTATAACAAGGCAGCCTAAGTACACTATACCCCAACACAAGTATACATACATATATATATCCATTGCCATAATGGAGTAGAGCTTTTCTTTTGGATAAAAAAAGAAAGCTGAATCCGAGGTACAGTTATTGTTTTTATTATTATTATCATGATCATCATGAAATATTGTTTTGAGAATACCTTTATCCCAAGCTGCATTGTCGTAATACTACGATTATTGAAACAATGATTTGTGGGTGCTTTATAGAAATGGTGAAGGTATGTAACGGAGCTCAAATAAAGTGTACATTTTCCCAAATAAATTATTTTAACAGTTTACAATTTTACTGCCTTCGTTTTGTCATCCTACAACCAGAACAAGACGTCACTATGGGATTCCCCGAAACTCATGTGTAATTGAATCTGGATCCTATTTTGGCCAATGGCGAATATTTAATGATGGGTTTAAAAAGTGCTTTCAACCGGCTGCTGCTGTTGCTATATCTTTTCACTTTTATTTTGCATTTATTTGATTATACAATTTTGATGCTCATCCTCATCATATCAATTTTGGATGTTTTACTATCAACTTTTTGTTTTTACAAACTGGATATAATGCTATTGGTTTTGAAATTGTTGCTACAGAATTATTTAAAACGAAATAAAAAAGCTTTTTCTAAGAAAGTGAATGTATTGATTTCGTAACTTGAGTCAGTAAGCGAAACTTACGAGCCCCTAAGTACACATGGTAAAAGTAAATACGAAAAAAGGTAGAAAAAAATTGGTGTGCTGTGGTGCTACTGGATGGTGAATGATGTTTGAAAAAAAGCAACTGGATCCGTGTAAATAGACTTATTTGAAGGCAGTGAATAGGAAAAAAGTGAGGTACAAAGTTGTTATTGCATGAGTGGATGGAAAAACGGAATATACAAAGAAAGAGAGAAGGAAAAGGCCAACTTTAAACTTTCTTTCTTTTCCTTTCACACATTGATATGCACATCAGTTCTTTCCATGTTTTTCGATGTTTATTAGATGCGAGGAGAGACTTGTGAGAGCAACAGAGGAGAATGAAAGGGTGTCTGTGCATGTGAGTCAGAGTCACTTGCATTTATATTTGGTTTCGTTGGCTGAGAATCACATTGAGGGAAAAAAAGAAGAAGAAGAAGTGAAACTGTTTTTTTACTTATATAACGAAGTCAAAACTAAGCAGTTGTATTTGATCAGTCTAGCAAAATGTGAAACTCAAAACGGAGTAAAAGAGTTGTGAGAGTCAGGACGTCAAGAAGTAAGCAGGTAAACTTGGATTGGATCAAGAAACATTGAAAACATCGGGATGTTTAGACTACATATATATATATTTAAATCTTTTCATTTAACCTATATGTATCTATATAAGATTTTTTTCTGTTATCCTAAGATCCCCTTTTGTAAAGAATCTTGCTGGTTATATGCGGTTCACCAAAAAAAATCTTAGGTTTGCCAGCAAGAAAGATACACAGTCAAGATGCGTACTGCCAGTCATTCCTTACAACTTTCATAAACTAATATTGTGGAGTAAATAATACTTTTTTCCTTCTCAGTTGCGAAGATGTATTATTTTGTATTCTTTCTCCGTCCATTGTGTATCTTTCTTTGGTAGAGAGTTTCGACAAAATTCGAGAGAAAGGGAAATTCAGGTGAAACATGAATAAATTTATGAATTTTGTCTGCAGTAGCACGTTTTTATTGAGGTATGTGTGTAGTTATGCGGTGCTTTCCTCTCTAGTCGAGAGTCGAAGTGAGATGTACGGAAGGAGTGAGTGAGAACACATCACATTATGTATACGTTAGGCATCTTTCTTTCACTCGTTATGACAATGTAATACTTACTCGCAATTCGGTTTGTGCAAATAAAAAGTACAGCTTATGCATATGAGATTATGTGAGTTCTTAGAGCTGAATTTCTCTTACAAATAAAAAAACGGAGCTAGGGCTGAACTAAAGATAAAAATGGGAACTGCTAGTAGTTTTTAGACTTCCAATGTGATTGTTTTCCACAGAACCGTTGCAAACTTTAGTAAGAAACAACATTACAAATAACTAATGTGGATGTGTAATGCAGTCATATTTCTCCCGAATTGAGAGAGAAGAAAAGCAAGGGGTGAACATCTGTAAATGTTAGTTGGTAATAGGTTGCTCACAAGCTGGGTGTATGTACATGGACGTACGTAAAAAGTAGTTGCAAAAGGAAGGCTTTTTGTCACTATTGAGCTGTTATTTATTTTACCACTTTTAGCATTGACAACAGAAATGATTCAAATAAGTCTTGCCCCAATCATTTAAAGCGGGGGAAACAACTTGGTCTCTATGCAAGATTGACCATAATGGTCACTCATTGTTCATTTTTGACATTTGCTGAAATTTTGTACAATTTTTATCCACACATCTCGTACATACCTTGTGAGAGTTGTGAGAACAGCATAACAATATATTATTTCTTTTTAGAGGGAAGGAGGAAAAAAGTTGAGACTGTGCCAGGAAAGAAGAGCATAATTTTTCTTCAATCCCCATGAAACAACACATTATTGTTTTTTTCGACGCATGGCTCGGATATAGATTGCACAATTTATCTAGCCCTTTCTGCACAATATCCAGTAGTAGTTGATCGTGTTAGTGTTTGATTGGATGATCGATCGATGAAAATATTTTACTAATGTTTTAAAACGTAATTGTAAAGAAATGAAATATTATTTTTTATGACTGAGAATAAAAGGAAAAACGTACGTAATTAAGGAAATCGCATGGAGTTTCAAAAACTACCTTGATGTATATCGAATATTTTGACTTGGCAAAATAGTCATTTGAAAACGAGCAAGAACACTTCCTTACTTTTGTGGGTATCTCAACGATCTCAAGGTTAATTTGACGAGATGATTTGATTTCTATATGACACAGAGGACAATATGTTGTTTTGAGGGGGAGAGCATTTGTTGTACTTTTGTTTCTCTTTTTATTCGACATGTTGAGCTCCATCAGCAATCCAATTTCATCTATTGCCAATCATGCATTGATGAGATGACCCAAGTCAATCCCAGCGATGATCCTCGCGGCTCACGATAAAGCTCCAGAATTATTATCACTCACATGTAAGTTCCTTCGTCCCGTGTGTATGTGTGTGTGTGGTTCTATATAGTAGGTAGCTCATTCTTGACAACAATGCCCGAGCCTAAGATAGGATCTTGGCTCAGTTTTAAATAATGCTGCACAGACATTATAGGTCATAACATTCAGGAAGTGCTGCATTGGCCAGCCTCCTCAATGTCCACCATAATGGGCATCCCTAAGCTTTTCAATGTTCTCGACGGACCTTAAAGACTGCTCACTCAGCACAACATGAGGTTCGTTTTCCCCCTTTTTTATACTTCAAACAAGCCAGTCCACCACCACCACCACTACTACCGTCATCATCAACATCATCCTGCTACTTACTTCTTTTTTTCTTTCAAATTCCTATACTCTTTGTTGTTGGAGTACATACGTTAAAAAAGAAACCCCATGGCAGAGTCCATACCAATACCATTTCCTCTAACCAGACCAGAGCCACCGTTGTCGTCGTCATCCTCATCATCCCACGTAACCACAAAGATATCAGTGATCCGGCTTTTTTTTCTAGACTTGGAAAAGAGAAGAAGTTGATCAGCTTTATGCAACTTAACCCACAGAAGCAATGAACCAAAATCGCCCTCCACTACTCCAAAGCTACCACCAAACCAGCCAGTGAGACAGTTATATGGCACTTCATTCCTAGCTTATATGCTACAAGATACAGAATGCTAGAGCAAGTATCATTTATGTTCAATCACCTTCTGAAATGGTGTCATACAAACCAAATTGCTATTGTCAACTAGAAATCCAACTCGCTTAACGACCTACTACAATGTTTGTTGGAGGAATAAGTTGCATTTTCCTAGATAGCTAGACACATTTTTTCTTCAAAAAGTCATTGTCAGTTGATGATCCTCTCTCTCTCTGACTGACTCCGCTCAAAATTGAAGGGAGAGAAAAGTGAGGTAAGCTGATGATGATCGGATGATCTTGTTGTGTGCGATTACGTAGAAAATTTTAAGGAGAAACTCTGAGGATGACCTGACCCAGCACTCTTTCAAAAGTGACTTTAGCTTCAGCTTTTACCAACAAGGGAAATTGCTTTTCTCTCTCTCTCTCTATTTCTGTCCATCTCATTTGACGGATCACCCAAACTCTCATTATCCTTTATGGCAAAACTATTCACATAATTTTTCCCGCAATAGATTCCCAATAATAGGATGCTACAGCGGCACTTCAAAAATGATAAGAGACATAATGTGGTTGGGAGCCCACGCAAAAGTAGTCACATTCTAAATATTGGGATCCCATTAGAAAAGGGATAAAAATTTAAATTGGAGTAGTGGCTACTGCTAGCATCAGCATCATTTTGGAGGAGAAGCAAACGAAACTTGGGAAAAGACAGAGCGGCAGGTGCAGTCAGTGAACAAGAACAGTGCAACTAATGAGTATCATGCCTCCAAGCATTCGGGGTTCTCTGCGCTTCAATAGTTTATGTTTATAATATAGAGGCAGTGATAGAACTTGAAGATTATTAGTATGAAAGTCTTAACTGTAAACTTGATTATAGGGATATCATTTCTCTTGTATTCAATGGATAAAGGGAGCTGATTGACAGTAGCTAAAGTATACACAGTATATATATTGTGGGGAATGATGAAATATGTATATGGGGAGAGCTACCAGCCAATGTGTCATTCTTCAGAATAACTGGAGCAAAAGATGCTCAAAGAAAGAGTGCCAACAAACGCCAACTCAAAGAAAACGTTGTGGCTAGCTTGTTAGCTCAGCTGAAAGAAGTGGGTAGGAAAAACCCTTGTGATTTGATAACACAACACCGGGGGAAACTGTGAGCAAGAAAATCTAGAACCAAAGTTGGTTCTTGTAAACCTCCAAGCCTTTTCTCGTCTTATTTCTAATTCCATTGACAAATTTCAAGCTCCAAGTTTATTTAATTCGATGACAGAGGATGCAAGGCGTTTTCAGTGGTTTTGCTGTTTTTCCTTGAATGTACATACTACGTAGGTATGTATTTAGTTTAGGTTTCGGTAAATTTGGGTCTCCTAGTTCACTCCCTACCACAATTCTATGTTAACAAAACTCCTAGAACATCTTCACCAGCATCAAACAAGGAACATTTTGAAAATCAGAGATATACATTTACAACATCACATCTCATGCCATGCCAGTAGTCAAATTTGTTGAAGGATCTTCTACGATCACGATCTCCGTCTGCTAGCACATTCAAATTGGGCTGTATTAACGTGTAATGACTGATTATATTATATTACCGTAACAGTTTTCCTTCTATGCATTGATATGGTGTATTACCCAAAGCTCATAACAAACTTCATGGGTATAATACGCATTATAGTGTGAAGTAAGCTAGCTCACATCCAGAAATCCTTAGGATGAGTAATCAGATGGAACAACAATACATAAACATTTCGAAAACCTGGAGCTCACACTCATCCCACCAATTTGTGCACACAAGATGCAGCAGAAATGTAGACATAAACTTGGCGATTCGTTTTAGTGACAGCAACAGCAGTAGCACCAGTTGTATTATTCACGGTTAAGTAGATCTTATGCTAATTACTGATAATACTTGACAACAGATGTCGAAATTTCATTAGATGTGTCACTACTATACTACTTGTTGTGAATCTCCGCCTTGCTATACTTACATTTGTCTCCTCTTTATATTTGCACATTTCCAAGGAGATGAAGATGCCAAGTCTGCACCAATTTACTAGAGAATCCCCGAATATTTTTGGATGTTTAACTTCTATTTGTTTCGGCAGTTCCCATGCAACTGGGACTTTCACGATCATGTATTGATATTTAATATTTGATACACTTTCAACATTTCCTAGAAGGTTTTATAGGTATTCGTAGGGAAAACATGAGCATTAATAAAGATTTCTCTCTTGAACAAGCGAATCAGCACCAAGGATCACTATATAACATGTAATGCCAAATATGACTTCCAAACGTTTCATACAAGTAAGTTTCTATCTGGATATACCTATAAGAATACAATATTCAGCTCCAGGTAATTAATTTACCTGCCATCTCGGTTCAATTCACAAGGAAGTTGGTATGAGAAAAGAATGAGCAACATTAACCACTTTTCATTTGTAGTTACACGTTCAAATTATATGGCTTACGCAAAAAGGAACTTATGAAATCTTAAGTATATTTGTAGGTAAAAGAAAAAAACCCTTTCAAGACGTTACCCTCTCTTTGTTGGGATAGGAACCCGTATCAAGTTTAATATTTTTAAAAGAGAGGTGGAAATAGTGTTACGTTACACACTGCCAAAGTTCGAAATAGATGTGACAACTTTTATAGCATCGTATAAATATGGTTCATCGTAAAACAAATGGCATTTTCCTGTATGGATGCCATCATATAAAAACGTTGACGTTTACGATACGCTACTTCATTCTTCCATTGAAAAACCTCAAAAATACATTACACTTGGTCGGTTCTAATGTTCCTCAAAAGGAAGATATGGGGGTATAAGAATATGCTCCGCACGGAGTACTCACAAAACGGCAAAAATAAAAAAATTAAGGAGACCATTGTTCATACGTTATGCTTTTTCTTTTTCTGATTTTTATTGCTATTCATTGCATTTATTAGAATAAAATCCACACGAAATCATGCTACAAAGAGTGTGGAGTACTTGAGAAAACAAATTGTCCAGAAATGCTGATAAATCATGTAAAGTTTCCGTAAAGTTTTGGACAAGAGTAATTTCCTTTAGTTTACCTTGCATCAAGTACAATTTGTTGAAGAAGAATAAATATAATACTATGTACCTATGGATCTTCGTATAACTTTCACATTTGTTCTACCCACCACTCAAAAACACTATTTGGTATTAATAATGCAACCCTAACCATGTCACGTTTTCGATCTGTATTCCTGAATATTACTCAACTGTCTTGTTTTTTGTTTTGTTTTATAGGAGTTGACCGTCCATGCGTTAAAAAGAGGCAGAAACTTGATTGAAGCGACAGTGGGACAATTCCATTTCTACCTGCGAATTCGCAGGTATGTTGATTTAATTCTTTTAGGGTGTTATTATTTGCAAGTAACAATAATTGCGAAACTTTTCCCTATCATAAGATGTATGATTTATGGTGTCTGGCATCTCTTTGGTCCAAACATGGATTTCCATTTTTACTAGTTATCTTATCAGGTTAGTTAGGTACCTTTCATCACTAACCCGTCACAGCGAGCTGACCTCATTCAAGGTCGGTTTTATCTTAATGATTATTATTTCTGCAAGCCATGCCATGCAATGACTGGTGCTTCCTGTAGCTAATTGTAAACCATAATTTGCAGTACATTTGTAACAAATGCATCAAGAAAATATAAGTAAATGAACATAAGATCATGCTTTTTTACGTAGACGTAACTTTTACACCAAATAATCATTAATTGACAAAATCTTTAGGCATTATGATGCACCGCATTGCAGCTACACGACGGGTATTGTATTCTCGGAATAAAAATTTACGGCAGCTGTGCTCGTGCTCACTGCACAAACCCTATTGTGGTATCCATCATGCTCTGCGAGTTTCGTAGGGGTAGAGTGAGATTCAGGTATAACTTGACGGATGGTGGAATGGTATAACAGTGTATGGTTGTGTTTTTCATTCTCTTTCATTCGTACAGACATTCAAATGTATTTAAATGGAGGTTCCTTGTTGCAAATATGTTGTGTGATATATTCCATTCCACTTTCATCAGTACCTAACATGGGCATGAACTTATTCACGCACATTATTGACGGAATTGATGTAGTAGACGTATTTTATCGAAAGAAAATATAGAATAGAGATGCTTCTACCCCTCGCTCACACTGCAAAATATTTGAGGGATTGAAGAGGACTCATAAGTATAAGAAAAAAAGTTGGCAGGATTCCGAAGCTGAAAAAGTGTTTCAGATGTCAATCATTGCATCCAGTAATAGTACGGCATGCAATTCAAGATTCAACCTAGAGAAATCCTCTGCTCTCGCCTCTCTCTTTGCCCTCTGCAGATTTGGTGCAAGTTCTATTGTACCAAGAAAGAAGGGATTGATAAAGCGATGCAGCATTGAACCTCTTCCCTCTCCACTTGTTATACACACCATTTCACTGACTGAACAGTGCGTTCACCGCTCTACTACTGCCATTGTGAAGAGAGATGCAGTTCATGTGCTTTTATTCCTGGTGCCTGGGTGCAACCAACTTTTTCTTGCATGCTTCATGGTTTACGTGCAAAAGCATGTTACATCTAAAAAATATTATTATACGTCACACGACGAGGAGAGCAAGTAAGTACTTTCGATAGTAGCAAGTTTGTTCAGTGCCAAGTGCAAGGACTCGACATGTGACACTCATCCTAGACCAGCCAGCCTTCCAATATGTGCTAAATTGGAAAGAAAAAACCTTCAGACTTAAATTACATGAGGTTTTTACACTGTCTCAAATTCCTTTTTAAGGCAAGTGTTCCATTTCCTTCATGTAACAAGGGCTGTAACAAAAGTGGAGGCTTTATGGTGTGCCTCGTTAAATTTTTCAAAAAAAATATTCAGGAAGAAGTTAGTTGTCCATGATCCACCGTTGCAATTTCTGGGATAGCCATCCTCCTCATCACTTCGCCAATGCTGGAGTATGTCATGTCCATGCTACTAATTAGATGCAAGAATCGTCTGTCGATTGCATAAATTTGGAGAAACATTTACCATGCATGAGATGGTTGGTAGTTTGAAAAGGTTACCAAGCTATTTTAAGCAATTTGTCCGGAGCTAGGAATACTACGTGAAGGATATTATGCACATCGCTTTAAATGTACGTACAATCAAGTTACGTTGATATTATAATGTGTGGAACCAGAGGAAATGTCTACGTTACGTACGTACATACATACTTACATAAAGCACGCATTGACGATAGGTGAATGGAGAGCGAGAGTGAGAGAAGAGGCTCTGAAAGAATGAATGAGCGCACAGAGTACAGAGGTTAGAGTAATAGAAGAAGTGTGCAAGCATAGGTTTGTGTCTTTTTCTTATGTGCTGGCTATATACGGAGCTGGAGAGCCGTTTTCCACGAATCTACGTCGTCTTTCTTGTGCATTGCCACCACCACCTCCAACCACCACTAACCATCATGATGATCAGTTTTGCTAGGCTCACTTTTGCTCATGCATGCACATAAGGATAATGGTTGCAGGAGTATTAGGGAGCATGAAACATCCAGTGACGGCCTAACGTGGCACAAGTTATGGCAAAGTTACAAAAAGTAGCTGCAAAAGTAACCACACCGCCCAAAGAGAAAGTCAACCGTCATTATCCGGTCAGTCTTCACCACTCTCATCCTTAATTTGGGTCGAGTTTTTAGCAGATTCTGCTCTCATTCTTGGGATTCTCATTGATGAGGCTAGTGTTGAGAGTAAATAGTGCAGTGACGACGATTGTGTACCACAAACTTTGATTCAAAAGAAAGAAGAAAAAACACACTAATTGAAAGTATGTACATGGATGAAGGAAATCAATTAAATTGTATATTATTCCAAAGTCCAGTTTTGAAAACAATTAGTAAATATAGCATGTTGAACTTGTATTGAAATTAAAATTAATTAAAAAATACTATTGAAATTCAATTATCAATCATTTGCGTAAGGAGCTAAAGAGCTTCCAAAAACAGTTCAGTTTTCCCCAAACCGGTCCAACTTAAGAAAGAAAAACAAGTAACAAAACAAAAATATATACGCATTGCCCAAAACCGTTTTCAACCCTCCAAGACAGAATTTGGTAGGAGTGAGAGTGGTACGGTGTTTGGGGTGAGTTCCATAAGTGTTGTGTGCATGTATCGTTGTTTGTATTCCATAATATTGTTTCTTGAGAATTTGTTGTTGGTAGCGTAGCTCGCTCTGCTACTGCTCGTTCATAGCTAACTGCCACTGTTTTGTTTGGTTGTTGTTATTGGTGGCTGTGGAGGTGTAAGTGGAACGGCAGGAGTGCCCACTTCAAGTCTTCTCATGTAATTGCCTTTTCTCATTGGAAGGAAGGGTTTGACATTCTTCGCTGCGCCTGTCTCCCGTTTTCTCATCTCGGGGAAAGTAGGAGAAGCATCAGACAAACCACTTTTGTAGCCCTGTGTGTAGAGAAGCAATACACACATACACAACGCATATGAATGCTGCATACACAACCAAAATGAAAAAGCATCGCATCGTTTGGAGTTAACAGCAAAAGCAAAGCAGCCCAATGCTCTGAGCTAACAGCCAACTATCCACTGCAGCAGCAGCTTTCTAGGTTTCTCCACTGTGCTGTGTGTTTGTGAGTGAGAGAATGTATGTGTACTGGAAGCAACACATTTAAAGGATCGTCAACACAAGTAAGCAGAGGAAAGAAGTGGTAGCATTTTATTATACTGTACACATAAGCAAAGCATGCATGGGCACGAAATATATTTTTTGGGAGAACGAGAGGATCTCACTCACTCAACCAAACTTTACTTTTGCCCCACATCTATCTTCATCTTATGAGGAAAACGGCTTTGCGTAAGTTGTAAGCAAACCCTAAACTGAGTGAGTGTATTGTATACACACATGGTAAAGTAGAGAAAGGGAGAGAGCAGTAAGCAAAAAGCAAAGCAACGGCTCCAATAAGACAAAGGAGAAATGTAGGAAGAAGAGGAGAGCATAATATTATATGCATGGGGAAATCGGAGAGGGAGAGAAAGAGTGAAAGGTAGTATTTTTTGTTACATTTTCCCACTACTGCCTCTCTCCTCCTAACACAACAACTTGTTCTGCTTCTCCTGGGTTATATCATCCACATATCTATGCTACAACATACAACGAACATAAAAAGTTTAGAAAGCAAAGAACCCACTCCACTGTCTGCTCTTTTCCTTTTTACCATCTCTCTTTTCTCCCTTTTGCAACATATACACAACTTTTGCTTTGGCTTGCTTACAACCCGGCTGTTTTTCTCCCAACAAAAAGTTGGAAAATGTTGTGAAGCGCAAGCGGCTGTCCTTCTTAACTGCTGCTTGCTTACGTACATTGCATATCGGGTGTTAGAGGGAAAGACGGTGGATACGACGAAGAAGAAGAATACTAGAGATAGATATTACACAGGGCAAAAACTACTCATGTTCCCTATATATGCAAGGTTGCTTTTCTCGTAATGTAGTGGTAGCGCGGTGGTTGGTGGTGAAAATTGTGATGTTGTTTCTCCAGCTGTGTTTTCCATCCGCTGTACAATAGCATCTATACAAGAGTAATATATACAGTTTTTTGGAAGGAAAAAGGTGCTAAGGCTGTGTGTATGGTATCGTCATGTTTTAGTGGTGCGGCATAAGCATATAACAGTGGCACACAATATTGTGTTTGAGACGACGGGTTGAAGAAGAATAAGAAGAAGAAGAAAACGGCGACAACGATGTGATACATTTGTATGCATTCACAAAGCAAGGTAGTCTCTCACGCTACTACTGCTGCTACTGCTACTCCTCTCGTATACAAAAACTAAAGGAAAAGCAACCAAAACCGATTTACTTTTTCTCTTAGCATCACATCACCACCACTTTATAACACAACTTTCTGTTTCACCTCTTATTACTGTGACGAGGACGACGAATGGTTACCTATCGCTCCTTGTATTATACTTACTTACTCTTACTACTGTTCCCTCTCTCTCTCTCTGCCGCTCTCCTGTTTTCTTCTTGAAACGCATTGTGTTCTGTACTAAACTACTTAACATACGTATGCAAGCAAGAGCTACACGAGTTGTGTGTATGGGAAACTACATCATACAAGACAACGAACCGTTGCTTTTTTTTTGCTGACGACTCAAACCTAGAAGCTGTTGTTCCTACTACGACTGCCACTACCACCACCATATCGTCGTCTACTTACTTCTCTCGTGCTCTCACTTTCTCCTGACCCAATACCTGTGTATCTTGTCTTCTTTCCTCTCATTTATTGTGTATACAGGGGGAAAAGCTTGGGAGAACGACACGCTAAAGTACTACTTCATCCCCTCTTCACACCAACTCCAGATCTTCGACTGCGAATACACAATAAAATGATACTGCAAATCCGAATCGGCCCCTTGTTTCGTGTTTGCTCCCATTTCTATTCAACGCTATTCATCTGAATGCTCTTAAAAAAGAGGACGGTGACTGCGACACCAAATACTTTGTTCACTTTCACCACCACCAGCGGCCTCATCATCTTATGAAAACCATTCCACAAATAAAGAGGCTTAGTTTATATTTACTTGTTGTTGCTCCAACATACATCTTCAACATCTTAAACAGTTCCTGTTGTGCTTGTCGCGAGCAACCCCAGTCCTTGTGGCTCTTGTTTCTTCTCTAATCTTTAACAAAAACTTCGAGTCTTACATTCCTTTCTACCAGAGGCGATTTGTATTTAATACCCAAGATCTTAACCAAGATATCAAAAAAAGCTAGTAATTACAGTGAAAGTGACACTGCTCATCAGCAGCTTCTATTGGATAGTTGCCAATCAATATTGTTCTACTGGTTCTCAGTCAGCACTTTTCGTAACTAAACTTGTAAACAGGTGTTGTTGTTTCCTAGTTTGAGTTGAGTACAGTCAGTTTTAACACAACTAAATCAATTAAATAAATAAATAAACTAGTTCAAGGGTACTGACACATTTAAATAAAAATCGTTTATATGATTACTCCAAATCAATCACTATTAAAAACTACTCCACTCGCAAAAGTTATCTCTGAGGAGAGTTTTTACTTACCATTTGTTTCAAGGGCAATGTGGACACTTAGCACGGGAAATCCGTTTCATGGACATGAGGTAAGTGAAGAAAGCCTTTCCTTAACATATTTCTCCATTCCTTCACATATTCAAGCTACCCCCGAGCAAGGGATGAAGGAGTGTAGTAGTTTGTAAGCATTCAACATCCAAGCTGGACAACTTAAGCTCGGCTCTACGGCAAAACTTGTTGTGAGACAACAAATGTCTCTCAACGCCCCAGTGTTTTCTTTTTCCATGAATAGTACGATTTGTACATGTGAAAATGTCAATGTTTTTTCCTTTCAAGTAGTTTTCACACAAATTTCATCACAAAATTTAAGGTGAATTTAATCACCAGCCTACTAATAACAACAATAGTGGCCTCTAATCATAATCAATTTTAGCAAAAAGCAGAACTTTCAATAGGTTTCTTTGTTTCGATGGTGAGACCAAGTGTTTTGTTTCTTTTGATAGGGTATTTTCGATTCCCCGTTTTAGTTTGGTGTGTGGTCATGTTGGAACATGGTATTATGTAGGAACAACTGAATAAAAATGTCCGTAATGAAATAGTGGATGCAATTAATTGGTGGCGCACCCTCATCGGTATGCAAGAAACGATGGCAATTTTCTCAGGAACAAGTCTTTGCCTTGACTTCCTGATTAGCCAAGTCTTACTTGATTAAGGCAATTTGAAGTCAGCATTTGCCTCCAGGGTCTGCCCTCTCCTTTTCCTCGATATGTGGCTTGTTTAATTTCAACAACATGAGGTTTTACTTCCTCAAGCGAAAGGATTTCGTTTCTTAGGAAATAAAAAGGGAAATAATTTCATTCCGTTGGTCCAAATCATTCGTGTAAACCTGTGTTTCAGTCTTTTGTTTTTAAGTATCATTGCATGTATCTTGTTTGTGGTATGGTCTTTTGCTCCTAGCATAAACTTTCCGCATCCTTTTACGAGTCAGCGAGTGCAAGACACAATATGAGAAAGCAATCAAATAGGCTAAGCTATTATGAGAAAAGTAGGAAAACCGAAAAGGAGCGCGCGGTATGGTACACAAAACCTGAAAAAAAGATGAAACGGAACTCATAAGATTTACATTTAAAGATCTTTACATTCCTCCTCCTTTTGGTGTTCTTAACTTCTTACTCACTCTGTTGTGCACTTGTACCATGTTGATTGTTGTGTGTGTATGTGTGTGTCACTAAAAGCTTAAGGAAGGGACGGAAAGCGGATTTGTTTGTTGGTAGTTGTGCTTCCCGAGATTTTTCTCCTTAAGCTTTTTGTTTCGTCTCAACTCAACTCCCCTTTCCATATTACATCCATTTCTTCTTTACAACCGCTCCATCTGATGATAGTTGGATCATGGGAATAAAGAGTGACAAACTGAACAACAAACATGAGGAGTAGTAGTAGATGAAGCAAACAACTGGGTAAATGCCCACTGTTCCCAAATAGAGTATTTCTCACTCACTCTCGTCAGTAAAAGCATATTTTCATCTTGATTTTTTGTAAAATGGACGGAAGCTGTGTATATACACATTATTTATTTGGTGTGTAGTATAAACATAATTTTAACACACTTTGTCACTTAGGTGAATTGATATTTTTAGCTACGGCGAGCTTCTTCCTCTCACCACCCTACTCTTTGACATTTAGCTATCTTGTTTTCAAAGTGCTCAGCTAATTCGCTCTTCTTAAGAAATGTTGATTTATTCTCTCGCCATAAGAGAAAAATAAGGTAAATTCCAACTTCCTCTCCATCCTCACATAGCATGATGATGAGGAATAGGTAGCATGACGCAGTTTCTAGCTAGGTACGCATTAGAATGGAATTCTTGACATTTACTCATCAAATCACCATCATTCAGATACAAAAAAAAGTATGCAATAGTTAGAAGTCAATGTTTGTATCCATGTCTCTTCTAAAGTACTTATATTTCCACGAATGCCTATTTAGAGTGTCAACTTGCTTCTTTTAAAAAAACAATGCAACTTGTCAGCGTGACCACACGTCATCCATTATGCAAAGGCAGATAAGCGCTATCTCCACCGTGCAGCTAAAAGAGTGGGCTACAAAAAAGCGTTGTAAAAATGCTCTCCACAACGATGAGCATTCAAAAGTGAGCCATACAAATGGGTAAAATGAAGAAATTACCATATCAATCAACGTAAAGCTTATTGGGATCATTTTCGAAATGTGAAAATGGTTCAGGACGCATAGGAAAAGGTGCATTATCTCCGCCATTCTCTGTTTTGCCAGACATTTATCAGGCTGAAGGATATCTAAACTGTTATTAAGATAGCGCAACTGACCAGTTTGTACGTTGTCATCTATAACATCCGCCAACCAACTTGTTTTGCTTTTAAAATGTATTTCTCACCCCAACTTCATTCACCTCACCATGAGAAGCAATGGAGTAATGTGAATAAGTACATTACAAAACACACATTTCCCTAAAAATAGCGTTTCATATGGTTATCATTTAGGTAGCTCTTGTGTCCAGCATGCACACCATTCATTCATACAAACGTATAATATACCTACTTGGTCCCATGTAAAAATATATTGGGTATGTGCATAATATGCATATTCCAAGCTCAGGTTTTTTCATATATTGGATAATAATATCTATGTATATACATACCGTGCGGATAAAAGTGAAGTAGAGGCAGATAAAATGGTAGAGTCAAAGAAAGAAAGTAGGCGCATTGCCGTTAGTGCTTGACCAAATGTTTGACAAGTGCCGAGGGTCTAATTTCCCTTGAGTACTATGGTAGCTCATGCAATATTCGAGTAAAGGCCATCCAATGGGTGCAGGAATGTTTTTCCGACGTAATTCTCCCACCAGAACCAGCTTATTCCAATGAAATGTAATAGATACTTACTTTAGTGGACTGGTGCTACATAGTAAGGGAGTCAGAATGATGAAACATATTACAACTAACTCATGATGACAACGGTCAATGGTTGATATAAGTGAGCATCTCAATAGCTTTATCTCTTCCTCTTTCTTCCCGCACATGGAGCAGCACAGCACAGCACATGAGAACGGACAGACTCTCAAGAACTATGATAATCATAGTACTAGTCATAATAATAATAGTAATAATAATAATGGCAATAATCGCAGTAGCAAAGTTTTATTTTGTAATGTTCATGCAGCTGCACACATACACACGCACATACACACACACACATAAGTATACAAAAGAATTTCTTCAATATAAACCTCCCTGTCAATATAATACTAATAAAAATAATAATAGAAATGACAACGTGAGTATTATAATATTCGGGAAGATAGGGTTCTCTGTCACTATTGCAATTCTTGCTAGTTACTATCAGTTGATTAACTACTTCATACTTGAGAAAAAATGTTTTTATGGACATGGGCAACCTTCCATCCTCCATTCTGAGACCGTAACGTCCACATTCCAATTCAAATATGGGTTTCGATTACATACATGTATTTCTACCAACGTTCCGACTCCACCAATTTGAATTTCAAGTATCGAAATAGTTCACGCGGCTTGGGATGTGATGATGACGGTATCCCTTTCAAAGAATTAAACAATGTCAATAATATGCATATGTGACTTGATACGTGATGATGATGTATTTGCAGAAACTAAGAGCTAAATTTGTTAATGTGTAAGTGCACTTTATACTTACTTATTATTATATAAATTATATTATGTATCTATATTCATATAAGCAGGATGTCTAAGCACATGACCTTCCCCTTCTTTCAACGACTTTTGTACGGCAGCACAGATGAAAGATGCGGAAAGTAGGTTTTTATGGATGTATGATGCTCTCACACTCACGAGTATTGACTTGGCTCCTTCCTTGCTACTCTATAGAATACGCGTGAATACGGGGTTGCCTTGCTCAACGGTGACGGTGTATAATATTCTGCTTGGTGAGCTTCACGCAGTTTCACACCGCCCCAATCTTCATTTCGCATATATGTGCGATGCTAGCTACTCTCTGGCCTGTGCTCTTTAGACATGGGGCATCCTATTTATCTCTCTCTAAATTTTTGCATAGGACAAGTTTTGCCTGAAACGTAAACGATACATCCAACCAGGAATTCCATTTTTAAAAGTGTTGTGTTTCCCTTTGGATCTTCGTTTTTAATGTTGTGATTTAATTTCATACAGAACCTGAAGTATGGTGTGGACAAGTTTCTAAAAGGACGACCAGTCCTACCGTTTTGCTTAAACTAAATTGAATGTGCAATAATTTCATTATATGGAAACAAAAGTTATTATGGTAACCTTTAGTAGTTGCTTGTTTGATTGTAATGGAAACAAAGACAACTTAGATTTGTGTCCGCCTTGTTTTTAGGGTGCAAAAAAGGAAATTTCTTGTTTCAGGGCATAATTCCCTAAATATCTACTATTGTGTATGTATCTACATGTTTCAAAAATGTTTTTGAAATGAAACTGTTGGTCTTTACGAGATAGTTTTGTGGGGTTGATGATGATATCACAGAGGTAGAAAGCGAGAAAAGCTGGAGGTTTGTGTAAACCTGAGAAATTATGACAGGTTACCCTCCTTTCAAATTCTCACTGTAAATGGAAATGAATGAGAGTTGGTGGCGTTTTGCTTGTAGATTTTCTGCTACACAAAAGCCCATGTTCCACAAAGTTTTGCGACTGAAATAATGGTGGTACACGGAACAAAATGTACAGGAATAATAGCAGGGTTGTGTGTTCCATCGCTTTTATATAAGTATTTAGAAAGTTGTATGCTCAGAATCACAATAAAAACATGTAACATCAACATCACCACCACCATTGCCTTTTGGTTCTTGTCCCTACAGAGACTCTTTACGTTAAGTAGTTGGTGTCGGTCTGTTTCTGCTAGTTGGAGTCGGAAGGAAAGGAAAATGACATGGCTGAACAACAGTCTGATCTCTTTCCTCTTATTATTCCCTTTTAAGCTCCACTATATTAATATTGTTTTGTATCAATTAGTGTTGAAATTAGAGAGGAGGACCCCGACGAGGACGACACTCTTTCAGTAGTGGTGGCGATGCGATGGCATTGCACTCCACTGGAAAATCAGACTTGATGATAACGATGACAATGAAATATTTCACGCTAATACTTTTTGTTGTACTTTCACCTTCCTTTTGCTCAACTTTGCACAAGCAACCCGACATTGTTTATGAGACTTATCTTTCCCAAAATCCCACAAACAAAACTGTGGTCCGAATTTGTTCAACTGTGGTAAATTGTAGCTCTCTGAGTTGGTTCGTAGACGCCATTTTTGTTCATTTTACAAAAGGTCCAAAATAGTTTCACCATTTTCCCTAATTTGTTTATTACAAATTTTAGCCACGTTTTCCCTCACTCCAGTATTTTTTATTGTACGAGTGGAGCAGAACAACTATTCGTATTTCCTTATTTCTGAGATGGGTCTCTTTATGAATGCTGCTTCATTCAATTTGTACTTATACAGAAAAAAAAGTTTGGATGGGGGGTTGTCCGCTGTTTATTGTGATTTACGTTGTTTACATCAGTTGTGTAACTATCCACAGTTTTTTCCTACCCATTTCAAGGGAAAAAAAGTGGAAAGTGCTCTCACGCTATTTATACAAATGGAGCCATAATACTTGTAACTAACACGAGTTTTTAGCTAATTAACTTTATTCTGCATAAAATCGTGTTTTGGATACTTTTCAAGGAATTGCTGATCCCATATAAATAGTGGCCGTCCCCGCCATACACACGTCGTTAGCTGTACCATATAGAGACAAAGCACAGGCGTAAGAAAGCCTCATAAGAGCCTGATATAATGACACATTTTAGACAACAGTTTCAGTAATTAGCGTCAACTCATTTTTTCTGGGGTTGGGGCTGTAAGTAATGTTTACAGGGCTTGTTAACGCTCTGTTTTCTTTTCGGCTAAACCTTTAATGATTATTACTTCGCAACGGTGAAGTATTTCATGCTATAACTCTCACTCACAATCAGTGAAACTGAACGCTGACTTGACTCCAAAACTTGTCGTTGGGAACAGGTGGGCTGCATACTTTTGAAATTAGCATTTTGTACTGAAAACTTTTTTTCAGTTAGGAAGCTTCAGACTTGACACCAGCAGCTGCCCTTTATAGATATACATATTTGCTTGACATCAATACACATACATGCATATAAGTTCGAGGAAGCCACTTCCAACGCTTAAAAGGTTAATCGTAGGCACATCCAAAGGAATAAGTGTTTCTGCGAACAACGACAATTATATAAGTTTTTTTTGTATGTGTGTGTTTGGATATAATCTGTGAAAAGGATGCGACACGTTACGAGTTGAAAGCTTTGAGATGAGAGAATGGCGCTAACCCAAACAAATCCACCGGTATCTGCATTTGATGTGGTAATTAATTTGGATATTTAAGTCGTATTTAAGTAAAGTATTATCAAAAACCTCGCCTACACTTTGTACTTTAATTGTGGTGGATTGTGGGAATAGGTATGTCACGTCGTTTACGTGTACATATGTACGCTCATTCAAAGAATAGGTTGATCTAGACAGTTTTAATTATTGTTACTTCTATGTATTTGTATATAAAAGGTAGTTCAAATGAAATTGTGGCTATATGTAGGAAGAGCAAGCTTTGACTTGCGTATAGATTGATAAATGAAAGGGCAAAAAGTGATTCCATTCCATTCCAGTTGAGAAACTGTTAGCTGGTAAACGTGCAAAGAATGACATTGATCTAGCTATTTACTTTCTAGTACAATTTCGAGTAAGCAAACATCAACAGAGAAAAAAACAAGCCATCATTTCAACCAACTCTGTCAATTGTCATATCTCACCTCTCTCTCCGCCTAAAGTAGTTGGTTAAGTTTGGCCTAGAGTAAAAGTGGAGTTTATATAATTTATTTGATGCGAGCGTAGCTAAAAAATAAAAGGCCTTTGGTATAAGTACATGTGTTTGTATTTTTCCCCATTCCACTTGATTCTTCCCTGGAGTGCTGACTTACGCCTTCGCTTGCACTTTGTTTAGTTTAGCTTGCATTCTCCTTTTTTCTTCTCTCGTTTCGTCTCAGTGAGATGGGAAGAGAACAACATCAAGGCTGAAGTGAAAGAGTGAGTGGTGGTGGAGGAGAGTAAAGTAAAGTGGGTTGCTTTTGCCAGGTTTGGCAGGAGAACACCAATAACATCAAATCTTCATCATGTACATAAGTAGGTAGAGGCGATACACATCCCAAGTACACGGAGCTTAGTTCGATGAGCACCTATGTATCCACAACTCCACTAAATTTCTAATGCATCACGGTTTTTGGTGGACTAGGATCGCATCCCGATTACTTGGACGGATTGGTGCTCATGCCGGTCACTCTTCCATCAAATGTAAAGCTAGGCAAAACACATTCTAAGTTTTACGATCAGTTTGAGCGTGATCTACAACAGTATGTACAGTGGAACCTTTGTTGGTATGCAGTTAGCTGTTGTTAGCTTAGTTTAGTAAAAATTCTTGCAATGTCTAAGTTTTTTGAGCGCGCGCCTGCATAGCATGCATGAGCATGAGCTCCTCTGTACTTATTCTCTCGTATCGTATCTCACCAGCCGACATGAGAAAACGGTGTGTTTATTGTAAATAATAAGCTAACATGGCTAAAACAGCAAAAAAAGCAATAGCACACTATGTAACATTTCATCAGGCAAGCCTCCTGCTTGATCTTTGGTACTATATTTATCTACGTTTGCGTTTGGTGGCAGAAAATAGAAAGGAGAGAGCCAAGTGAGACGAGAGACCATTTGGCCTCTGTTTACTCAACTTGACAGATGTGAAGCAGGGCACTACCATCATACCATACTGATCATCATCATCATCATCGAATACACAAAAATACATCATCTGTCTAGTAAGCACTTCTCTCTATCTGTTGTTCTCGTCTCTCCAACTCATCCAAACTTCATACAACCAAACCTCCTCCATATCGTTGTTACCTTTCAATATGGATTTTGTGCTTTACTCGACCTAGCCTCTTACAATTAACGCAACTCTATCTATCTTAGGTACGCAGCAGAAAAAACAGTACCTGTTCTTCAAATCCAAGTAGATTGATTGATACACTGAAATTGTGTACGGAGAAGATGACCAGAACCACTCATGATGTTATTTAATGACCATACCCCCACTTTCTATTAATGGAGCAACATGATTTAAAAATTAAAATAGCATGAATAAAGCACCCCAATCAGGATATTATTTGGATTAATTTTTTTACCAAAATCTAAATCTATTGCCTATGATTGAAACAAATTTTAGTATGTAGATAAATAAGGAATTTATAACATGTGTGGGAAAGAATGTGAAAAGTATTTGTGGAACATTCCACCAAATTTGTTACCCATAACCAAAGCATGTTGAACGGGGGGCATATCCACGTAATTTGATGTGTAAAAATGTAAGTGTTGTTGAGGTTATCAGTCAGATGCTGATGGAGATAGTTGAACTTGAAACGAAAATGCAATAATTTAATGTTTTTCCAAGAATGGCAATTGTGCTAACCATCCCCTCTTTTTCTTGTCATGAGAACAAATCTCTTTCCTGTTTTTGTAGATGCATTAGATATCCCTGTAACTCACGCAACGCCGCAGACAAACTGCAATGTAGTGGTGGTATTGAGGCAGCTTAACAAATAGACAGATATTTTTATGCACGTGTGTAATCATCGGTACTCTCATGATATTCTTTAGCGTACAGGAACATTTGAATGCACATATTACGTATGTACCTATATTCTATCATCATATATGACCACTGCCAGCCATCCTGATAGCAGACACGGTATCGAACAAAACTATTATTTTTAATAGCAGACTCATTCATTTCTCCCACTGTTTGTTCCTCTCTTTTTCTCTGTCGCGTGCTCTTCCTAATATACCACAAGATCATAAGGAGGGATATCGTGTTCACACACCATTTGCGTACGTGTTGACTTGTCCATTTGTCTGTGGCTAAGTTTTTTGGTGTTACACAAACCTTCACACATACACAACCACTCGTGAAATAAAGCCCTGTTGTTTTGTACGTTGACTGCTAATTTTTTTATACCAAAGTGCTGAAGGATGAGCAGCTTGTCATCCTGTGGTTGCGTTACAAATTGCTAGCTTTAATTTTGAGTACACGGGTAGAGAAGCTCAGGAATGGTTGGACACATAATTAGTATTTTTCAAACATTTTTGCACTAGTGTTCTATCAACGAAAAAGCTTATTTAGAGCAGGCTTAAATACTTTGCTATTATTTTTTAGCGTTCTGGATCTCTAAATAAGAGGCTCTACCTCTAAAAGTCTACGCTCTGCTTGTGCATCTTGACAACATCAGCAAGCCTTGACTGAAGATGTGAAGGCAGACAGGGCAAAAAAAGAAAGAAAAAAAATGTAAAAGAATGAGCAAAGGAAAAGTGAGGGAACGGTAATGTGCATAGCTCTCTTTATACATAAATTCAGTTGGCGCATATTTGGTGCTGGCAAGTCATTAATCGTTCCCAAGTATTTTAGAGATGAAGGCTTGTCATATCTGCAGATGTGTCGACTTGTTCTTTTCCTGAAATATTTATATACACTTTGATTCCAATATAAAAGTAGACACAGAGATACAAAAAAAAGTGGGCGCGCAGGGTAAGCTCACCAAGAAGATGAAGATGAAACGGACAGACAAGAAGAATGAATGCTGAAGAAGAGGAGGAGGAAACTGATTCTTTTTTTTACCACTTGATACACTTACTTTTTACGTGCACACTACATTAACTCGATATAAATACCTTAGTGTACAGCACAACTACTGACTTGTACGTAGATAGGTGCATACGAAGGAACTGTAGTCTGCCTCACTCATCCACACTCCACTTTTTGGATTGTGTAATGCATCAGTTAAGTTTGACGAGTGTTGTGTAGAGAAACTATAATGTAGTACAGCTGTTTAAGTCGTTTCACTTTGATATTACATTTCTGGACAAGTATCAGCACTATCAACATGCACAAATATCCCCCATATATCATTAACTTAAGATATCAACCAGCTTGCATGAGCACAGAGGATGCTTGCCGTTTTGAAATTAATCGTCTCCTGCATCCCTTGTCAATCTTGCTGACATTTTCATCTTCCTACAAAATAATACACAGTGCTCATACAAAACATTGTAAACAACAATATGAATTTCGTTAGTCGACAAAAGAACACTAAAAAATTGTAGCATCGGCTTTGGCTCATGTCTTGCTATTGCTTGATTATTGATTTGAGAGTAAAGCAGCTTTTTTTCAACAACACCATGTTAATTAAAGGATAGTAATACTCATAGCACACCATCAAAACGGTGAAAAACTAGTTTATATAATGTACAAAGAAATGTTTGAAAAAAAACGTTGGAGCATAAGCATACTTATCAATCAACTTTCACATGATGATGATGATGATGATGATGCTCATGGTATTCACTTAACTTGCTCCGATTGATCGCTTTCAACGTTGTCCATACAGATGCATATTTCATATTTTTTTTCTTCTTCGCAATCCACTATCTCTGCTCCTATTTATCATATCGTATAAGACATTACGGAGTGTGTACAGAGCTGAAATGTGTGTGTGTGTGTGTGGTGATGGCTCGTTTACTACTTCTTTCAATAATAGCCTCAGTTCTTATCATCTCATCTCTCTTTTTCTTTTTTCCCTCTTCCAAGGCATTCTTCTTTGTTGTGCTTTTATTGTTGTCTGGTTCTCCCCCTCACGTGAAGGCGAAACTATGATGCTCTATTGGAAAGGTATTCACATCTAATGTATCTTAAAAACCGGAGCCGTTCCTAAGCTAATCCAACATCCAACCTAGCCACTTGCTTGATTTTGCTTTCACTACGATTTTTTTATATAAATATTGCTCAGGTAGACAGTTGCTCATCATTTGTGCACGGTTCATTAAGTTCGACCCTCAACCCTCTTCTCCTTGTGAAGCTGGATGGTGGACTTTTCCTGTTGTATTTACGAATGAAACCAGTAACAAAATGTTATAGCTAGCATACATGATACAGAAATATTTACACGTAAAATTACTTTATATTATCTAAATAATCTTCAATATCTATGACTTTTTTTCGATCGCACAAAGCAGCGTCGTTATTGCCCAATTTCAACATTTCTTTTTTGCATTCTTGGCAAGAAACTTAGTTTGACATTATTCGGTCTTTTACGGTATTCGGCTTGTAGGTACAAGTGCGTATATCTGCGACCATTGGCATAATATAAAGCTTTGATAATCTTGGTTGGTCTTATGTTAAGTTTGGGTGAAAGGACACAATGTGTGTGGATGTGGATTGGTATTGCCCGGCACAAGGAAATGGCATTATCAATCGAATACTTATGTTAACTGCATCTTGTAAACGAGAATTCTTAGTTGATAACATTACACACACGGACTCATCGTCGTCTAGCCTTCTTGCCTTTTCTAGCTATGTATGTTTTGGGAAGTATACAAACGAAAAATAAATTCCAACGCGTTGGGTTGTAAAACAAACGGTACAATAACATTCTTAAAGATAAAAGTGGAAATCAGCGCATAAAATAAGTTGTTTCCTGAAGTGGAAAAGCCCTCCACATTTTTGAAATACCTTTTGGCTCTTTCATTCTTTTATATGAGTTTGTGTAGTAGTAATAATATAATGGGGATGGTAAGAGACCAGGGACAATTTAGGCAATTCCACTCGTCGACAAAGTGTCGTAACGAGTGTTTTTTTGGGTGAAAATTAAAAGGCGGCTACCAACAACTTTTTGTTCTTTTATTGTTGTTGCTTTACAAGAGGAATTTTATACGAGTAAAAATATTAATATCATTATTTCGCTAAGTTCCTCCTTTCTTTCTTTTGGGGAAGGAGATGAATTGATGCTGGCTTCTCGGCTTCTCATATCTGAGTTGGTTCCAGGACGACATGGTCGTATGTGCATTGTATATATGATTATGGTAATAATAATATGGAGGAAAAAAAGTTTAGTTTGTTAGCACAAGTTTTCTCCATGTAAATTCATGCCCATTGGGCTTCATGATAAAGCTGTTGTTAGATTGCACACATCTAACTACTCCTGCCACTACCTTCCTATTCCTTCCACAACTCGCTCTAGATTTCTGAAAGAAGCGAACCATTAAATGAAGGTAGTTAGCTTATTTGATAGTCTCCGCTTTATAAGCTTTGCATTTTACTATAAAAAAAGATTTCCCATTTGTTCTCGTTGCCAGCTCTCTTTCTAGCTCCGTCCTGGTTAGTTTTCACTACTTTCCTAATGGCAGTACTGGTGTTTGTAGTAACCTTACTAGTTTTCTACCAAGAAAACTTACCAGCTCACTTTTTAGTTGCTGTTTTTGTATCAATGCATCTCTCTCCCTCTCCGTTGGTAAAGGTAAGATATGCTCGCTTGATATAAGTATAGAAAATTTGGAAGTATATAAAATGAAGAGATGAGAAGTGAACAGTGTCCTCGTTTTGCTACTCAAGCTATAAAATCTTTTTCCACTCATAAAACGAACCACAGAAAAGACGTAAGGAGGGTAAATATCACTAGCTCTAGCTATTTGTACCTTCATCATTGTACTTTGCTACTACAAACTCTTTCATTACAGTAAAAAAAGGGGTGATGGTATGTACTGAGTATGTTAAAAGCTTGTAGATCCATGCCTTCACCCTTTCACGTTATATGATACGTGTATATGAGCACACGCTTACAAAAATGGATGAGAATGTGTACATGAGTTTTCTCTTTGCATAAAAAAATTGGGAGAGAACAGGACAACATTTTAGGCATAGTTTTTTTTTCTTCTTTTCTCCACTTCTGCTGACAAATTGTTTGGACGGTACGTTGGTACGTACGGTGTGATATTATGGTATGCTGAACACGGTCGACAATCATTGTTTGAGGAAGGATGCAATGTAGCCTAAGAGTTTTTTGTGTGTGAGAAAGGAAAAGTGATAATTTGGGAAATTGTGCCGATAATATGGTAATAATTTTCCGTGTAATGTTAAATTTTTTCCTAAGGAAAGCAATCAAACCACTCATGTTTGCTATTACAAACAACATGGAGATGGAGGCAGCGTTAAAAAAATAAGTTTTTTTATAGTAGTTTAGGCAGTTGTGTGTGTAAGCATCGAATTTTTTTATTAGGCATAATGTTACAGTAGTCCCTAGTGTAGCTAAGTTGTACACCCATCATCATCATCATCATCATTTTCATTGCATAGAATGTCCTCGCCTTCCTTCTTTTCACTCTTTCATCGTCGTCATCGTCCTCTCCTCATCATCATCAGCACCTCAAACTCTGGAGGAAAAAGTACTTTTCTAAGATATTACGTTATGCATGCACGACAAGGATATTCTATGAGAATTCGCCGGATGGTGGTGGGATTTAAGCCAGGGAAAAAAATTACGTTTTGTTTGATTTCTCTCTAAATGTATGCTGTGTTAATGGAGTTTCACGGTCGTCCTTTTGAATTGATTTCAAGAATCTGGATACTCAAGAACGTCTTTTGCCATTTCGACTCCATTAAAAATGCTATATTTGAGAGTTTTTCATTGATTTACAGATCAGGGAGCACTTCCATAGTTTGGGAAGCTTCTGTTTGCTACAGATACACAAGAGCTGCTGTTTCACTATCCTACGCTCTGAATTATTATAGATGTTTGGTACGAGCGACTAGTAGGTAAATGCGTCGTCTTACAGAAAAGAAAAATTATTCAGTGCGCTATAAGGATCAAGTTTCCACTCACTGAAAAAAACAGTATCGTCACTTACCACACCGTTTTTTTCAAGGGGTGTCTATCTGTACACAGTTAGATGCATTCGATTGCTTCAATGTTCTCCAGTAGTCTCCAGCTCTAATGATGGTAATACTGAACAGTCCGCTTCCCTAGCTTACGCTGCTGAAGGATGCGGGCATCCGGCTGAGTCTCGTCAGAGGTGGTGGCATTCTAGATTGTAATATATCGATTCACAACAAGCCTTGATTCCACACCACCACTCACTCGTCTTGCATGTACACATTCTATATACATATAATATAAGTCTGAAAGGGAGTGATCAACTTGAATGGACACGCTGATAATGTAAGCTCATGTAAATGTAATAAGGTAGGTTGAAGGGGGTTGTTTTTCGGAACAAAGTTATTTTTTATTCTTTGCTCTCTCTCACACACACATCTCGACAGAGAAGCGAGAGCCAGACCGTCCATGCGTTCTTATGTAAACAGATCTGACTGACTGCATTGTTTTCTTAAATATTCTCATCACTCAGCTTTTTCGTTACAAAGTTTACTTAGGGAGGCGTTTGAATATTTTTTCGGTGGAGGGATGAGAATTGAAAAACAAAACGTTGAACGCATCATCTCTCTTTATCTCTCTAACTGGAAATTTCTGTTGGTCTAAAAAAACTTCGTTAAAATGTAGCCAGCTATCATCTTTGACAAATAGAATAAAAAAAGTGAGATGAAATAAGGGAAATAAAATGTACACAGGGAGAAGAGTAAACGTATGCACGTACATTAATGCAAATTGAGTGAGAGAACTGTAGTTTTTTTCCTTTTTGCGAAGATGAATAGCATAATACAAGGAAAGAAAAGAGTTTTGATATGAACACAATAAGAATAATGAACTGAGACTCGATCCACTGACTCATAAATCTGATTTCCATCCTTCTTTTGAATAAACTTACTTGAGATGAAAAATAAATGGAATGGTGGTGGTAAAGGACCGTGATTTCTCTCATCCATTTTCCCAATTGTCAATTCCTACAAACTCAATCTCCAGATAAATAAAATACTTCCGTCTTGTAGTGAATTTTGTGTCCTTGTAAATGCCACAAGTTGCATTGCATAGACAGACAGTAAATCCTAGGTAAGGTACGAGTATCTTTTGAAGCCCAATGACAAATAGCCATTTTTTTTGTCTCGGGAAAGAAAACGAATCTTATACAATAGAAGATAACTTTTTTTCTGGAGCCATATACATATATTGTTATTTTGCCCTGTTTGTTCAAATAAAATAAAGAAGAAAAACCTGGTACATAATTAAGGCTTCTCTGCATCCGGATACATTCCTATTTGTTCCATGCTTGGGAAAGTTGCATTTTCATTCTTTAGAAGGTGAAGCGGCATCCCATTTTGTTATATAAAGACATATACGTAGCTATTTGTAACTGAGAGAGGTATTTGGGCACTTACGCTCCATTTGCTTCCGCCTTGAAAAGAAGAAAGGAATTACTTTCTATGACATTTACCACCTTCACTACAATGTCATTTTGACTTTTTTTTCTTTTTGGAAGAATGAAAAAGGAACAAGAAAAGAAAGCAATGCCGACAACTTGACTTGGGACGGAATGGCTCAAGCAGCCAGAGACATACTCTTCCTTTTTGGTGGAAAGATGTTCCCATTTCTTTTTTTCTTCTTGCTTTGAGCTATATCATATGCGGTCCTACTGTAAACATGTATATCATTTAACGGCACACCATCCTTTCTTCAAAGAAAATAGTGATCTCACTCGAGGATTTTTGTTGTACTCTCCTTTTCCCTTTTGCTAAAATCAACAACCCTCTAAACTGAGCTGAGGAAAAAAGTGACTTGTTTAGATGTAGGTGCTCATGTTTTGCTTACTTTTGGATTGAATAAACTTAACCAACTCCGTATTTTTTATGCTTGTTTATTCTTTTTCAACTGGAAGCGGAAAGGTAGAAAATTATGTAGGTACTTTATCCCACAAAATGGGTAAGAGTATAAGTTTTTGTAGTAAATCATTGAAAATAACGCTCATTTCACTCATGATTTACCCTAAATAGATTTGCATATAAAGGAAAGAGTAAAAAGCCATGAAGTATTTTTCTTGGTACATAATAATAATAATGCTTTAAAACTTTTTTGGTAAGAGTATGCATAAACAAACGTGGATAAAAATGTGTCGGCTAATACACTATTTTTTCAACGGAACCAACACCAAGAGCTCAAGATGTGTCGCATTACACACCCTCCTCTCATAAAAAAAAAGTCTGAAAAATGTTTAGCATGAGTGAATCCTCAACCCATGTACAAAAGAGAACTTCAAGATGCCCCAATCCCAACCAATTTATGTTTACTGTACACAAGATAAACTGAAATGGTAAGCAAAGCAACAGCAAGGAATAAGCAAGAGCGAAACAAGGGAGCGAAGAAAAGTTTGTGTGTCGTCTCCTCCAAACATCCAAGAAAGGAATGAAAAGCAGGAGGAAAGAGATGTTGTACATATATACAAGAGTTGAGTTTTGTTGGGTTGTTGCTGTTGCTCTTGTGTGTATGCCTGGAATTTCTGGAGTAAATCAAGAGAGTGATGCATTTACATTCACACAAACTTTCGTATACACAACACAACACATAAACTCAAGCAACTTACAACAGTATATATCCTCTCCTCCGCTTTTCTTTGGAGTTGGGGAGAGAGCTCAACTGCTCGCTCCCACTCTCTGGAAAGGAAGCAGGTACATGCATTTTGTATTACAACTTACAACTACAACCGTTTCCCACAACAGTGTCGTGTGAAACATTGTACAGCAGTTGTTGTGTTAGTTGCAAGCCGGCTACATAACTCTATGGGCTCTTTGGAGTCAAGAAGGCAAGAAGCATATGGATCTAATACAGTTACGTTCGGTGTTGCGTTGTTTGTAGCTGAGCACAGCAAGCTTTCAAAGGCATTAGACAGCATAACGAGGAGAGGTGATGAGCGGAGCGACAGCAACTAATGCGGCCTAGAACGACTCACTTTTCGATTCATAGAGCTTGCTTTCATGTTTGGATGTGGATGCATTTCCCCTTGTTTAGGTTTACAAGAAGAAGTAAGGAAAACGGACGTTTTTCACTTTATGCCTCTCTTGTGCTCTTCTATTCCTGAATGGGCTCTCTTTGTATGGCATGTAATAACAATCGTTGTAAGAAATACCACATGGAGGATCCAGTTAAGATGAGAAACCCTGCTGTTCAAGTAACCGTTATTGTACCATTTGAGATAAGTTTTATGAACTTGTTGGCTTCCCTTTTTTGAGTAGACTACAGAGAGCAACAAAACAACTTAACTCCTTTTTTCTCCTCATTTTGTTACACTTTCGCACTCACTTTCACTCACGAGGCACTCGCCTTTTCACCTCTCTCAGCTTTCCCCAAATCGGCCTCTCCTTTGAGTGTGTATACTAAACAGTTCGTGAGGTTGAGGAAAATAGCTTAATACAAAGTGATGAGAATGGTGTCTAAAAAGCCGTATAATCAAGTTACTTTCCGGGCTAAATTGCTAATAACCATATTCCCTCAGTGCAACTGTCCATGTCGCTAATATCATGAATCAATAATAAACGCGTAAGATATATTTTGTGGCTTGATACTTTGGGTCGTCGTGCACCATTTCTTTGGACTATTTATGTTGTTGCACGTTCATATATATATATATATGTTTGTAATTTTTTCTCCTGAAGCCGTTGTCACTCCAAATGCTCTATATATTTTAGAGCCAGATAAGAAGTCAATATTATGTAATGACATTTAACTAGTATATTAGCCCAAATTTTAATCAACAGCATTATTTATGTATAATTGGTATGCATATTATGCACCAGTCCTAATCAAGCTATAGTAAACGGTCCATAATTGAAAATTTTTGTAAGCTTTCCAGAACGGAAAAATAGGCGATATGGGCTTATACTCAGAACATGATTTGATTTTTTCCTTCTTAGCAAAGCAACCGGCTGGTAACTTTCTCACTTAAGCCGGATTTTTTGTTGTTGATGTTTTTGTTTATATTCTCTTTACACAAGGTTCTTTTCCTCGTGTTTTTGTTCTATTAATATCCGCTGCTTTCTCACATAAACAGCTTTTCATGGAAGTAGCCTTGCATCAAGAGATTATAAAGATGGGAACCTCTCTCGAGTAGTGAATGTTGTTGTTGTTCCGGGCGCATTCTATTTCATTACCTTTTCATGAATACGCGTAACTTAAGTAGATAAGTATATTATTCATTACATTCTATTCTACAAATATCCTACCTACTTATATGTGCCTCCTCCACATTAAATTAATATCCGGTAGATTTAATGATGTTTAATGATGAGCATAATAAAAAATTGGGCATAATCATATTGTTTACGCATATTACTCTTGCATCATTACATAGATAAGGAAAAAATGCAGATGTTGTTATCAATATTGCATGATTCCGTTAATAACAAGTTTGTTTTTGAGAAAAGTACTTCTTGGAGAAAATGTGTTGCGTATCTTAATCATAGCTCATATTCGTCGTGAGACTGCCATTCTGATTCTATTTTATGTTCACATCATTGGAGTTGTTCTAATCAAACTCAAGGATCTTTGCATATATTCTTGTATACAATAACATTTGGCAATGCACGTAATAGATTTCTTTCTGATTTATTAAAATTCTGTATTCTTATCCCCCTACACAATAAGCTACCGTTCAGTTGTTGATGTGCTGAAAGCTGATGATGCCATTGCCATCCTTCCTCATTACGTTTCACATAAAGTAAAGTTGTGAACTAGTTTCGTTTTATTCACTTGGGAAAATGTACAAGATGAAATATATTATTCCGTTCTTAGAGTGGCAATGCGTAGAAGTGGAGAAAGATAGATGGAAGCTAGGAACTGTCAAAATTTGCTACTCACAACTTTTTTGCGACCACACAGCTCTTGTTTTGTGTAGAATAGCAACAAAATAAGAGTCAGCGGAGAAATTTTGGAAAACACCATTCATACAATCATATATGTGGTTATTGCATCATTTTTATTCCACAATGTAGATATTAAAGTCTCTTTTAAACAAAGTGAATGACAAATGTTGTTGAGGAACCTTATTGGAGCCCCCATCCTTTAATATTCTACATTTTTCATTCACCCACTCTAACAAGACACGGAACAAACATAGTATCGTATTCACTACATACAAACATTCAAGCAGTAATAATACAAAACAACAAGGTAACGTAAGAAATCACTCAAGCCCGAAGCAGCTTACTGTTGTTGTAACAAACAAGCTTGGGGAGAGAGAGAATAAAAGAGCGAGAGAAAGAAAACGTAGAAAAGGAAGTAAACAAAATAATACATCATGGATATATTTCATTTCTTTGCGATCACGATCTTACATTGTACATAATTCTCGCTAAACCACCATTTTATATATATTTTATACAAAAGCTCACCATATCTCCCTCTCTCTCTCTTTCTTTCGTCTACGGTTGCTTTCACAAAAGCAGCAGCAGTAGTAGTAGTAGTTCAGCTGCATAACGATAGCAATAAAAAATAACAAACAACATCAAAACAACAAACAGAAAATAATCAGGGGAGACCTCCATCGTTATCACTACCATCATAAAATACTGTGTGGCGTAGTCATACTGATGGGGAGCCGTGGATGTTTCATACATCCACTATTAAAAGTGCTTATCAAGCTCTACCTGAAACGAATACAGTAATCTTAAGCTCCAAGCCAGACGCGCAGACGATATACATACATACATTCACAATTATTATTATTGTACAAACCATTCATAATAAGAAGATTCTAAATTGGCACTCCTGAATCTCATTCATTGTTGAAAAAATAAACACCTTACAAAATTTTCCCCTCTGTCTCAACTTTGTTGGTGTTGGTTTGTGTATATGCTCACTGCACATTGGTACAGGTAGAGGTACTTTAGATGGGATTTCTCTAAAGACAATTCATTCATTCAAAGAACCTACAAAGTTTCCTGCTTTCGTATAATTATAAAGTTATCTTGGAATCAAGGTGAAGTAATGATGTTATAGAGAAGCGGTGGTACTGGAATTGGGAATGGAAATACACACACATGACATGACGTGTTAGATGCAACCTACTTAGTTTGCATCGGTTTCGGTGGCTTTTTCACAGCGCATCGTGTGAAGCTCCCGTTTTCACGTCCATTTGTAATTTGTTGGGTATGTCGAATCCGACCCGATGATATCATAATCAGGGTGACAATGCCGTTTACAAAGTTTACCTGAATTCAGAGATATCATATCATATCACGAACTGCGCACCTTTCCTTATATAAAGCCGTGTTGTGTTGTGTGTGGCTGTTGTGTTCTCCTCCAACTTATGCAATAAATTTACTTCTTTTTAATCAAAATGAGTTGGGGGCAACCCAAGGAAAAAATAATACAAAATGTGGAAAATGAAGCAAACAAGTATGTATATCATCATCATCACTGTACAAATAACGACAAAACGAACAAACGAAGCAGAGCAAAGGAAGCAAACCAAAATAATATGGAAAGGGAAGAGGCCAACAAGGGAAAAACATGATGGAACTATTACTAATACTGGCTGAAATTTTCATATGCGTTCAAATATACAGACATACACATACCTGCTAGTAGTGTGGTGTATGAATGTGAGAAGCAAGAGTATTGAGTTTAAATGCATTCATACTTCTTCATACATATATATAGTTTTTATTTTTTGTTGTTGTGTTATACTTATGATGGCTCGGCTTGCCTCTGAGTCAGTCACTATTCAGTAGTCAGTCAGAGGAGAGTTTTGACTAGTTGGTAATGGTAATAGGGCTACTACCAAAAGCAAACGGCTTCTGTGAGTTTGTAGCTGAGCTTCATTATATTTTCTTGGTGTTTTGTTGTGTGCAGGTTTGCTTACTTTTGCTTTTGCTAGCTCAGCTGGCATGTATGTTTGATGATGTGTATTTCTATAAAGGCTTCCAGTTTACAAGTAGATCTTGCCCTCGATACACACACAAGTCTCATCGCTCTCCCGGCCTTCTCTTGTCCGTGTGTTTCTTGTCTGTTTTTGTTATACAAATAGCTAAACCCATTACTGAAGTAGCTAATGTGTTCTCATTCATAGTGTGACAGACTCCTTCTTTTCGTGAATCAGAGTAACAGCGTACATATTACACACACAAACACACACTTTGTCTGCGTAGACTCACATACATTATGCAATGAAACGCTGTACTGTGGCTCTAATGCACTTCCTGTGAGTTTACATCACCCCCTTTAAATCTAAATCATGAAATGTGGCTATGAAACTACGAACAATTTCTATAAACAAATTGGTTTAATGTGACACTAAACCTTTTCTGTAAAAAAAAGTTTTCCCAATAAATCCCATTTATATTGACTCGTCATTATCCACAATTTTATTTAAATGACATTGCAAATACGGTGTTTTCCATTTCCCTAAAAAGTTGACAGAAATGTGCAGTAAAGTTACCAGGCACAAATTGTAGAGCGTTTTGTTTCCTCACCGTATTGTATTGTGTGTGTCCTTCTCGAGTCATGTACACATAGCGTCGGTGAAAATAGGATGAACAAAGAGCTGTTTGCCTTTAGCAGCATGGAGGATTGCAAGCAAAAGAGAAGCAACAACATCCTCATCAACATCACCCACTCCTTTTCTTTCACCAGATTCTGAGGAACTTGTTTACGGCTGGTTGTATGAGTGAGACTAGGAGTAATATAAGACAGCTTCCTTTAGGGTTCCGACAACTGTGTTACTTTCATAGCATGAGAGAAAATGGGAGCAGGGGTTTTGGAGTAGAGGAAAGCAGATCATCATCGTCATATCGGGAGGAAAGACTCAACAGAAAAGTAGCAGACAGACTGACTGACATTCACTCAATCAGTCAGTGAGGGAGTTATATCAAGTTGGTAGTGTTCAGTTCCCGTTACAAGTAATAATAGTTGTAACACGGTGGTCTCATTCAAGTATAGAGAGAAAGAGAGAAGAGGCCTTTCTTGTTCCGCACGTTCTGGAGGAGTAGTACACCTTTCTTTAAAGTTAGGAATGTATTACACTCTTTTTTGTATCAATGAGAATATATGCTTACACTGGTTCCCGTCCATTTCTTTGTGAATAATAAGAGCATTACAAAACCTCCCGTCCCAACTATAAAGTAGACGTAACAGAAACAGAGTGTAACGTTCTATAAAGACACATTGAAGACATTTCGGATCCATGATAGTATTACAAGTAGGATTTTGTTATAACATCCAAATTTAGACATAAGTAAAGGTTTATACGCATTCAATACCGGTGCAGTGCTACACGTGCTCTCAGTGGCTTTCCACATACTATGTTTCTAACTTTCTAATGTGGTTTCATATGGATCCAGCAACACACAGCCGAATTAAAGCAGTTTTATTTTAATGTTCAAAATCTTTCACCCGTCCATAAACCTTAAATATTAGGTACGTAATTGGAGGCTCACTGTTACAAAGTTTAGTAGCTACTTTAATAATCTTTGCCCTAGTTTTTGAGAATTGTGTCAAATGCGGTTACAATTACTTAGAATTATTATAAATGTACTTTTATTGTCGTGTTTGAATGTGACTTGAAGAATTTCAATTGACGGATTGTAGAATGAGGCCAATGACTTGAAAAAAAGTGTTAGAGACTGATTGGAAGATTGTATGATGAAAGTAGAATATATTTTGTAGTCCTCAGCAACAAGGGATTTTGACAACTTTGTAGCATTATAATATATTGATACATATTCTGTGTCGTGTCAAGACTGAACGTGAACCTATCGTAACGTAATTTGGTAAGGAACCCATAAAGAAAAGGACATTTTTACACAGGGTTCTAAAATTGCAACAAAAACATATCCTTGTCATTCTTGAAGTTACATAGACAAATTGCCTCAATGCATGTCCCAACTGAGGACTGTCGTGGACTCGTCTATAAGTCACCGGTATGATACTTTCTTACCTTCTTTTTTAGTATTTGGTGTTACGCTTGCATATTTACAATTTCTAGAGTTTTCTTCACTCCAGAAATTTTGGTATATATACATAAAAGGAACGCTCACTACGAAATTCAATCTATATCCTAACTTTCCTTTTTAAAGATGTTGAAATAAATGGTTTCCAATAAAAATGTGGTCCACTACTATAAATAAAAACGAAACTAGGAAATTTCACCGTCCTTTTTTGGTAATTTCTTTCATTTCCACTTTCCACCTTTTGAATTTACAGTTTCCTGCTCGGTTGTTGCACTAGATATAACATTTGACATGAAAAATTGAATTAAGAGTTTGGACAGTAAGGCTTTAAATTCTACATTGAAAGTGAACTACATGGCTTCTATTTTTATCCAAAAACATAAACTTGCATGAAGGGATGAAGAATATTCATTGCATGATTTACTTCTCAACAATAAAAGTCGGGGTAAAGGAGGGAGAACTTTTTATGTATGCATTTGTCAAGTCTTTCAACAGCTTTCACCAAAGAAGGAGGAGAATTTTTTTTCTCCGGTGGTATTGAAAGGCGTTAGGATATAAAATGAAATCAAACAATGCATAGTATGACCGCTACAAAAAGTCTCTTGAGGGTTGTTTCGCTGTCAATATGGACGAATCTTTTGATTCCAGGATAGTCACGGTGAATAGATGAGAAACCGAAATTTTTCCTCAAGTATATAAAAAGAAAAGAAACAATATCAAATATCCGAAATATACTTTCCTAGCTATGAAGATTGACTAGAAAAGAAGTGGGTGTAGATAGATGTAGGGTTAGTTGTTTCGTATGCAGAGAACGGAGTCTAAACTCTGAGGAAATTCAAATAGTGTGAAGTTGGTTTACGATGTGATACATTTCTAAAACAATTTATTCCCTTCAATCCGTCTCCTTATTCTGACATCATATTCTACTTTTGTATTTGATACGTCACTACTTGAAGGCAGACTATTTCATACAATCTTTCCCACATGCAATGTAGAAAGTATGTCCATCAGTTATTTTCCCTTTTATGTTTTTTTTCTCTCACGAAGTTATTATTTATGAAATGAAATAACATGCATGCAAATAGAAATAGCTGCTTGCATGGGACAAATATGGAACGCACATTTGTTTCAATAGTTGCACTTCATCAAGCAATTTGCTTGCTATCTCCAGAAATGAACATGACTCCACTTTGTCTCCAACTTCACTTCCTATTGTTGAGTAGGGATAAGAATACATAATATTTTTATCCCTGTTATTCGTCTTATCAGATAGTTATCACTGACCTGGTAGTATCATTTGCCAGTTTTAAGGTATTCTGTACCAGCATCAAATGTGAGTTAATGTGCGGTTCATAAAATGAAATTCATTTTGGAACAGTCAGGAAAGAGAAAAAGCGGCGACTGTTAATGCTTACTACTAGTAGCTTGCTACATTGAAGTTAAGTAAAACCATGAGAAAAACGGTTTCCCTCTTTTCCTTGTCGTCATCATGAAACGTTATGTTCAGTGTCCTGTCCTTTGGATGTTTCTCTCTTGTTAATCTACATGTATCATCAAAATGGTTCATGTTTTATTCAGTAACATCACGACAGCTTTTTCGTTATTTCGGTTGTTCGCTCCTTTTTAACCAAATATCAATCTGACCGCATTGATTCTCCGTACTGATATCAATTCCGTCTCGTTTAGCTTTATGTTCTTATGAAAGAACATCTGCACATGGGTCTTACCGTCTTCTTAAAATATTCACACATCTTGTGCTCTCTTGCTCACTATTTCTTCCCATTTATATACATATTACTTTATGTTCAACTACTACCAATATACATTTATATATGCTTACATTATACCTCAAAACTTACTCTTCTGCTTCTTGATATTCTCACAAGAAAATTTATACATACATTCATACATAATACATATAAATGCATGCAAATTTCGTTGTGATCAATAAGCAATGATTGAAGCTTAACTGTATGTTTTTTGGCAATGATAATATCAATGTAAAACAGTATCATTATCATCATATCATACCAAAGAACTGCTTTTTTTTGGTTTTATTGTTAAACACAATAAAAAAGTTGGTTGGATATCAACGATCGAGGGTGGAATAAATGATAGTTAGAAGAAATGGAACAAACGTCATACATCTACATTTTATACCCGTTGACAATTATGCTCAGTTACTGATTTAGGTACATTATCGAAACATATATGCAGGCGGATTGCATCATTTGGTGGTATTTTTGCTTTAAGTGAAACAATAAAGTGGCTACCTACGAAAAACTGTAAATCATCTGAAAGACTTTTTGGCGTCGGTTCTTGTAGGTATGAATCGAATGTGTCAAAACATCATTCGGAGCAAAGGATTTGATACCCAAAACAAAACTGTTCCAATAAGATTGGAACTTTTGTAACAGATTTCATTACTTGTTTTTTCTTCAAATTATTCAATGAACACGTGCTTAACAAAAATATCAAGAAGGAAAATTTTCATTTTTTTTTCGCTATTTTCAAATGATGAATATAATTTTTAGTGGAGTGCTTAAAATGTTAACCAAATTTTTATGAAATATATTTAAATCATGTGGCTTGCTTCAGTAGGCGTGCAAGTTGATGATTGTGATTGGGTTTAGGATGAACAAAATTTGGGTTCAGTTCGAAACTTCTTTCATAGAAAATTGCTTGATTCATATCCGTCAGAGACATGAAGTCGCTGTTCCATTTCACAACTCATTTCATTTCATTGAATTACTCTAATTTTATGTATATACTTTTTTCTCGGTATGCTGATGTTGTTATTGTTCCTGACAAACAAACCACTTCGAAAATAATAGTCACTTACCCTTTTTGGTCTTATAACTCTGGGGTAGAACCGCGTTCAATGAATATTACGCAGTATGTGATATTTGAAGGCAACATGTTTATATTGTGTGTACAAGAACAAACATGTTGGGTAAAGTAAAATGGGAAATAATATGGAGAACTACATACATATATTGTGCGTTAGTAATTCATGCAAGATAGCTTGCTTTCGTCACTTACATTTTGTTTGATGGGTACGTATGTCCGACTGGCCCGACAGTTTTTTAATCGATGCCAAACAACGTTTACAGAATTTTCTAATATGCCATCTCCTATGAATACGTTCATGTTCATAAGTATTAATAATGTATTGTCCCTGTTTTTGTTTTTGCAAGTGGTTGTCATGTTGTCTCTTCCATTAGTTGAGCAATACATACATTTTATCTAGTAGCGTAAACTGTTTTCTAGATATTATTATTATTATTTATTGAGTATGAGTTTGTTGAGGAAATGTTCTTCCATATTATGGAGCCCAGTATTTACTAAAATGCGCCAATAATGACAGCCAACCTTTTTTTGCGTCTAAATGTTTTCCACAGATGAGTAAATTATTGCTTTTTGAGCTGCTTCGCAAATACAGTGACACATTACCAAAAACAAAATTTGCTTGTAATGAAAATGTATAAATGTTAAAATTAAGTTTGTTTTATTTATTCACACTACAAACACTAGATGAGTATGGCTGCGACTCATTTTCTTTCTTTTTGATCGAGACAAGTACAAGTGGGCCTATTATTTTGTTTAGCTTTGCATCAAATTATTTCAATTTCCATCAGGCTCATACCTACCAAATAAAATAATATTTAGGAAAGTGGTACGCTCTCAGCGGTTCCAAATTCCAGCTACGAATTTGATTTCCATTGAAAATATATATTGCAACCGAGTATAAAAACTGCAGGTTGTGAACTCTAAGGTCGGTTTAAATGGTAGCATGCATTATAAATTTTTATATGGTGTAGTAGTAACTCTCAATATAATATTCAATGTTGACTTGAGTGTGGAAGCGATATTCAGAACCAAAAAATGGTTGGCTTTTGTAACCAAATTTAATATAGAGTTAATGAAAATAAATCTCTCCGAAAAAAAGCCATGTGCAAACAAAAACATTCTTGAACATGAGCAATAAACAAGAATTTAAACAAGATATGAGTACGGTCGGTACGCTACTTTATATTGGTTTTATACCTAAACTCATATCCGCACATTCTGTGTCTGGGCACAATTCTCCAAAATATATGCGTTCTGCATTGTTATGCCATGGCATCAGGTATCGTTGCCATTAGTTTTATTGCATGCCATTATTGCTATTATTTTCATTACACATTTATTATTGATGGATTGTATATGGATGGGGGCATATGTCAGGTATGTAGTGAAAACCTTATGAAAGGTTGGTTTGATACACTGTAAGTAGTATCCACACATTGATAACCATATTTAATGGATTGCTCCACATTACTTACTTGCTCTTCGTTGTCTGGCTGCTACATTAATATTGAAAATAATATGACCTTGATCCTATTCTTCATTTGGTATGTAGTGGTTTTTATACAATATTGGGACTCTTTTTTTTTTGTAAATCGACAGTAAGCTGAATTCTCTAAACAATTATTCATCTTTGGCGAAACGTAACCTTTCTCAAAATATGTGTGAAAAAAATTGAACATCTTTCATCATGTCTCAAACCTAATTGAATATGTATACCGATCTAGTTATTTTTTGCTTTTAGTCTGTTATCCATTCACAAAATTATTCCTATACATCAAAATTTTTTTTCTATAAAGTACGGAAATGGGCGTGTTTTAAAGAAGATCTAGCCCTTTAATCTTTAAATCCCTTACATTGAATCTGTAGTCAAAAGTGCATTTTGTTTCTGATTACTTTTATTAAAACATCCAATGTTAGTTTTACATTATTTTGCAATGTTATAATTCTTCCGTTTTCATAATCGCAACCACGCAAGTAAAAATGTGCATTACCAGGAATAAATGCAAACTTATCTAAAGAAACAAATGGAAGCATTGCATTTGCATAAGAACGTCCGACTACAAAGTCATAAATATGTATGTTAGTTATTTTTTCTCTGGTCTATTTGTCTGGTTTTTGTATCTCTGAAGGTTTCGTGGTAAAGCGGATATGTATACGTGATAGATAAGTTGAGATAATAATGATGATACGCCGGCTCATGTTAAAAGCAGCCGTGGTTGATCATGTACGTATTAATCTATTGTGTATTGTTTACGCAATATCTTTTCAAGACGAATTAATATTAAAACATTCGATGTTTGTGTACCTTTACGTATCAGAAGTGTATTATATGGCATTTGAGAGCGATTCGAGGTCTCCTATTAACTAACTAAGTACTCAGCAAGTTTGCAAACATGGACAAAGTAATATGTATGTATGTACGTATTTTTGTACATATATAAGCACAGCTTGATTGTATGCAGTTCATTACACAAAGATTGTGATTTGCTGCATAGTATAAATCGGATGGCAATCCTGATATGAAACAATATGTCATTTCGCTTTGTGTCTATGTCATGCACGTCAGCATACATGCCAAAATATATACTCTGCTGGTCACTATCTGTTCAAGGAACAAATAAAAACATCAATGTTATTATTTAGCCACTGATAAGTACAATGAAATGCCATGTGCATCTACTTTAATTATAAACTTTCGTTTGAGTTTTTCAAACACATGGTCAAATGTACATATTTCTATATAATTATTGAAGAAGAAAGCAGCGACACAAGCTTTGTGTGCACTGACGTACGTACGTCCTTACACAAAGCAATTTTGTTTTATGTAGCTGTAGCTATGTTCATGCCAAACCAAGCCACATACTTTCATAAACGCATTCCTTTCCTGCGATATTGCTAGACCCTGTGTTTCCATAGCCAGAGGAAAGTCAAATTATGAAATGTCTTCGTGTGCCTACATATTTTGGTTTATGTTACATTATTTAGGCTATGCTAATACATTTAGATGTATCAGGTTACATCTCCATACTATCATTAAATTGGTGGATTATTGGAAACATAAGATGTTGTTTTTTAGATTATGTGACTAAAAATGGAAAGCCACTTCCTGTTAACTTTCTGAATGCGAATGGGAATCAACATATTTATTTTTACTTTTTTTAATCATTAGTATAGTGTTTTTTGAAAGAGATATCAGATATTTGGAAAATTAATGGACATTCAAGAATCTCAGAGCTTGACTGCTTTCAGGGAATAGGAACTACTTCAACTCGAGGTGAAAATCTATCATTGGTCATAGAGTTTATAAAGTAAAATCGATACGTTACGATCACTTGTAAACAGCAACAACAGGAAAACTAAAAAAAGACAGCTACGTAATGTAGTGGAACATTAATGATGTTACCTGACACGAACGCTATATTTATGAGCATTTTCTTCGAGCGACAGGAACATTAGAAAATAACATACAACAGCAAATTAGCGAATACACATTTGTAGCATGCCGGAGCTTGAGAGCCAGTATTTATTGGGCCCACTAACAGGAAAAGAGTAATTTTAGCACTCTACAAGTCACCTGTTTTTGCTTCTCATTCACACCAACACAACATACAACGGTTTTGTCTCACACGCACACTAACCTATCTACAATTCAGTACCTACGTAAATCAAGCCACTATAAAAACTCTGAAATGTGGACTAGGAATTTTGTAATTTGACAACGTGTTTAGTCTTCATTATAATTTATAACTCATCCATTTATTCTCAGATAAAATATGAATCTAAAATTGTTTGTTGTAGATTTTTGAAAGAAAGTTGTGAAGGAAATTAGGTATTGAGAATACTTATTGATGTTTCTGAGATACTAGATGCCTAATTAGGCGTACTATAAAATAACATTTCTCAGTTGCTTACGAGACCATGTAACACCAAACTCTACATGTGTCCTGTTCATTGGCATCATATTACCAAGAAGATAGTCTGAAGTTTTTTTTTGCTCGTCATATTCTCCGATCATTAATATTTCCATGGGACAAGAACAAATGTAGAAATCTCTGTAAAAGTGACACGTGCGAATATGTGGACCAATTCTTGAGAAACGAAAGATGACAAATACAATTTTTCTATGGAAACATCTAGCACCATCAATCTTGAAGTTGATTACCTGTTACAGGTGTGACAGCCTGAACAATTCAGAGTAAAACAAGCAACACACATATTCACACGTGTAGAAATTGTCAATCCTTTACCATTTACTAAATTCTAAGAGATGCTTACTTGAAAAACACTTATAAACGTAAAGCAGCAGAGTATCTAAAAACAGCATAACTGTTTGCTTTGGTCTGATTAGATTTATTGCTAAGTCTGTGATGTCCAAGAACATTTTTCCATCATTCATATTAATCCGATTCATGAAGACAAACTGGAATGTTTATGAGTTATAACAAGGCAGAAACTTTTGCGAACAGAGCTGAAGCTGAATAATTGCATCTGATGTGTGAGCTTACTTCATACGTGAGCCGCCTTATATCACAAGATATGCCGAGGTACATACATACTTGTTTTATACAGTTACCCATGTATTGTATCTGCTCCAGTAACATAATATTTGATATATACTTACTATTACTTACATGCAATATGTACATATCCATAGTAAACTTTATATTATTGCTTTATAAGTTTACCTGAGAAGTAGAAAACTAAGCTTTGTATTTTTTAAATATTTTTTTATGTTGGTTTTCTTCAAGTTCCATCATAATGTATTAATGGGCAAAGAAATTTTCCTATCACACAAATACATTAATGCCCTCTTTTAATGCTTTTCTGTTGTTTCTTATCATGAAGTGTACACACATAAATACGCCATGAAATTTTATGCCCGTTTATCCACTACATATTATATGATTTCCCAGCGATACAATTCATGCTTTTATGTATGCATGCTGTCAGTCTACTCAACATAAATGGTGCATTAATGCAACCACTACTAAACTGTGGACTTTTAAAAGTAGTTGTTTAGTACAATTCTAACTTCTTTTACATACACGTTAGCTTTCCTTGCACCCATGACATTCTGTATTAGTGCACACATACATTATATTCTCTCTAAACACACGAATTGTCAACAAAAGAAGACGACAGGGACGGAGAGCAGGCCGTACCACATTTCATTTCTATCAGTATTACAAACATCATGTATGTATGTATGCATAATAATATTATGTCCGTAATTCGGCGGCTGTTGTTGTTGTTCCAACTGCCGAGACTATTGATTTTGCTCAACTGCTTGTTTTATTGTTTGTTTATGTTGTCAGCAGTTTTCGTTTTCCCGTGCATTCAAAGTAGCATTATTGATTGGGAAATCCAATCCTGAAAATGGCTCCAGCAGCACCAACTACTACTACACAACCATTCTTTCTGTTGCTTTATGTATGTTTGCCCACCGTAATTTGGAGTAAGAGTGAGTGAGTGAAAGAGAGAGAAAGAGAGTACCATTGCAGAGCTTCAATTTTCCAGTAAGTCCGAACCAAATGAGAGTAAGAAATAAAACGAGAAAAGAGGAGCACACAAGCAACAGTAGAAGCAAAGTTAGACTCGAAAATAATAACAACAACATCAGAAACACAAAACGGGATGGAAAAGCAATAGAAACATTAATAAACGGCATAAACACATACATAATAATGTGAGGGAGAGTAAAATTGTGTGTTTACTCATACTTTCCGCTGACCAACATCCACTTTTCTGCCCATCCATCCATTAGATTGTTGTTTCGTCCCTGATGTCCAGCCGGAACAAAGTAGAGAAACAGTAGGCAACAGCGTGTACTAATGTATGCATAATAGTAGCAAAACCCAACGCAGCTAGATTCAACATGGGAGTGTGGCATGTTTTCTCGGTGCAAGGAAATAATACATACATAATATGTCTATATGGCACTTAATTCTAGAAAGTTTTATTACATTAGGATTTCAACTTGTGGCATAAAATATGAAACCTCATTATTTTTATTTAAGGAAAGAACAACATGATCAAATGCAATGATCTACAAGTAGTGAACGTGGAATATTTTCTGCTTATTAAGCAACAACTTGGGGTGGTTTGTGCTTTTCAGTATTATTTTTCATTCCTCGAAAACAAAAGGTGGCTCATAAATGTTTCGTGTATACTTCGGTGGTGTGTCCTTGAAGAAGGCTTGTTTTGAATTCCGTTTTTCTTATGGTAGATCAGATTTTTCTTTGTCTTTCACGAAGCTCAAATTACTTTCACTCATATAAACGAAGAAAGTACACAGTAGTTACTTGATTATTCGTATTTTGCTAGTTTTAGGCAAAAACAAAGCTTTCGGAGGCAGTACGCAAGCAATTCCTGTTATTTTCATACAGTATGAGATTAACGGAAAGATAAATGGTTTGCAACAGTTTCGATGAGACTAATTTATTTATATTTTTAAGTAGAAAATGGTTTTTAGTTACATTTGAAAATGCTGGATTGTTTCTTGCACTACATATTACATCTAATGTAGCACAAACATTTATTGCTATTCGATGCCTTAAATTGGCATCCCATTTCATTTATTTTAGGTACATTTGCTGAAGAACATAAACAACAATGTTAGCAAAAGCTACCTATTTCAAGTCAAGTTACATGGCGTACTTCTGTTGTGATTTTTATGTGCTTTGTATGACCTGGCTATACATTCCTATTACATTTTGATCGATTGTCATTCCATAATAAACACATTGCCAATCTGGTTGTGTTGTGTGTTTAGACAAGCCTGATGTGGTAAATAAAGGCGTTAGGATTAGATACAAGAACAATAGTTGTTTGAGTTTGTTGTAAAAATTATGCATTATTTTTTATTCCGTAAATCCTAGACACTTGTCATAAGTTTGTTCAGCTGAGACTACCTTATTTGGCAAATACATAACAAAACACTAAAACATGACTTGCCAAAAGCTGGCTCTGTGATTTTTTATTATCAATACTAGGATAAAGAAACCTGCTTACTTAAAAGTAAAAAAAACATGCTACCATTCCACATTTTACCATGATTAGTTTGAACAGATGATGAATTCTTTCATTATTCCATTCAGTTGTTATCACATAGGCGTGAAATGCAAGTTTCATTAAAATCTACGTTGACTCGTTGATAGACTGTTTGTTTATGTTGAAACATGATTATTTTTTAAAGTTGACAAAACTTAATAAAATCAATGTACAACTTAAAGTCTCATAATTATACTTCAGTTTTCAGAATACTTTAATTTTTTAAATTTAACTTGGTGGCATTAGTAAATCGAAAAAGTTCTGCTAGAATTGTATACACCGCGCATCTCCTTCCTACAATTTACTTCAAGGATTAGAACCAAATAAATTAGACTTAAACATGTAAAGTTTATTAAGATGCCTCTCAATTTGATATATTGTACTGTGACGCCTGGCCATAATATTATCTTTCATTCATCCATCTTCACATCAGTATCACAGATTTGGTAATAAAGTTGCATGACTACCTGGTGCAAACTGTTTGTATACCGTATGAGATGGTGCGAAAATAAATTTAAGATTGGCAACACCAAACAAAAAACAATAATACAAAGTATCGAAGAATGATGTAGCACAAGAACAGTAAAAAACATAGTTTCTTAATACGTAATTTTTAATCTTCAGCATAAATGATCTACCTCAAGGATACAACAGTGTAATCGTGCGGCCATAAAGTAACAAAACAGCCAGACATACTTATTTCTATTAAATACGTAAAACACAACACAATACTGTTTCTTGCACTCTAATCATAATCATCCTCCCTCCTAAGCTCAAGCTACTTTATGCAATCCCACAAATTTCAATGTCAATGCCAATCTCAATCTCATCAGCCAGTCTTAGTCTTATCAGTTCCCAGCAAGTTGACGTGAGCTGATATCTATCTATCTAATGCTGTAAAGAAAAGGTATTCACATTTTTTCCCCTGCAATTTGTAACAGTAGCTACCTACTTAATTTTAAGTTGTGTCAATATAGCTTGAGGATGGCCATGGAAAAACTGAATTTCTCAATCATTTCCTTACTGTGCTATTTCTAACAATGCATAAGTAACCAAGTTGACTTCACTTTTTGAGACAGACATTAGAATTGCTAAGTTGACAAGCATGTTGTTAAGGTTTTCAAACGTGCTAATGTGATTACAGCATCAACACCAAAAGAACTGAACTGAACTTTTAAGCTTTGAGGTAACAAGATGATAGGCTAAAAAGCAAAGACCGACCGAGGACAGGAACGGATACATTTTATGTATTCATGAGGGAATAGTGATACATAGTTTAGCCGAGAGTCTGATGTGATACATGTGATGATGATATATATGATGGTGATAGTGATATTCCCCAGAAGCAGTCGCGAAAGCAAGACTGCTTGACTGTAGAGGTGGTTTAGCTGCCTGACTGACTGACTGAGCTACTTTGTCCAATGGCCTTGAGATTTGCATGCTTGCTAGTCTGTTCCCATGTTATACGTCATCAACATCATCATCATCCAATTGAAAAAAAATTATAGAGACAAAGCTTGTACTAACACAAAATGTATTTATTGTAACTGTGAGAAAAAAATAGTATGTCTCAATATTACTAAACAGCTTAGAATAATTGCAAACAGACCACTACTCTATCACGTTACTTTATACATAAGCTAAGTTTACCAATATCTCATGATTATGGCATTATGTTACTGCAATATAACAAATAGTTTGTTGCATGTGAACACTTTCTTTCGTTTAATGTCTGAAATCTGGAAACAACTATGCTGGGGTTTGATTGAGAAAGACCTGTTTTTGCAGTGTTTATTGCAATCAAATCAGATGTAGTAAAAAATTCTTGTCGGCCGGACTACTGACTGACTAGTTCTCATTATGCATGAACATGAATGTTTGAGAACTCATTTTTCTTCTGGAATGTATGTAACATTGAATGAATACATACTTAGTCTCAAACTTCACCTTCACAAACAAAATTTACATACGAAAGCAATAACAACAAGTAATCAATACAGCGTCAAAAAATCGGCTGTCTGCGTTACACGGAAAAAAGTCAAAAATTTAAAAGAGTGCCATAACAAATACACAATTATTGGCAAAGTTAAACAATAACATATAATAAACAAAAATATGGATAATTTTTTTACACCGTCCAGTTTTTACTGGCAAACCCTGTTGCAAGTCGTACAGGTTGAAGTTATGGCATAGACACGCATTATTGTTTTGCTAAGACAGTTTCGTTTGTTGTTTCACTTTTTACTTATACTACGTTACGATGCCTTTATGTGGAGCGTTTTGTTTGGTTTGCAACATCCATGGCTGCTGCTGCTGTTGTTGTTGTGGAATCTTGTTCATGCAATTAGCTGGAGGCCAACTCATTTTCGGGAAAAGGGTGAAAACCGAGGCGTTTGAGAGTAGATAGGAAACAAAGTACAGACAGAGCAGAGCTAAGAACAACATTAGAAAGTGACACACCATGAAGTAGTCCATATTGTGTGCAATGTAATATAGAAGCAAGGTGGCAAGAGAGACAATAATGCATTAAAATGCCGGCGGGGTTCGTTTCGCCTGCTCGTCTCTTTGTTTTTCATACCCATTTATGTGAGTATCCACACACGTAGGTGACAGTTATTGCTCCGTTACTCTAACGTTGATTCCAAAATACGTTTTTGTCTCTGCTATGATATGACAAATAATATTATAAGTAAACTCCCAACTTGTCATTATCGAGAAGACAATATCATCACATCACACAATCTTTTTATGTAGTAGAGAAATGAAAACAACAGCTCTTATCCAAAGGAAAATGTCAATAAGTTGCTAGGAAGCTACGGATATAGGAACTGTACTAGCATAAATAATAACATGGTTAGTGAAGAAGGCATGGTGGTGTTAGAGCCCAGTGAAAATTGTTTAGCCTGAGACTAAGCTTATGGAGAGTAGAGGGAGAGTGTAGGTAAAGCTATGTGGAAATGGCAGAAATGGTTAAATGAGTTTCATAGAGGAACAAACAAAAACAAACAACCTTCCCTTCATCATCATCTTCTTCAGAAAGGAAAACAATATTCCTCGTTTTCCTGCACTTCCACTGTTGCTTCTGCTGTTGTTGCAGCTCTTGAAAGAGAATTTGAAGTGCGAGAGGAACGAGAGAAGACGAAGACAACTAAGCTAGCTTCACTGGCTTGGCATTTTCCATGAATTTCAATATTTAAGGATACTACCACCACCACTGTATGTTTTCTATTCTATTCCATTGTCTATCATGGAACGAGGCGAAATAATGCATGAGCTCCATATAATATGATATTGTGAAAGATTTTTTTATGTGCGGAACGAACAAGCATAGCTTGGCGGACCTTCATCACTCTCCCTGTCTGTGTAGATGAGTGTACGTGTATACAAAAAATCGGCTTGGTCTCGTTTGGTCTCTTTTTCAACAAAATGTTCGCTCTTCTTAAATAAATAACCCTTGTCTTACTTGCTAGCTTTACGATAAACAACCAATGTTCTCCAAAAGCAGATGCAACCAAACTATCATCAGTTTACATATAGGACAAAACACATCAAATATCTGGACTGGAATGACTTGGGTGCTCTGGTCTATGTATTTGAGACTGTGAATGAATTTTGTTGACTAGGGGAAGAAGGATTTGTTCGAACTTTTTTGTCTTTCCGTCTGTCCCTATATGCTTTTGTACATGTTTTATAGCCACTCTCGGAGAATTAAACAAAAATTTATGCATTGCTAAAATTAGGATCATCACATTTCCGTCTTATCTCGTGTCAAGATTCTTGACCTATATAAGAGCAAGTACCGTTGTGACATATTCGTCTGGTCATTAATAGTTTGGGTTCCACGATCCTGGCGTGATCTGTGGCCCATGACATTTCCTAAATGGTTGGCACGCAGTCTTAATAAGGCATTAGTATTTCATTATTATTATTATCAACAATCACAGATTCAAAGCAGCTTGTTGTAGCTCTTTAGCATGTATGACACATTTTGCTGCAATAATGATGCACCATCTCATCATCCATTACCAACTTTGCACGGGAAGTGTTAGAATCACCGACAAGCTCGTGAAATATAAGTGTATTGAGTGAGCCATTATCCAAATTTTATTACCTTGCTTGAAAATTCCTTAGAAGCATTCCCATGGGTTTTATTACGGAGAAAAAAAATGAGCCACACATGAAAACCCCTTTTGTACAAGAAAGAGGAGGTAGTTATACGCGAATTCCTAAGCGCATGTTGCTTTTCGCTTTATTTACAACATCCTAATTTAAACGCTTCGGACACCTGCGCTAACCTAAACAATGCAATGTGGCTACATGACAACAATACTTCTTGGAAGGAAATAATAATAATCAACACATCCACGCATATTATTTTTATTGACAATGAATGTATACAATTGGTCGATACAATTATAAATGTGCTGTGTTGACACACTTGAATAAATTCAGTTCCGTGAATGCCAAAATATAACTGTAAGAAAAAAATCAAGTAGTAAAATAGTTCATTTGAGTAAATTGTATCTTGGAGCTGGCTTTAATCAAGGCAAAAAATGGAAAGTAGCAACATGTATAAATCGATTTGGCACCTTGCAAACGATTGTAAAAACATACTAAAAGATATCTTTATTAGATCTATATTATCATAGCTCAATACATTGAGTGCACAATAGGATCTCAACATGTCCGATAATGATCATCAGATCAGCATTTCCATGTAATGGATCTTCCTTGCGGGCACGGCTAGGCAGATGATGCTCTTTAGACAAATATTATGTGCTCTTAGGAGCAAGTATTATTATGCAGAGCATTTTGAAGTAAAATCGAAATGGATGAGTGAGGTATATGCTATAAATCTAGTAATGGAAGGAATATTGCATGAAAACGTCTCTAAATACTAGCATTCTTGTTGGATGGGTAAACTAAAATATGTTTCCATACACAACGTTTATGTATGTGTCTTGAATGCAAGCAGATAGTTGTATAGATTCTTTGTCGGGAAGCACAGCTTCATCATATATAATCATTTAGAATGGCAAGACAATAACAACAAGTCCTTGGGAATTCGTCTCTGTTGTTTATTCTTACTTTGGAAACTCAAAACACAAATAAACAGCAGCAGAACCATGCTATTTTTTATGTACATATCAAGCTGGAAAACAAACATCAACAAAACAAAATATACAGATGCGTAGATGGATGGACATCCACAGACTTACACAAACTGAGTTCCGTTCACTTTAGCTGCATCATGCTTACGTGAGTACATATTTGGGGAATGAGTGTGTTGAGGAATGAATTAGTAGCTCATTCGGCTCGCGTTGGACAGTGAATATGCTTAGATATAATTTTTTTGGTTGACAAGGATGTACTCTTGCCATGTACAGTGATGAGATTTTGTTGTACTTATTTATGAGACAGGTTCTATTATCTTGTATTCAAGTCGACATTGCATGACATACGGATTTATGTGCTTGTACAAATTCATTAAGTCAATGTTGAAGTGTTAGAAAGGTAATGCGATTTTACCCTAAAACCAATATTAATTTGAGCATCGTCGTCAACAAATTTAGGTTGTATGAATCCGTCTTCTTTAATCCATAAAATCATTGCAAATATAATAACCGAGTTCATTCCAAATAGCAACATTTCCATTTTAATGCGATTTACACTGGTCAACGTCATCATCTCATCAGGTACTAGCTTGTTGATCCAGTCTCAAGAAATGATAAGAGATCACTGGGGAAACTAATTAAATTTGGAAATTACAAACCAGGTGAAAACAATATTGTTTGCTACTTTACATTGTTATTCAAAAGATTATCATCACTATCCTATGCATAAATTTCAAATGTAGCATATTTCAATGCGTTCACGCGGCTCATCATCTCAATACCCCAATTTAATTTCACAGGCTCATCTTAACCTTCATATTTTCCTCTCAGACACTCGTTACATTGTAATGAACAAGGTACAGAAACTTTATTAGTATTAGTAGAATTTGATACAAGCTGTATTTTCTAATATTGCCCAGAATAATAATAAGTATTATTGACTGGTTGTATTTAGAAGTCAGTGATATAACAAGCGTTGAGCTGAACAGTTGTTTTGTTGTTCTTCAATGAACTTCACACACACATGGGGGTTTCCTTTTACTTAATACCTTACCGTTCACAAGTTTGGTAGACCTAGGCTGTTGGATGATATAAAATAGGATTGTGCATTAGCAATATGGATCTTTGAGTGTGTGAATCTGTGTGTACACATATGTGTTGTTGTTGATGTGGTGGCAGTGGTCATGGTTTGGGTAATTTATTTTGTTGTAAACAACTTTTAAGGGCAGTCTTCATTAGCATTAAAACCTATGCATACATTATAATTTATCCATTTCTACAAGTTGTAAAATTGTATGCAAAATGTACCCAAACTGGAGTTTAATAATGCATATATATATGTATTATTTGTGTAGTGCGCTATATTGGATCTAGTTTTCTATATAAACATGCAATACATGTTTTGCCTGGAGCTATCACACAGACAGATCACCATCATCATGAGTAGTACTGCTTGGAGATGTAGTCTTTTCTTGACTAATTTTTTCCCCACATCGTCTCTCTCAACTCCAGTTGGGGATTCAACCTGTGGATGCTATTTATTGCAAACGCCATCATCATCATCCTAACGTATTACTTGTTTGTGCAATTCATTGAGAAAAAGTTGGAAAATTGTTGTAATCTCAAATTTACAATCTCGTCTTTCATTTCATAAGTACAACATCTCACCTTCAGATATATTTGCAGACTGACTATCGTAATGATACATGATGATTGTTTTTGTTATGTTATTTGCCTACTCGCACAAAATATATTCCAGTAGCAATACTGCAATGTAATGTTAGTCTATTCCAATAAGGAGATCGATGATGCCGTCTGCACCTTCAGCTCGTTCCAATCATTTTGAGGGAATGGTATGAACTTATAGTTATTGTTGTACCTATGCATTTCCATCTAAACTATGTGTATGTAATATACGTTACGCAACTGGATTATCATCACAATGTATTGCAATTTTTTTAAGCTAACCTAAAAAATTGAGCTAGGCATCTGGCAACCAACTACTTTTTTGGGCTGACGAGCTGCTTTTGGGTGCTTGCTAAAGAAAGCAATACAAGATTCTAAGTTACTACCACAATGTTTATAAGCTAAACACACTTTTATCAGATTTTCATATCATTTTATGGCTCTTTGATTTGGCACTAAACATTATAACTCATCTTCTAGAAAAATCAAAATGATAATTTTCTCAGTGTAAAAATGTTGTTTAAAACAAAGCTTCTTCCACTACAATTATTTCCGATTAATTTTTGTCTTATCTTATCGGACCGAGATTTGAATGTGGCGTGATGCATGATGAACTTTGAAACATCTTTAAGCATACGCTTAAAGCTCAGCTTAATATCGAGTACAATTGGTACCTGCTAAAAAATTCTTCCCTTCACCGAGCTCTTCTTGTGATGCATGAAGAAGTCTCATTTTACGAAGATGTTGTGAGTGTTTTATTCCACTGCAAAAATTTAATTTGCACTTTGATTTTCATTTTACTTCCACACATTTCGCATAATATAATGTGCCAAATTTTCATGGTTCCTAAACTCGTGGTTTCGATATCTTTTATAGCTCTCTAGTGGATTTGATTGTTGAGAAGAAAATTCACAGATTATTATGTATCGACTAATGAAATTTTTGTTTGGTGCTCTTATTCCTGTTTTTGTTTTTGAGAAAATAATATGTTCTGTTTATAGCCATTGTATAAATAATAAGAGCACGAGATTCTAATGCCGTTATGTGACAACATAATATATATTTGCGGATGTTTCTTTGCAAAAATAATTTGTCTTATCTTCATTAATTTAAAAAAATTCATGATTGAAAATTCGAGACGGGAAAAACATGATGGTTTAATTTCGGCTGGCGTCTAACTAATTACGAAATTTATCAAAGAAATGAAAATGAAGTAACTCGGTAACAAACTCAAGTCTTATGGGAAGTATAGCAGTAGCTTCTTTTTTTCTATGATTATCAAAATATACACACAATTGATTATCAGTAGCGCACTACAACATCGATATGAATGTTTCTTACTACATCTCTGCTTGGAAAAGGGTTAGCTTTCCTTGTTCAAATCAATAACGTCTCATCATTTTTTTCTTGATGTTTGAACTCCAAACTGAACAATGTTAGTCACTCGTGAATTCATAAATATATGAAAGAGTGTAAATAAATATTCTGTTGAAGTATTGATCATGAGACTGTGACGTTAAAAGTGAAACCAATCCGCCGCTGTGATTATAGATTGAGTATTTTATTTCACATCTTCCTTGTTCCATAGAATTGAAAAGCAGCTTCCTTAAGCACAAAGGGCAAACGTGGTATATTTTATTTTGAATTTGGTCGTTATCCACATCACAAGGTTTTAAAGTTCCAGTTATTTAGACATAGAGCGTTGCCTCCATAACATTATTTACCTACTTTACACACGCGTTTCAAAATCCACGAAAAAAATGTACGATATTACCACATAGTTTACCACCCTCGAATCTAATCGTAAGAGCATCTCCTATCTACAGTATACTCTCAACTGATCAAGGACATTTAGATAGTTTTTTTCTGCAGCTTTATAAGATTTTATGCAAGCCTTTGTTTCATAAGGGTTTACATGGAAACGTACTCTTAAATACCTATTAAAATGCATAATACCAGCTTAGATGATACCCCTTATTAAAATTTAAGAAAAACTGTGATTTTAATCAACAGGATAATGGCACAATAATGGACGGAGAAACAGACGGTGATGGAGCCATTAATCTTTCTACTTCTCAGAGACCCTCTGCAGCAAACACTCCAAACGGCAGTATTGATTACGAAGATAGTGGTCAGGTAAGAAGAAATCAACACAGGAAATTCATTCACGACCATACCAGAGTTTTATTAACAACTCAGACGCAAAACTTTCGAAATTCTGAGCCATCCAAGCGATTTTCTTAAATATTCAACGAGCTAAGGAAAAACTAGTAGTACCTATCCAATACTTTTATGAAAGGATGTGAAAATTTGAATTAGCCTGAGTGAGGCAAGTCAACGCGAGTATAGAAAATTCTGTTTGAGAGAATAGTACCTTCTTCCCTTGCATATAAGCTTCTACTGTTCAATTTATGAATTTTTACAGTTGAGTTGATATGATCAAGCTTTCACACCAAAAAAAAAGTGTGATGATGATGTACAACTCGAGAAGAAAAAGAAATAAAGAACACAAGCTAAAATTTTTTACTATTCTTCTAATTTTCAAACCCCCCGTTTTCTTTTCCACATTGTTTTAGAAATTTGGATCAGTAATTTAACTTCCTGATTGGCACATGACTTTTTAGTAATAATAATACAGGAAAAGGGAATAATATTCATCTTTTTGTAGGTAGTTGGTGGTTGGGGTAAAATGGAAAGAGGTGATTATTATGTGACTTAACTGCCACTCATCTTCCATGTAGTCTCTGGAGAGCGAAGGCTGATTGCCATGTCACGAACTTTTTAAAGTCACTTTTACTAAGTCTTTTTCATACTTTCTCATCCTCATTCTTTCTTTTTCCCTCTCAGTCATTCTTAAAAATGGTGTGTGTGTAACTTTACTTCTCTTATTACAAATTCCAATGGAAGTTTGAGATGAAATGAAGATATAGAAAGGGCTAGAAGGCAAACCTTCTATTTTGTTATCTTATCGAATCATTATACACAATACAGAGCAGATATGTATAGGACAACTATAAATGCATACAATGGGTAGGTGCCTGAGCTCAAGTATATTTGATAAATCTCATATAATTACAAACACCATTGGAATGGCAAAGAGTGCCTTTTCTTTTCTAGAGCAAAAAGCATTTTGACAAAAATGAAGATCGTGAGAAAGAAACAGTTTGGGTATTTACGGAAAAGTTATAATTAGAAATGAAGCTAATTTTTCATCCTTTTGTTTTTGAAAAGATCCGTCTTCTATTTTAATTAATGCAAAGACAAATGCCAGGTGGATTAGTGGATGAGTTTGGTCTCTGACTTTTCTAAATAAATTTTTCCATCTCGCTTGACTTTCTTTCTGGATTGTGAGGAGTTGGGAAGGGGGAGACAGTGAGTTGTTAGTTGTGTTAAAATTTTTGGAGTTTGGATCTTTTTTCTGATATGAATTCCATTCCCGATATATTGCTGGAGTAATGAAATTGTTATAATTATTTCGGCTCTTTTTTGTTGTCTAAAGTGTGACAAGAGGAAAATTTTGAACAGTTTTCTCTCCAATTCTCTATTTCAATTTACTTTAACAAATGTCACTATCTGAATGTGACTTTTTCAATGTTATTAGAGCGGAGAATATATTTATCAATATGTTCTTTTGAATTTATTCTCCAAAACTATAGGATTTGGTCAAGTCACATGGCGCAATATCATGGAAACGACATAGCTTTTTTTTGTTCATACATAAATCATGCATATTATTATAAAACGACAAAATATATTGGTGTGAATATATTGTTTTATTTCTACATTGCAACTTCCACCGAAAAGATTATATTTATCCTATTTTAATATTATGGGTCGGGGTTGCAACATGATGACGGACTTGGATTGACATAAATCTAAACTTTTTTTTATCATGTATTCAGTAAACCAATAAAAATAGTGACCATCCTTATATTTTTCTTACGGTTTTTAAAACCAAATCAAGATTATTTTTATGACTCGGCTTCGGCACATAAATACAAAACTCATGTTTATGCATTAGATATCATAAGCGATCACACTCATAGATGCTGATATGTAAATGACGCAATCTTTTTAAAATGTTGTTGTACGACCGTGAATTCTTCTTGTGACACTTTCATCATTAGACATGAGCGAGCGCAAAACGGTAAGATTTTTTTTGCAAATTCTGACGAGTGATGATGAAATGGCACAAATCATCGGTTAAAAATTGTTGCTGTAAGTTTTCAAAAAACGATATCCTTAAGGGAAAGGGAACGTATAAATTTTCGTTGTGATTTTTTAGTTTGACAGGGATAAGAAGGAGTTGCGTCATCAATATAGATAAAAAAAAGTTGGAAATCAAATCCAGAAACGGAAAGAGGAAAACTGACGTGAAATGGTAGTCGGTCACCATAATTATTCTGCATAGGATTTAGACAGTTGACACCGAAACGAATTTTTTGACGTGCATCTGAGGTACACAACCATTTTTGAATTCTAGACTTTGACGTAGTTGGTTGATGTGCACACATATATTAAAGACAGGAAAGATTTTGAAATATGTATCCAATTTTCTTTGTTTATGCAACAAAATGAAGGGAATGATGGGCTTCCATGGCTAATGCTGTGCTCTGATATGTACCGTATGTATTTTTATTCTGCTGTTGCTGCGGTTGTTGTTAGTATTAGTAAAAAAGTTGGGTTGTTGCTGCTCTGCTGTGTTGCTTTACTCCCTGTATGACAAAACTCTTGCTTTTTTCAATTGAATTTGGGACGTAGGGCTTGTTTAGATTCGTGCTTGGCTGTTTAGTTTAGCCCAACAAAGAAAACAGTCATGTGTTTATTCTGCTTGAAATAGCAGACTGCGAAGTGAGAGCGAAGACTCACAGTCATGATGGTGTATTATATTGGTGAGGGGGTTTGTGTTTTGTGTGCCATCCCATATAAAGTACTATTATAATAAATGATAGATATTTACACATGCAAGTAAAACATGGAACGTTTCTTATGCTAAAATATATTTTTTAACTGCTTCATTTTATCAAGGAATACACATACACATAATAAATCGTTAGGATGTGTATTGACAAATTGATATGGTTGAATCTTAATATTAATCACTGACGCTTGCAAATAATTTACACTTTTTACATTTTACAAAGACAAAATTTACCTACTAACTTGATTTTTTTAATATATGAATTTTAATTTAAATGCATTTTTTGGACAGTCGATTATGCTAAAGGTTGACATTTCAAGGTTTGCATTTTATATATAGATATATACTTTAGTATTTTCACTTTCTCCATCAAACATTTGGCCCACAAGCAAATCAAGCATGCATGTCAGATTCTTATTGCTAAAAGTGATAATCTGGATCAGTATTGCCCAATTCTTTATTAACTCAAGCAATTTTTACAATCAAAAACCCCTAGAACTTAACGTATTAAGTAATAGTGAGTCCTCTCCTGCTTTCAATCCTGGGGAGAAGTGAGATATGTGGCAAGAGTTATTTTTTCTAAATGAACAAACTCCCCGTCTGTATCTGCTTAATTCGTGTGTCGGAGGGCTTCTCCCCTACATAAACAAAAAGCCAGCTTTCACACAAAAAACAAAAGGTTTTTTTCATACAAAAAAATTGTACACACAACCATAACGATTATACACGTTGAAATCAACAGAGAGGAAGTTTAGTTTACACTGTAGGGAGCTTTACCATTTACTTTTTAGTTCGACATAGTTGGAAAAAAGTAAAGCAGGCAGCTTGGAGAATGAGTGAGTGAGTGAGTAAGAAGGGATGAGGAAAGAGAGAGAGAGGACAACGCAACAAAATTCAATTCCTTTCCATTTGTTTTGTTTTGCTTTGTTGATATTTATGCCAGCACATACATCACCCAGAGAATGTCTGTGTTTGTCTATGAGTCACACACACACACTCACTCTCTCATTCACCCAGAGACATTAGAACTAACAAAAACTCGAAACTCCTTTCCTTTTCTGCCATAGTTTACATGTTAATAATATCACACCGCGGCAGCTTGATTGCTTACTTGCATACTTTCTTTTTCTTCTACAAATATAAACTCAGCATAATCATGTAGATGCATATGGCAACTATGTGAGGAGCTTACAAAAATATTCTTTCCTCATCCTAATATTTGAGCTCGTTTTCCTATTGTCAAAACCTCTAAATAATATCACAAGTGTAGTGGATGAAGTCCATATACAAAACTACACTCACTCGCTCATTTCATACAATAAATGCTAAGCCATATGTATTTATGGAAGCAACAAAGCCAACGAAGAAAATAAATAGATGTAAGCAACCAATAAGTAAAATGCAGCTCATCATCATCATCATCGTCGTCGTCATCATCAGCTCTCAGTTGTAAGCAAACACCCAACACCAACATAACATTCCCATTTCACATCACATTCATTTTCAGAAAACCGTCATTAGTTGCTAACCTTCAATATTGTATTTATACACTTGTGTTTTTACAATGAGCCAACCGTTTTTTGATTCTTCTGGAAAGAGAGAGAGAGAGTGTGTGTGAGTAAGCGAGAGGAGAGAGAGGAGAAGGGTTAGTTTTTACTGCTTCTCTACAACTACTTGCCTCATCTTCTCCCGTTTGCCTCTTCCCTCTTGTTAGTTTGTAGTGCTAGTCATAGTTGTTGTTGTTGTTGTTTTTCATGATGATGATGATGATGAACGAAAGAAGGAGAGAAAGAAAGAAATGAAGGGAGGCTAAAATAACAAGAGGATTGTTAAAATATATTTGAATCAAGCGATCCTCAAAGTGTGGACGTGGACTGTGAGGAAACATCAGAAACGGCAATATACCAATCTGAAAAAACTTTTCCTATCTGCATGGGCAATAACCAGGAGAACTTAGAACATCATGTTTGTAAAAGAGGAGAGAGAGTGAAGAGTGAATGAATGCCAATAGGAAAACAAATACAAATAAAGCTACAGCGTCGCTTGCATAATATCCTGTTTATCTGCTTTGTAACTCTACAAAAAGCATTATAAAACATGCTATATGTGTATCCTGAGCCTCAGCACATCATCAAAGTGCTAAGGCTTTTGTCATATATGACTTAATGCTTGTTTGTAAGGGTGGAAATATATTTGGTGGGCTTTTTCCTCTAACGTCTAAGTTGGGTAAGAAAAGGCTATGATCTCTGTCTGCATCTCATATACTAATACAACATTATAGGCAACTTACAAAACAAATAAAATCTTAACTATGTATATTCTTGCGTTATTATTGCTTTTCGTTGTAATGACGATGATGATGAGTAATCTTACTGCTTGCTCGTCCGGTTTCAAGACAGCCTAATAATAAAAAACCTAAAACATAACAAAACAAAACAACAGCGTATAGGAATTGCCGCAATGAGGATACGATAATGAAAAGAGTAGGTGAAGAAACTAACATATAAAATATTTCATGTGTTTGTGCTTCTAGCACAAACTTATTGTTTATGCAAACAGTGCAAAATAGTTGTTAGATTGTCGGATGGACGACAACAACAAACAAAGCAAAAAATAATACAAATATATAAAGTAAGCAATTCATTCGTCGCTTTATTTGCTTCGAAAAGTGTGCATTGTTGGATAAACAACGGCATTTTAGGATTTTATGTTGTTGTCTTTTCTTTGCCATTACTTTACTGTCATACTCTCCGTTTTCCTTATATTCTAATACACCATTATAGGCTTCTGTATAGAACAGAGCCTCCGGTGTGGTGTGAAATACATATGCACATATATTCACATAAAACTACCTAAGCAGAAATGCAAATTTCAAAATGCCGACTAGAACTGAACAGTATGTCCATAATATATACTATACTTATGTGGTTTGAAATGTCCGAAATGGTTTAAATAGAGACTTTTAACATTTACGCGGCCTAAGCATCCTCCTCTGGACTTTTCTTCTGTATTTGTCTCAATTTGCTATTTGTTTGGTTGTCTGGGAAAGGTGAGACTGACTTGTCAAGCAAAATCCTCCGTGTAAGTTTTTGTTGCTGAAAGCAAAAACACAATGATGCTGGCCAACCTCCTATTTCCACCTCAGTTTCTCTGCTGGTCTTTTCCGTTGTCATAGGTGTAAATGACTAAAATATGTAGAGTATTTATTTGCCAAGTTGGTTGTTTTAAGTTGAGTAATAGGCGAAAACCATTTGTATAGAGGGTTGATTATATGTGTGCATGTTTTTCTAAGAACGGGTTTCACTCCACTCAACTCCATTGTTTAGTTGGTCTACTTTATCCAGCTCTTTCTCATCCTGTCATGACAATGATGATGACTAGACGAGACAAGGCCCAGATGAATATTTTAATTTAGGCAACTAATCGCAAGCAGAGAAAACAACAAAAAACAACATTTGCAAAGCTATTCAATGGGAGAGTTGTTTATTTTGGTAGTTATTGTGTGTAGCCTCTAAACTCCATCTCTATCAGCAACGCTTAGAAACATTTGTAACATGTTTTTACGTTATGTTATACATACATACACACATGTATACAGAGAAATATATGTATTATTATCACTTCAAGCCATTGTGACTAGTTTTAGGCCCTTTGTATTCTTTACATTTCATTTGTTATTTTTGTTTTTTTTTAAATTGTATTCTTTTTCGGTCTTAGGCACTCAATAAATGATTTCATATTAAGCATAAATATTACTCTCTCTCTTTTATGATGCGCTTGAAGTGCATCAATTTTGAGAATTTTATTTATGTATCTGAAAGGAAATACAATAAACGAAATTATGATCCTAGGCAAGTTTCATCGTCCGCCATTAATTTTTTTAATGGCTTACGGGAACAATTTCAGTGTTGCATTTGTTGATTTAAATTTTGCAGATGGTGGGAAGTTCCACAATTTATTGACAAGATTAACAACTCTGTTTCTACATATCACAATGTTTTTACATGTGAAATGAAAATATTGAACGAATATATATATAGATTAAATTGGGAAACGTAATTTTGTATTTTTCCTAAACATTTATATACTTTGTATACATATCCCACATGGAAACGATGGAAATGACGATGATGTGGACGATTGCTGGCTGGAGTCGACTTCCCTGAGATATGTTTAGATTACTTAGGAATCCATCTGTAGAATAAACAAAGACATAATTGCATTTCGTTTCGAAATGAACAAAAAAATGTGCCCCGCTAGGTTCGAGTTTGGTTTAGTGATTTTATACCTCTTTGGTTGTCCGCTTTTTGTTTGTGCATCATTTCTTCCGCCCTTTACAAATTCTGTGTTTATGCATTTCCTACGTATGTATGATGATGCCGACGGATTCAAGCTTGTTTACAGACTTAGGCATTTTACTAAAATACATAGTCAATAGGATATTGACATTTGATATAGGTTTATAGTTAAACATAGCTTGCTTAGGTTCCACTGTGACTATCCTTCTGCATTTTGAGAACATCAAGTTAGGCACGGATGAGAGAAATGTCAACGGAATTAACGTGGCTCTGTAGCTCAACCACTTTGAAAATGCATTTATGACATTTAATTTTGTCACACGGTCTGCCATGCTACTTTTGTCGGTATGTAAATATCCAAAATGTTTAACAGTTTTGTTAATGCATGGAGTGTGGAGTTAAAATGATACGTTTTATAAAAGGTAAATAATTTTTGATAGATTTAAATTTTTATCGAAATTTGATAACATTTAGAAATACAGGAATTTTTTATACAACAAATTTATCACACGAGTGTAATTTTTACATGTAAAAAATGGGTGCGTATCATTTTCTGTATATGTACAGCAAGCAGTTTTTTTGATAAACCGACAACAATATCAAAAGCATGAGCAACTGTAACTATATGTATATGGTATCTTGTCTCATTTCTTCTCCTTTCCCCCTTGTTCTAATGACCTGTCGTGTTGGATGGGAAATATTACCGTCATTAAGAAAAGAAGTTTCAAAAAAGAAAAATGACGGAGTCAACAAAACTCGCAGTCTTTTTTGTTTCCTCTTTAGCTTAAGTGTACTGGGTATGGTATGCACATAAACTGCTAGAGAAAAACTCCTTTCTACCGTTAAAATCTCTTCACCCACAATGTTTGTCGTTTTCATGTACATCTTACAAGAATTTGCTGTGCTATAACACAACGGGATGTTAAATCCATTATTTTAGGCGACGCAAATAACCAACTACCTAAATAACTCAAGTTCGTTTATGCTAAATACTACCCCCTCTTGCTTTTATCACTCTTCCAAAGTTGGAATGGATAAATTCGTGATAATATACACAGTCACAAAGCATTTTGCATCAGGACATTTTTTTTCTCTCCTGTTTGGATGACGTTTGGACTTGTAAGAAGATGCATTATGAATGTATACCTACAGATATTGGTAGTGAGGTTGCATTTCATAATAAACTTATGAAAGGTACCTCTCTCTCAACTTTCCGATTCCCTATAACGTAACTCTAAATTCGGAAAAGAAAAAGAAATTTAGGATGGTTGCATTACAACTTTTTTCTTTGTAGGAAAGTAAGGGGGTGACTAGAAAAAAAATCGTCTTGATCGTTACTCCCACTGTGATCTTTCACTGGAGATAGAAACCACCAACATCATTACTACTTGCTCCACATTATTACTTTCTCTTGTAATTTCCCTAGTCAAACTTCTTTTATTTTCTGCTATGGTTATTGTTTCCGATTCACAAAAGAGAGAGAGAGATGGTGGAAGCACAAAACATAATTAAAGCGATCTCGATAAAAATGCATACATTGCACCTTACTTTTCTAGCCAATAATTATAGGAAATTAATATGCGAAACGGCAACTTTTCCCTTGTGCCTTCTCTAGTAACCGTTTTAATGGTATCTTTTCCCGTCTTCTCATTTGTGCTTGCTACTGAACAAAATGCGACAGTAAGAGAAGGAGTGGGATGCTGAATATATAGCGTCGTCACGCTTCTTGAGACTTTTTTCTCTTTCCCCTTTTTTCAAAGTGAGAATTCTGCTTTGTGCATTTTTATTTCGGTTACCGGAATGACTGAATGAATGCGTGAGCAAAACAATCTGAATGACTGACTCCACTTACTTCAGCATTTTTTTAGGGTTGCTAAAAAATAAAAACCGTCAATGCATATAAAAACAATGGGAAAGGGAAAATGAAGGGAAGCCTAAAATTGCTTTGGGATCTTAGTTATTCAAAATGCTTTAATCACACTGTTTTTCATCCTCAGATTGCCTTTGTACCACGTCCTTGTCTGCATATATGGTGTGTATAGATGAGCTCGTATACTGATATATTCAGTCTTTAATTTCGTTACCAGAATAATAAATAATGATCTATTAATGGTTTCACAACATGACTTTGTTACGTGTACATTAATTACAATGCATTCATTTCTTTTCCCGCAACTTGTTATAAAAAAAGATGAAATGCATTAAATTTTTTTAAATTGTTTATTACATTGACACTCTTTGTATTTTATGCACGTGTTTTGGTTGATGCCAGCACTGACTCATTTATTTTCTTGTAACTCCAAAACAACGTAAATAGAAATACGCATTACTTTTTTTCTAGTTCCTCAAACTCAATCACCGCATCTTAAATCTTTTCCTTGCTGAATTAACATTTGCTAAGGTAGCGGAAGGAGGTGAGTAAGGAAAGCGGAGGTAGTGATAAAGAATGCAAAAACGTTAACCAGGACTGGCATAATTTTTTTCCTTGTCGAGCATTCACTTTTTGTCGTTTCCTCCAACGGTTTTTCTTCTTCCTTTTCGTCCTGCTATACAGTCAGTATAAAGTGAGAGTATGGTCTGATATTGATATACATACATTCATATATATATTACAACTACACTTCTTCTTTTTTGCTTAGGTATTGACTAAGGTGAAGTGGAGTGTCCCTTCTTTTTTAGGTAGCTAACAGAATGTTTTCAAGATGTGCAACCAAAAGTTAAACAGATGAGTAGTAAATGTAGTTTATGCATGTATTTATGTGTGTTTGTCCGTAATTCGTATGTATGTATGCACAGATGTGAATGGAAAGACTACTAAGAGCAAGGGCAACACAGAAAGAAAACGAGGTGGTGGTTGATGGTGGTTTATATATAGTGAAAGGGTGAAGGTATGAGTTTACCACAAGAATTTATTATTCCGTAAAAATTATCATGCCGTGAATTGGACTCCCTAGCTCAATGAACATTCTCCTTGCTTAAAATGAAAAATTTAATTTTTTACGGACTAAAACAGTCCGGGAACATCGCTCATTCTGCCCGACTCGCTTCCCTAGCAAGACTTTCGCCTGAGCAATCATGCGAATACTTGAAGCGAAACTCTTTTCTCTTTCTTTTTCCTTCTCTTTCTTTCTGACTCTTGAATTTATAGTTGCTTATAAAATAAATGTATGTATATAAGTATACTAATGTCTCAGTAAGGCTTGCTTACTGACTTTTCACTTGTTCTTTTAAATTTTCTAAGGAAAAGTCATCTTTTAAAAGAGGGAAAAGCTAAGCCAAGCAAAGCCAAACTAAACCAAAAATCAACATCCCATGTATGCAATATGGTTAACGAAAAAAGTTACATGAGTAGCATATAGTGCTAGTTTTAAGCAGTCCGAATATATATATAAAAAAAAGTCTGCATCATAAGTAAGCGACTGTCGCTCCTTTTGTTATCTTACACAATGTGTGGAGGAAGTTGATAACTTAGATGTCTGCCTACCTTGCCTTACTACAAAACCAACCTTGCACTTTTCACCCACTGTATGTTTGTAAATATCTTAAATGGCCGGAGGAGATGGAGTTTATGCAGGAAAAGACAGTCATATTATTATGGAGTACTAGCCACTCGTAGATTTGTTGACAGGCCACTCAGTCCACTTGATTTTCTGCGTGTTCGTGTTCCCATATTTTTTTCCATTTTGATATGGATGAGTGAGCGAATGGAAGGGAATCAGAACTCGTATTGATTCTGGCTGAAACCCTCTTCATATATCAAATACCATCTCTTTGCATACACAACAAGCTGGATTTTATTTTTTATCTCCACGTCCAGTTTCTTTTCGAATCATTCATGCGAGAAAGGAATAACTTTTCGTTTGTTTTCTTAGCTACATACACATTGAATAAATATTCATGGGAAATTTTTGTTTACTTTCACTTCCTGGCATCCCACTTTTTTCAACAAAAAAAATTCACTTGGTGCAAGTCATTCATATATTTTTATACCTTTTGCTTCTACCCTTTAATAGTGATCCATAATCTAGGCTTGGAATAATTGAAACATTAGAATGTATAGCCTTAAATTAATAATCAGGCATGGAATTTTATCTGCATCTACATATTACTTTGCCTTCCAACTCCTCACGTCGTTTCTTTTTCTGTTAAGAAGCAACCATTGATCGTTCATTCGTATCACGTCACAATTTCCTCTTCCGCACAATTTTTCAGAGCTAATATAAATACTTACGTCATAGCAGCAGGAATTGGATTCATACACGTACCTGCTTTCTAATATTAAAAAACGTGATGCAGAGGGGAATGGTAGATTGTAACAAAATGTGACGCCGTCATAACTTTATGCTCATCCCGCTTGCTAATCATTGCCATTCCCTAATCCTCACATATGTTAATAGAAACTACACACTATGTTCATACAGAAGAGTTTATTTCGAAATACAGAGAAAACCTTTCATACTGTCACAAATGGAACTTGTCGAGGTGATGGGATTCTTTAACTCTAGAATTATGTAATCTGTGCACATATGAGATTTATACATACAACATACAATCAGAAATCTACTTGTGCCACTTCTTAAGTTAGGGTGTTGCGGCGTGGAGTTGAAAAGATCAAGAGTTTGATGAAAGATAGTATCATAATATTCATGATGAAAGTGCTTCTACTTACCTCTCTCTCTCTCTAACATAAGTACATATCATTTGTGTATGCACCTACACCTATAAAAATTGGAGTAAGCGAAGGAGAAAGAGGTTTATGCTGGTGTCATCGCAATCTAAAATTGAGGGTTGATTTTTCACATTACCATGGGTCCCACATTGGAAAGAAAAACTTATACTCCGTTTTTTCTCTTTTTCTTAGCTCGCAATTCTTCCCTACTGTTCTTTACTTTTTCGATATTACGAAAGAAAAAAAACTTGCTTTCTTGCACCGTGCTGCTTGCAAAGCATTAGAATTGGAAACAGCAAGCAAAAAAAGTGTTGAGTAAACGAGTCACATGAAGCGAGCTTGTCTAATGTATTCATGTTGAGGGAAACGTATACAATGGAAAAAAAGAAGGGAAACGTTTTGGGATTTTATTATTTCATTGAAATTAAGGAGTAACAACACTTCTTGTTTCTTTGAACCTTCGCCTCCGTGTGTGTGTTTGTAAGTAGTATATGGTTGACTGTTATCACCACACTGCGATAGTTGATGATGAAGGTATTTTGTATGGAGGAAATATCAAGAATAATTGCGCGTCTTTTCACTCTCTCTCTTTCCCTGTTTAAAAATGCGGCTGACTGACTCGTCAAGTTGAGAGTAAAAGATGGGCTACGAAATTGAGAGAATCTTTTTCCCTGAATTACAAACAGAGCTTGAAACCTGGAAAGAAAAAGAAAAAAATGTATCAAGTGAGAGAGAAAAAAGAAAGAAAAGGAAAAAAGGAGAATAAAAGTGTAGAAAATGTATTTACTCTTCTCGCAGGGTGAGAGTTGATTGCCAACTGTAGTCCTGGAAACCTGCATATTTTTTCATGGAGAGTGTAAAGAAGTGCAAAAGCAATTAAGTGGGACATTGTTTACCCACACAGTGGCAATAGTGTTAGGAAAAAAGATCGAAGCTTGGAAAATTTCTCATGAGGAACGCTTTCAAAATAACTTTTAATATTCTGATGTGCACTTGTTCCCACTATTTATAGTGGCGTATAAAATATTTATTTTAGGAATGGGTGACTTATAATGTAGATTTAAATTTTTATCCGAATACTTTTTTTATTATAAAAGGGCTTGGCTCAACGAATAATATATTTGCTGCTTCCGACATTTGAGTCTGACAAAGCTACCATCTAAAATATGGAATTGTACCAATTTGGCGATCAGCAGTGCATTCTATGAAAACGTTTTTACCGTAATGATTGATTACATAACATTTTACATAAACTGTTGAATAAGTCATTTAGTTTCAACTTAGCATAATAAAAACATTTCAGTTTAATTACTAATTATCACATAAACGTTCAGCTTGAATTAAAATGAACTAACTTGTTATTGACATCGGAATCAGAATTTAGCCAGAAGTTATATAATAACACATTTATACAATTGTCATTCAGGCTGTACTGGGCAATTAGCTGCATCAGCTACTAACATATCCATGATTACTGGATAGTCGAAACATTTAGATTTATTCGTGAATTTGTGTTTATTTTGGCCAAATTAAATCAAGAGTTCAAGTGAAAGGGTGTGTATAAATTCCAAAGAAATAGATTCAAAATAACTTTTATTTAAGTCGGAGCAAAAACTATACCTACTTCACAAAATCACGTTTTATTAGTTGTGTGTCATAATTGCATAACATTTCATGTTCATGTTTCAGTTGAAAACGTTGGCGGTTTCGAGTACTAAAAATGTTTAGGTAAGTATAAAACGAAGTTTAATAAATTATTGCTACGATAAAAAGTATTCAATCACGCCTTGAGCTATCTATAAAGCACCGTGAAATTTCTGAGAGAAAAGTACTACCAGTTTTTAGCTGGAAAAAGGGAGAAATGCAAGGGTTGGTACTAGGTTTATCTCCATTAGCGGAAAAATTTGATTCATTAAGACTAGTTAATTATGTGTAGACTATACAAAATATGATGTCATGAACAGACAGAGTTTTCTACTGCAGTGATGCTGTTGATATATATATTTTACACTTTCCGCTCACAAGTCTCCCTCCTAACTATGTATATAGTATAAACAGCCAATTAGTGGGATTGCAAATAAGTTTCATTACACATTGTTTGCTGAAAAATGATACGAGAGCAATAATAATGCTCGAGCCCCCGAAAGTATAAGGCATTGGAAGTTGTTCCTAACTTTGCTTAGTGTAGCTTCATATGTATAAAAAAAATATAGGGTTACTTGGAACGTGTAGGCACAGCTTATAATGCTTTTCTGCTCTCCGTTCGACATTTCTTCGTTAAGCTTTCAATCCTCGTAACATCACTATTTTCTTGTTTCTCTTTTGTGTGTTTCATTATCATTACATACCATCATCAGTTCAGAGTTGAAGAGAATTGAGGTGAGGAATGAGAATGATGACGATTATGACTTGCTGCACACGACCAACTTATATTGTGTGTACACTTTGGTCACCACGTCGTTTTTTACTCAATGAGGCCCTGTTTTTACTCCACACCACTTAAAATACGTGACAGAACTGGTCTGACGTTTCACTTTGTCAGTGGTTATTGCAACCAATTAAGTTGGGTAGACAATTGGAGCTTCTAGAGAGGTTGGAATGGAACCACCCTGCCGTGTGTTGAGAACATGTAGTTTGCTTTCCTATTTATTTTCCGACGGTCACTTACAACGCTTTGCTTTCATTTCATACCTTTCTAATGATGATTGCATTCGTTAGATACTTGCCTCCACTTGCACTCGGATACATGGATATTATGACAAATAATAATTATATTAGAAGGAGGGGTGGCGATGATGTGTCGTAGATAGACGTGAGGGAGTTTTGTGGACATGTAGAGTTACAATACGGCAAATGAACAACATGGCGTCTATTTGCGAATGTCAACATCAGCATTTTGTGACTACATGGCTCATAATAATAAAACGAATAAATACCGCAATATGATATGCTCTGTAAACAATTTACGAGTGGAGAAATAATGTAAAACATCCTGTAGTAATTAATTAGCTCGGGTGTCAACCATGGTGGTAGCGACAACAACCAACCTTATAAATAATTTGTATTCGAAATTCATGAATCTAATTCTCTTTACTTCAGCATTTCCTTTTCTATACTTATTAAGATTTACAGCCCTCACCACCATTATTTAATTGCTGCACGCAAAAATACAACACATGAAAACAATAAGGTAAATATGCTAATTGGATTCTTAATTAATTTTCATTAGCTAATCAAATTCCAGAAAAGGATCCAGCTTACACCTTTCCTGATCTTTAGCTCACATTTCACACGTTTACATTTCAACCTAAAGCATCCTGAAATGCGGAGCCAAAGTAGTACATTTGCGACATCTTATATATAAGAACAAAAGTTACTTATCTCATAATAAATATCCGAAACTTGAACCCTCTTTCCGTAAATAAAAAAGGAAAACCACACCAAATCCCGTATCATACTGTATATCCAAGCAAAAAAAACTTATTTTTTTTTCAACCGCGCTTGAAATATACACAGCAGTAGAGTTGCTTTGATTGCCATGACTTGGCCCTTCCTCGTTTTTTTTGAAAAACAACCGTTGTCTTCATTCATCAGGATTTTCTTATCTTGTGTCAGAGGGAAAAGAAAGAAAATGAACGGACTAGAGAAAGTGCTTTTCTGGCTCTGCCGCTGGCTTGATAATTTGGTCGTTAGGATTTAGAAGGGCGTTGTTGTGTAAAAATGAATGCGTCGTCAGTGGCAGTAATACATATATTAAACCTTAGTGTTGGTATTTTTCTTCGTGGTCTCTGTGTCTTGGAGTAAAGCGTTTTAGAGTGGTTGGGATTTGGGATATACAACAAAGCACAAGCAATAGTGTAGACTACTATTACACATTGTTGTATAGTGATCTGAGGAAGTGACAGAGGTGAAATGTGGCCTCTGTTGCTGCTTGTACCCTCACCGCATCATATGTTTATCTCTGTATTTATATATATCTAACAAGTAGTCAAGTCAGAGTCACTACGGTTTTATAGTAGGGGCAGCAACATCTCATGAATCTTGTTTCTTTTGTGAAAGTGTATACATAATGCCAACACATGAATGTATGGATGTACAAAGAAATCTCGATCAGAGTAAATCGCAAACGGAAACGAGAAGAGTTGAGAAATACAAGGATATGTCAAGTTTAGCTTTGGCTACAGAACAACCATATATACACCCATAAAGGGGTAAATTTAGATGCAAAAGAAGCCATGATGGTGATACTATACTACTATTACTATTTCTACTACAATAAAAAAAAAAGTGTCACAGTCACTCCTTTTTTCTCTCCTGATGGTCTTGTATCCTATTATATAATATTAAGTGGATAAGTAGTGGAAAAAAGAAGCATGACATTGTGGCTTTTAAAGAGAGAAAGAGAAGGAATAAAGCAGTGTATTTTTTCATTGCCGCTAACTTAATGCCGCCACCTCCTTTTTACTACGATACGAACTACGAGCGATGTGTCTTGTTCTTGTTGCCTGTTCCCTTTTCAGTTTTGCTTACCACATATAAAAAAAACCTTCCCGAGAAAGTAAGCAAGTAAGCAAGAATTAACGAAGAAAGTGGAAAAAAGTATTTTTCTCGTGGTTTCTCACCGCATTTACTATTTTTTTTCTCTCCCTTCTCTCTTTCAGTGTAGCTTTCCAATATTAGCTCGTAAATGTGCAACTGTATTTGTGTTGGTGTATGGTTTTATGTGTGCTTACTTAAGTGTGTCTCCGCAAAAAGGATATACAAAAGGGTGTTCCGCCTTTTCCTTGTGTGATATCGGGCCCATCGACATTATTCCTTCTTTCTCTGAAATGGGCTCAAGTGGTCCTGTGAGAAAAACCATGTCGAGATAAAGCCCAGTGTGTCGAGATTAATGAAGAATGTCTGGCGGCTAGATTCTACTTGTTCTCTCATTTCTTTTTTTTTCGGGGTTCTGTTCATTGCTTTGCTTGAGCATTCTTTCTCTTTTTTTCTGCTTCCTGTTTGCCCTCCTAAACTGACCACGATTCATTGCCTTAAATGATCTCTGACATGTCCACTACATATACGATATTTTAAGTGTGTATCTAGGTATATCATCAACTCCTACCAAGTAAACTAGTACTTCATTCTTCCCCGCTTTTTTCGCTAGTCTCGGTGGTTAAATGTGTATTGATACGAGATACTCCCCAAAAAAGAAGTATAAAGGAGACTATTATTTTTGGTCTGATCATCAGCAAGTGAGCGTTGATCGAAATTAATCAAATGAGACTTTCCCTTTCACTAAACTTGTTACTGTTTTCTATACACCACTTGACACTGTCATTCATTCATAACGTCTTGACTCACTCAAACATCTGATCATTGGGAGAAGCTATGCAATGCAACACAATACAATACAACGAAACCTTTAATATACTCATTTTTCAACCCTAACTAACCCCCATATCATTTCTTTATGTTGGTAACGGGAACTTAGGAACTGTGTAGGCAATGAATCGATGAGTTATTCATTTTTGTGGTTATATATTCGAATCTTTGATTGCTTACTGAGAATCAGTTTTATTTTCAGTAAGATTTGTGCAAGATTGTGTTACATCATACTGAAACGCTTCTATATTTTTATTCCCTCAAAGAAGTGTAATGATAATGGCGTTTATACGAAAATTTTGTTTTTTATTTCATGCATAATTAGTGAGAAAGGAACACAAATGTGATGTGATGAGAAGAAAGTCATATATGTTTGGTATACCTTGGTTGATAATGTCGTGTTTATTTCTCCCTTTTGTAAATAAAATGCTAGTAAAAACGCATATATGAGGAGAGCAACGTTAGGCATGGCAACTGTATAAAATTTGTCATGGAAAGTGGTTTTTTTTCTTGGGTGGAGTGAGACCTAAGAAATCATTCCATTGCTTATTTTATGGTATCCTCAAAATCTCTCCAGTCATGATTGAAGACCCTACCAGTTTTAATGGCAGCATTTTAGTACAAAACTTGTGATATAAGGAAATGACTCTTTCCGCGACGTTAATGAGAGGGCTGCTATAACTACTTTCCTTCCACAACTAACAATAATGACGGTGCTACAGCCCATGAGGGAAATGCCAACTCACTCTCAGATAATTTCTTTCGGAATTCTAATTTTCATGGCAGGAGTCAATAAAATAATTTACTTTTTTTGACTCAAGAAGTGGGATCCTTTGAAGAAAATGATGGAATCTACCAAGTCATTCATTCAACTAAGGCAATGATAGAATTAACTATGGTGAAAGCAGCCCTTTTCTACCTCTTCCTATACTCCAATGTCGTTCATCTTCACTTGGTCCTCATACTTTATGATTTAATGGAGTGGGAATATGGCTCATTCATGCATGTTTACTCTACAGGACACGCAAGGGTAGATTGCAGTAGTGTGGACGAATTAATGTATTTGATAATATTACGTTCTGACAACTTGGTCGTTTGTACACTCCTTCTTCTTCCCATTTAGTAAGCAAACCGACACTGGCTTGCTTAATTAAATTCATGCACTACTTCAATAATATGGATTGTTACTTGCATTAGATCTGATAAACCAAAAACCTTAAAGGACATTACAGGCAAAGGTACACTACAATGAGATGAGATGACGACAAAAGAATTTTGTGCAAAATCATAAAATGTAGTGGAAATCAAGAAAGAAGAATTGAGCTTCTAAAAAGAAACAAGAAAAGTAGAATGGATGGCTTTAAGCGTAGTTTGGTTATTCGTTTAAGGGCCGCTCTCTGACAAAAATATACTGTAAACGGATTCTCATAGTGGTTGCGTAAAATTCTTTACATATAAGAAGTTCGACAAGCACCTAGACAACCCAACGACGATATGAACATACATAGAAAAAGAGGGATTCTGGATTTGTGCTGAATCTGCACAATAAGAGCCAAATGGCCAGCATCTAATGCATCTATATACAAAGAATCAAATTTTGTATATTCTATATAAATAAACGTAAAATATATAGATGGCAATAAAGCTACACACGCATAAGTACATTGTGACATCCAACTCGGATCATAATGCACCCTCCTTTATTTCCACTATCAAGATATTGTTTTGTCCAGAGACTTTTTTACTTTGGAAAATTGTCGTAGAAAAAAAAGCATTAAAAACTGCTGCCCACTACATCAACTAGTGTACTGTTACAACCATTTGAAAAGTATACTAGTTATTTGTTTCTATCTCTCTCTCTTTCTCCATTCTTTTTGGAAAATATACATGCATGCATTTTGACATCTGTCGCAGCAAAAGCAATTTTTTAGTCGATGATCAAGACAGCCGGCGTCACAAGGAAAATTGCAACCATTTCAAAAGTTGGACCCATCTCTGCTCCTATACTCACATATATGCATTCTCTCGTGTCCATTGTCAAAAGTAAAAAAAAGTGTGTAATAATGATATGCACAGCTCGTGAGGTATGAGTCATAGAACGTAAAACACATGCGTGTGTTATTATTAGAGGGCAAGCAAGTATGAAAAATCAAAAAAATCTCATACAATTTTCAAAGAGAAGTATTAGCTAGAAGTAGAAGATCAGCTTAGTTCAGAAACTAGAGTGGGCTATGGTCATAAGGTGATTTAAGATGATGCCAGGCATAGTGCCATATTATACTATAATTCTCTTATCAACTGGGAAAGACCACCCTTTTTCCATGTCTTTTGGTTCAGCCCGAGATCCTGAGCTGAGCGTGAAAAGAGGAGTTAGGGAGAGAGAAAAATATGTATCCATAAACTTTTTACGGAGTTAAAGGGAGTACAATGCTGAAATTTATGCATATTGTCACTTTAGATATGCATTCTTTTGAGACGCCGTATGCATTATAGTGTCAACGGTAATGATGCTGGTGTCATCATTATTTTACCCTTGTGCTTAGCTTTCCACATTAAAGATATACGTGCTTACGAATTTTCATGGGTTGCTCTTTCCTCACAAGAATCTTTCTTTTCTAACTTCACCTCAGTCTTTTCAACCCATTTTCATCATTAATAGCAATTGGTACAAACTGTTATATTACATTTTGCCTGATGGTGATGATAATGGCAATTTTGAATCCATTTGAAGAGGGAGCGGATGCTGAATATTTTTTTTGGAACAAAGAATTCAAATTTTTACTCTCCATCATCACACCTAGTTCATACTCCATATAAGACGTTAAATTCAACATCATTTGAACCTGCTAAATATCCTCTACCTACAGCTCCAATATTTGAATGTGTTTTATTGTTTAAAATGTTGAAAAAATACTCATCGTTTATTTGAACCGGATTTTTGTTACGACATACATAACATACATGTGCTGACTGCTGACCCCGGTCACCATGTACTTAGGATTGGTGAATGGATATTAGTTATAGTAATGCTTTCTCCTCACCTGTCTTTTCAGCGTGTCGCTCCCAATCGGAGGTGATGGTATTCATGGGGGATATTTGTGCAAGATGGTGAACCATAAGATTACGCTGGAGAGAGACAAACGCTACATTGAGTATGTATGTGTGGAAGAACCAAAATTACATCTCCTCTTGTGTTCTATTTTCCACAGTTTCAATGCTCCAGTGTGACGCTTCATTCTTTCTGATTCTGTGTCTCTTTCTCCAAAGTTTTTTTTTAGAAAAAAGGGACGGTCACTACCCTATCAGCTTCTAGTCCATAAATCTTCCGTCAATGTCCGTTCAGATAGCACCTTGCCCAAATGGGGGAAAACGCATTTGGATTATGCAGAACATATGTGTAGAAAGCACACTCGTAATATACACAGACACATACATATCTATATAAAAGTACACATGTGAGATTGTAATGTGTGAGAAAAGTGATCCGCTAAGCATGGCTGCTTTTTCTCGCTTTTCTTATTCCCACTCTGCCCTTCATACGTATACATTACATTACATGGTTATATTTCAAAAGTCAGATTCTCCAACAAAAAAAATAGCCGAAGCAAGCAAGGCTCACAGACAAAAAGTCAGATATTTATTTTTAAAACGATGCTTGGAATCTTGGATCAGTATAGAAAAAGGATTCGGCAACCAGTGCACAGGGTGTATTATCGAATGGATAAAAAAAGAAGGATATATTATTGTCCACGCATAATACATGTGGTGACACAATATTATTATACGGACTTGTTTCCACTATTCACAAAAATGGTCGGGGAGAAGAGACGCGTTGAAAGTCGAAAATGGAGATGGATATCGGGAAATTGCTTTTATTTCACACATGTATACACATTTATATATGCAGCCGCTTTTTTTATTATTTCCACACTACCAAGATTGTACGTCACCAAGTTATTTGTTTGAAATACAACCATTTTTTTCTCTCAAGGCTTTTACATAGTTTAATCATTGATAAGTTTTTGTTTTGAATGTCAGATAGATTTGTGAACTGATAGTGAGAGAAAAGCGTATATTTATTTGGTGGCGTGTGTGTAGCAATGCAATATTGCTCAGCAAGCATTTAGCAAAGGAGGGTGTAAAAGATGTTGCTTCTTCAAAATATTTTTTTTTCATTCTCTCTGCCCATTTGGTTACACCCAATGAATTTTTTCTTGCAATTGTATTAAAGCTCGACAAACGCTGTATTGGCACTGAATGTATTTTAATAGAATTTTTGCGTAGTATCCTCCAATTTCAATATTTTTCATAAAAGGTCACCTTTCCACCTTTCTTTGAATATTTCAGGATGAATAAATCTTTTCAAAAATTCCAGCTTGTCTGTTGGGATACAATTTGTTTTGTTGGATTCATACGCCATAGAAAATGTTTTATTTTATGCACTTATTCAATACTAACTCTATATATATTTTTCACTTGTAGTTTTGTATGGTAATCATTCACTGCTAAACCAGGTCAAACTCCTGTTGTTATCATATAAACAATAAAATCTGAAATGAAAAAATAGAAAAGTTATTACATATATCTGAACGAGAAATATTGGAGGAATTGAATGAACATCAAGAATTTTTAAATGCTGTTGGTGAGAAAAATCCACGTTCTTGAGAGTATATATTGACTCATTTTAACATGCACAAATAAGCTTCATGTAACTTTTATTTGAATTACACTCTCGGGATCATTTCCCGTTGCTTTTTAACTCGTCTATCTCATCCATGAAATCTTTCCACCAAAATTTCCCCTACGAATTAAGATGATAAGCACTTTCTCAATTTAAGATTCACATTTTCATTCCACGCCCATCAAAAACTCTAGCATGTTTTTCCATTCCCCTTTCAAAGATACGGGAGTAACAACGATGATATCACTTTGAGAGTGTCGACCTCTTTGTTACAGGGTATTTTGTACGCGTTCATACTACTTATGTCTCATTTTTGAGTTTGAGATGACGGTTACCATTTTTTACTCTTCTTTGCGAACCAACTTGTAGATCGACATCAGTAATGCAAGCAAGAAATGTAAAGTTTCAACTTGATAAAGATTTTTACAAGGATTTTTGGTAAGAAACAACTGAAATTTAAACAGCATCATTTTCTACCAATGTTTTAGACTAAAGCTGTGTGAATTTTCTCGGGAATAAAATTAGGAAACACTTTGGTCCTCATTATGGGTTGGTAGACCTTGAGGCAAAGTGAATTTACATTCCAGTCTTTTACTGGGAAAGCATTCTTGGTGCTGAATTATAGGCAGAAATTGGACGACTGTGTACTTGGTATGAGAATTTGTATCAGCTGTCATGTTTACTGTTATATGAACATAATCTAGTGTGCCGAGAAAAACAGTTAGCTCGACTGAATACTCTCATGATTCCGGTTTTGCCTCCTTACTTCCGTTCCTGCTTGTGGCACAAGCTGACAAGCTGTGAAAGTTTGTGGGCTAGATCTCTTTTCCCCACATTTCTTAGAAGCACATTGTTTGCCGGATCTTGGACCATGCCCATGTATGTATTAACTCCATATACGTAAGTAAGTATATTAGCTTAGCTCTCATCAGAGTCACATTGGGTTCGACAGTAGTAGCGTTATAGTAGTAGCTCGCGTCAGCTCCTTCCTTTTTTATAGGATGCGCCCTAAAGGAAAGATTAAGTGTACATCACCATCACCAAAGAGGCGAGAAACAGTATGAAGCCACTTTTTGAATGCCTTCATTTGTGAAAATTATATAGAAACAAGAGGAGAGAAATTGCTTGTGGTTTTATAGCCAACCTTGCCTACAACAACTTGATCGAGTGATGCTCACTCTCATTTTATCTCCAGAAACTAGTAGTGGTGGCGGCCCAACTTTTGGGTATCTGTACCCCACTATTTATGCTCAAAATCTTGTTATTTAGGAGGTGCTGGTTGGTAGTGGACTGGCTAAGAAAATCCGTGTTACAACCCCCGCTCTTAATTATGTACGCATGGCTAACTCTTTTTGTCCTTCCTTTGGTGTGTCCCAAGTTTATTTCTTGCAACCTCTTCAATAATAGCTTAAACACTTTATTTTTCACACTTGACTCTTTTAAGGAAGTGACATAAGTGGCAGTTTTGGAGAATGCCGGTTTCCTGTGGTCGCTCTACCCCCATACATTTTGCTAGTAGTGACGGATGCTAAGTGAGTGAATGCGGCATGGCATTATGATCATAAAGTATGCAGATACAGATACCCTTTCCCATTCTCCTATTGACTAGTCAAAATTGGTGGCAATTTACTCCATCGTTTGGCAATGTACCAGCTCATAATAAAAGCTTCTTTAGATCAATTACAATAAACCTCTTTATCTTCCCATAGAATTTGCGCTTGTGTGAAATGCCACTCCTCACACATTCATATATAAATGCAAGTTTAGCACATCATATAGTGGCTACAAGTTTCTGGCCATTCTAATAAAATGCAATCTGCCCTTAGCAATGTAATAAAAGGTGTGCTTGCAACTTGCGCAAAAGCCTCCTTAGAAGTAAAAGACTTGATTGTATTGACACTTCCATACTTTAAGAAGCGAAGCGCTTTTCCATAAAAAAAATATTCATGGTGATGTGATGAAGGTGACCGTTGTTCTAAAATTCGTCTTAATAATCATAATGCTGTTATGTTATAGATGATTTCTCAGTACGTATCTCTTACTTTCCACTTAATTGACTCTTTCGCGCATTGGTTATGGACATGTTGTAACTTTGAAAACAATTCTTGGCGATGCCTGGCCTTGCATTGATGTAATTGCTTGTTAAAGATTTCAATGAAGTAAGCTAATCTTCTTCTTCTTCCTAAGCCTGGGTGCCCACTACACCACTCTACTCACCTCATTACAAAGTCATTGTCATTATCTGATTAGGGCATTGAGGAAAACTCGAGTGCAAACAATGAGGAGATAGTGATAGTGATAATACAGTGTGTAATTGATGCATGAGTAACCCTCTCCGGGGACATATTCATCGAGAAAATCAGCTCGCTTTATATATATATCCTCCTCAATGTTCGAATTTTGTTGTGATCCAAGTCGAGTGGTAATTTGTTGAGGAGGAATGGATTATGGTCTGGACTTTCATTTATTATTGCTAAAGTGGTAGTATAATCTGAAATACACAAGCCATAAAAGCTTTATTCCCCTTCAAAATATGAGTATTGATGGTACTACTGAGCAATATTTATTGGGTCGCACTTCACATAGTAGTTTACCTATCAGAAAAAGAATTGGATATTAGTGAAAGATTCTATGGCCAATCCTTAAATTTCTTGTGAACATGTAGTAACGATAAGCAAAAGCTCAATAGTATACGGCTTTGCATAAGTATCACAGTGGTTCGATGGGAATGCTATGTTTCTCGAAGGAATGCTGGTTGTTTCGTTTGAAAATCTTCCTCTTGCTTTTCCCATACATGGTTATTATGTGGTTCTTGGCCAGTTAGGCAATCTAATATGACTCTGTCCAAGAAAGTGGAGAAGGGGAATGAATGATTTTCCTTCGTTCTGGCTCTTGCTCCTCTTTTTCCATAACTTTCCCCAATGGTATATAGATTTAGATTGCTTCTGAATGCCCCTATTTCATATATCTTCTAAATTGTTATTGTTGTTTCAATATCTCTATTCAATTATTGTAGAGGTTTGTTCACAACCATGATATGTTGTCGTTTAGATGGTTTTGTTCACAGCAGTTTTAAATTTTCATTAACAAAAATAATTTTATACCTCACTCAAGCAATATAAAATTGCAATAAGTGTTGGGTGTAATATGGTCTCAAATTTTCAAATATTTATTGTGACTCATGAAAATTCCTGCCCCTTTCCCTTTGTATAGAATGAGGAAAGGTCACGGTCCATCAGTCCATTATTTATTTATTTATATTGGATACATAGAAAGTGCCGGAGTTATTACTTCCTATCAACTATTTACTGTTGTGTATCAAAAATATTGAAAAATATCATCATGGTCATAAACATGTTGGCAATAATACAAGTGACCGCTCCCATGTCTTTCTGTTTTCCATAGTCCAAACTCGTAGAAATAAAAAGTCAATAAGAAAGTGTCAAGAGCATGAAGCCTCCAAAGCTTCTGCTGAATTGTACCATTGTGAAAAATAAACTGGGTATAATATGTAATGAAACTGGAAAAATTTGACGTTTTGTGGCTTCCCGGGCCATGTTTTTCTTTTACAGGAATAAAATCATGTATTCCTTTCGGTTTAATAAAATATAAGTTGTAAACTACTAAGCGGGAATGGTTGAAGATGTGGTTGGTTGAGACACGGAGAGACAGAGCAACGATGGAAGTTTGTGAAGCATCTTGTAGAAAATACATAATTTTACGGCCTATACAATTTGAAGCATGTTAGAGCTCTACAACATATAATATTTAGTTAGTATGAATTATGGGAGGGAATGATTGCAAAAGGGGACATATCTGTTAGGAATATTGGTACTAGCGGTATGGTAGTTGGATCAGACAGGGAGGAGGATACAGATATGAGAGAAGAAAAGTACAATTGTCTCTGTTTTTCTTTAGAGGGCCGTATATATGATAACAATAAAAATAATAATAATAATGTATATAGCGATATTGAGATGAATAGAATGATGGAGGTAGCTTGGAAAGTGTTACAGTTTGTTGTGATAAAGTAGGAGAACATAAAAGAAAAAAGACAAGCAAGCAAGTTGATGCAACCATAAAAACGACTAACGGTGGTGATGGTGTAGCAATAGTGGAAGTAACTTGAGGAAGAGACAACGAGGTAAAACTTTGGATAGTGCCAAAATGATATGAGAATTTGAGAGAAAAACGATCGGATGTTGGGTCCATCCACATCATTTCAGCAACATTATGGTGCAATTTTTTTTAGAGAAGCGAGAAAAAGAGAAAAAATATAGGAAAAGATTTTCAGCTTCTTTACCCCTCATGTATCTTAGTTAGATATGTAACTGCTAAACTAAACTACAGTAAACTAAGCACATGCTTGCTTGTCTAACAAAGGAAGGGATGGCGGACGTAAGCAAGCAAGCTAAAAAATGCAGCCAAAGGAGCCAGAAAAAATACATCCGTCGCTTAACTTGATAAAGCGATACTGTGGACCTGGAAAAAGGGAAATGACAAAAAAAACTGGACTTGGTTTGGACCAGTGAATTGCCCTCTTTTTCTCGTGTATCCCTTCTCATCACTCAAAAAGTAATGGCATACTTTGTTTGCTCCCTTCAAGGACTTTCAAGTTTTCTTCCCAATAAACTATTATTCCTATATTCTATTTTTCCCTTCCCTCACCATCCAAATATATCCTTTCTTAAAAGAGGTGGTGATGATTGAAAAGCAAGAGTCGCTTACTATTTTTTTTATCTCATTTTCCGAAAAGAGATGATTTGTGATAGCATATTGCTTGCCTTCTGTTTTTTCTTCTTCTTCAAATGAAACTACATAGAAAGAATCTTCTTTCTCACTATTTGTCTCAAGTTTTTTATACTCTCTAATTCAAAATTCGGGCGAAGAACGGCTAGCCTTTCGAGAAAAAAAACTTGTAGAAAATTTCCTTTCACATTTTTATCGCAGTACTTTCTCCTCTCAATCACAATTACATTGCTACACATACATGACCAGAAAAAAATCACTCAGAAAATGTCCAGCATTCTACATCCCACTTTTATATTTTGGAAGCTGTATACTCATGAAATAAATCTCTTGCTATTTTTTCGTCCCATTGGAGCCGGAATAGCCACTGTAAATTTTAGGCTGTTTGAGACGACTCTCTCTTTCTCGGCTTTGATATATACTTTCAATTGGAACAACACACACCTTCATGTCCTATACTTACTCACATACACATGCATGATGTATAAGCTTTCCCATAAAAACATTAGGTTTGTGAAGGTGTATCTGAAATAACGTTCGTATCATGATCCTTGACAATTTACAGGAAGTAGCAAAATGTAATTCAAGAGAGAGACGTACATTTTAAAGATGCGATACACTGCAAAACGATCCATATAATTTGTCCCAGGAAAAAAATTGTAGGAGTTGTACATAGAACACTACTCCATTTTAGTAGCTCTCTTACTATCACACGATTTTATATATAAATGCAGGAATGCACTCACACAAAATATTTACAAGGAAAGTTATATGGATGAAAGAAGGAGAAAGTAAGACGGTCCAAGTCGTAAATCAGAACCCTGTTATTGCCATTTAGAAGGAGATGGATATGCTTTCTACAAAGAATCGTATTCAAGGATTCAATATTCCATCGTAAAAATGGACTTTCATGTGTGAAATTCAAGAGTCATCGACATTAACGAAAATTGAGTGCTGTACATTACCGCCCCAACTACACCGTAGTAAACTAGTTAGCAGTTTAAGCTGGGAGATTTTGGGCTTTTATTTTCCTGTATTTTTATGTCTCACAGTTTCACTTTAGGTAATTTAAATGTTGGTGCAAAATATCTGTACAGTTTCATACGTACAATTTCATTATAATGTTTGCAAGTTCACTTCAGAAGGACATCATCTATGAAGAGTTTTATATGAATAAAAAACTTTTCGTAAAGTTGAAAAAAGAACTTGTGTGGTACGTTCCATTTTAATAACTGTAAATGAAACATGGTGAAACAGCCAGCTGTATATTAAAGCCACAGCTTCAAATGTACATATTTTCTGTTTGTTACTTTATTGAGAAACATTATGTCCAATTCTAGTGATTCACCTTCCCTCCGGAGTTTTTGATATAATGACAGGATATCCACTGGAAATGGTCCCCTGTGGGCCATTGGCCACTTACCAGGAACATGATCGTGTCCATAATATGCAGTCATTGTACACAGTTCTGAGAACGTGCTTTCATGACGAATAAAACTGAGTAGTTTTGGTTCGTGGTCACTATAAAATTATGAACTGATGATTGCTATACTGAGCCAGATGGTGACTTGACCATGAAATAAAATGTAGGTTTCATAAGCTTCAAGTTGGCAAACAAATAAATGTATATATTAGCATTTATTACCGTTACAGTTGTGCTAATTTTAATGCAGTGCTTCATGCTTTCAAATAAAAATCCAAAAGAGACACAAGTAATGTCAAATACAATTGATTTATATCTAAAATGTGTCACAGTGCACAAGTCACGTTTGACGCAGTGTCACATTTTATAATTCAGGATAACACGCGTATTTAATTTACAACAGTGAACTTTTTATAGCATAATAAATGTTGGGAATGATGGGGAGAGCACATGAATAAATATCATATCACAATGGCCTCTAGTGCATTGACTTGGCATGCCATACATAAGTACCTGCATAACGTAGTTATAAAAAATAAGATAAAAAATGTGCATATACATAAAAAAAGTGAGATCCGAAACGGAGCTCCATTCACACAACATTTTATTATTAGGTATTCATACATAAGCAAGTTGTTTATATGACTCGACGGGTGTCTCTTTCCAAGAGGCCATAAGTCAGAAAAAAATGCGGAGTGAACAGCATTATAATCACAGGTATTACTGGGAAAGAAAACTCACATTCTCAAACAACTGTCGAAGAACAAGAGAGGTATGAAATGATAATCATAATAATGATGTACATAACATGAAAAAATGGAGAAAGAGTAGAAAAAACACGGGGGAAAAACTTTTTTGTCATTTTTTCCCTCTGTCTGTTCATCTATATTACATGGTGTATATTATGAGTCAAAAGGCCGGGTGAAAGTTGGCACGCGGTTTACTACAATTACCACATGCGTGCAATATACATGTATGTATATGGATACATAGGTTCATACATAATTTTTTTATATTCTTGCATATGCTTATAGAGCATTAGGGTGATATGTAGGCTTCAAACCGACTTGATTTCCGTGATATTATATGCAAGTATCCTGAAGGAAGAAAACTCAGAAATATACACCCAAAAAAATTATAGCAGGAGAGGCTAAGGGTAGGGCGTTTAAAAACAGAGACAACTCTACAGAGTATGAGGAGAGAGAGAGAGAGAAGAAAGGAAAAAGACGAGATATGATTGTTTAGTGGGTGCCGGGGATGATGAGGTGGATTTTTATTGGAGTACTGAATGCAGGTCGCGTTTTTATAACAATGTCTCCTCATGGCATTTTTTAACTTGTGGCCAAAGAAGGGCGAAATGGGCCATCGTGAGCAAATATTTACTTGGGGTTTTTCTTCTGTCTTTCTCTCTCTCTCTTGTTCGTCTTCTTCTTGCATGAAGTTGTGGAGATGCTGCAATGAATGATAAGACGTTAAAATGCATTACTATGATGTCACATGAAATAAAAGCCATACACAGCGGAGCATTATGTGAAAAATATGGAAATAATATTGCTGCCGGCAGCAAAACATCGCCTTGCATATGAAATATGTGATAAGGGATCTTCCTGTGAAAGGGATGAAACGGAGAAGCGAGTTTTTAAGTTGGTCTACGGGTGCCCCGCTGAATACCAATGGTTTATACTTGCTATGAGACACACAAAAACATCAACTTTATGCTGTACACACATGAACATATATACTTTCTCAAGGTATAACATATATCATAAACTTTAGCCCAAACAAAAAAAAATTCTCTCCCGAGGTTCTACTACACTACACCATCATGGGCTCTTTAGATTGCTGCTCCTTTTTTTGTTCCCATTCTTTTATTTCAAACGCGAAAAGTTGGAATTAACCATGAAAACAAAACCCATACCGTACACACACACACATGCTTTTTACTACTTTTTACGCTTGCACGGTGCCTCTCTCTCCCTCAGTGAGCACCACACCAGACTTCCCTTCACCTTTTTCCAGTGTGTCTCTATATAAGGTACACATTGTGCTCAAATGGTTGGTGAATCTTGTCCTTGTCCCGTGCTAACTTTGTCTCACACTGCTTTCTTCTTTTGTGTTGCGTGTCGTCATCCTCCTCTGTTTATGTGCTTGTTACTTTCACTTGTCACATTGTGTAATATGAAATAATATACAGGTGAAAGTTGTAAATGTGTGTACATTTCATGCATAAAGATACTCTCGTGGTTAAATGCATATTTATATTTGGTAGCGATAGTGTTAATATTTCACTTCATCATTCATTCATGATATGCGGGAAGAAAGAGGGTCCGCAAAATTTTTACTATGCTACCAACTACTAGTTTTGTATAAAGTTAAGAATGAATTTCTTCCAACTTTCTTACAAGAAGGGTTTGGTGCTGGTATGGTACGTCCCGTAAACTAAACTGCCTGCATTACATCAATATTACTTCACCCATGCACCCAGTCTGCAGTCTTGAGAAAGCAGCAGTGCTAAAGGTTGAGTATGACTCACATTGCCCTGATGTATTTTCTTCCGCATTCCTGTTCCACACTTGCTCCGTGCTTTGGTTACTTTTTGCAGTAAATACTTGTATCAAAATATATATGAGCGATAAGTAGTACACAATAAAATACATTTGTATGTATTAGAGGAGAAAAGCAGGGAAATTGAGAAGGAATGTTTTTTTATTTCAAACTGGACAGTATTATGCACATTGTCCTTCAATAAAACAATATGCAAACTCATGCAAACTGCACTGCAACCAACTCCTGTCCTGTCTTTTGTTTTGATTAGATTGACGAAGAAAACCTATTTCCGACGTTTAGATTGGCAATCATTATTTGATAGAAAAGGGAAAAACCGGTTAAAACAGTAGTGTAGTATAGATAGATTGGTTGGTTGTCTAAACAATAATATCTCTTGGTCATGTGGTGAGAACATTATTAATGTACAATAAAAATTTATGTTGAAAAACAAAGCAAACATAGGCAAGATGCAAAAAAATGGAAAGGTACCATAAATACATATATATAAAAAATGTAGTCGTCCTCCTAGGCAACTTTCAGCTTATTGTTTTAACATTGTGCATATATTATAGTTGGATAAAGAACAATAAAGATAAAAAGGAGAATTCATAATACATACGTTGTAGCTTCCATATAATGTGTATGGATGTGTGTTGTGAACGTGTAGAAGAGCACCACGATCAACCTCATCAACTATTTATGAATGATGCCTTTTATATGTCTACCTTGCTTGCATGTGTATGTATTTAGCAACCAATCAATTTGTGACTGCTGATTGTAGTCTGGTGGAAACAACAAATTCGACCTCCGCTCCTCCATTTCTCGGAGGGGCTTACCTACATAGAAAGAAAACCAACAACCAACATTTGCCAAACAGTTTTAGGTTCTCTTGTCGTCGTCCACAATATGTACAAAACTTACTATTTACTGATGCGTACACATAAAGCGGATGTGTATGATGTGTACATTATTGCTTTCTTGTTTATCAACGATGCTTTTTCGTTTAGAAACCTAAAAAGCGGAAATTATAGGGGACATTCATGTAATTTGTCTAGATATTCATGTTTGTTCCATTTTCAAGCCGCGCAGCAAGCAGCTCGACGACAACATATAATGCAACAACAGGAAAGCAAACCAGCCCTAAAAGCTCCTGACAACGAGAGCGACTTTACTGTTTATCGGTTTTTATGGTCAGATTAGCGATTGTGTAACAAGCAAACACAAATAGAATAGAGGGATTTTGCATCAAACTAGAAAGCAGTGACAACGACATGCCATATGGCTTTTTGTTGGCTAAAAAACTGTACACTCATTCAATTTTGCAACTGAAGAAAAAAAACCCGTGCTCTGAGTCGATTACGGTGTTATGGGCAATAGGTAAGAGAAGACGGAGACACGAAAATAATTAGAAGCTGAGTGCATAGTTTATGGAAAATGTTCTCACGTATTTATTTGTCTTGTCATTCAAGAGTTTGAATAAACAGGTGACAGTACACGATTTGCATGCATACGAGGACAGACGGCGGATGGATTTTGTTTTTATGTTGTGTACAAATACATCCTATAACACATCAGTATATTCATGATGTTGATGATGATGGTAACTGTACGTGATTATTGGGATTCAATCGTTTTTTGATAAACAGTACATGCATACCCCCAACCACTTCCGTGGCACAAGTCACCTCGAATAGGAAATTACACATAATGTGAAAATGTTTCTGTTCTGTACAACATGTGTACAACCTCTTATTTGTCACCGTTCGTGATGTAGCACACTGAAACAAAAAAAATTGGACGAGTCAAGTCAAGAGCTACAAGGTCCATGTCACCTCAAGCTAAACTCCGTGTAGCATTCATATCATGCTGTATGTGTACACACCTTCGACACAACTCCCTTAATTATTTAGCAATGCCTTAATTGATGATGAATTATTCAATAAGCAATCGTTGTCAAAACACTTAACAAGCCACACAAAGAGAAAACATGACGTTAGCTTTGGAAACTACACACAAAATCATTCTCCTCTTTCCTGGTTTGAATTAGGTTTTTGTCAACATATGGGCGTACAATAATGTTTTGGGACTTTATAGGTAGAATTGTTTGTATGAAACATGAAGCTTCTACTACTACTGTAAAGGATAGATAGCACAAACATTGTAAACTTTTGAAGAAAAAAAGCATAGAAAGTCTCTCCAAATTTTTAACTGAAACATGTAACAAACCCGTGTACTTTATTTTTGAAAGACCAGGGTTCCAACCCATGAAATTAAATGTGTAATACACTGAGCTATATATCAATATATCACTGGTTTACTTGCATCGGCGAGGTTTTACTTAATAAAAGTTTTGTGGCAGTTGGTGATGCGAAGCAATTTGCGTGCATAATGGATGAAACAACAAACCTTTTTGGGCTTGATTGACTTTTCATTACAAGCAACACATATTTCGACGTCACGCAACGTCACTCACCTTGTGTATGTCCTACCATACATATACTTGACTAAAGTTTTCTCACTAACTTCCATCTGAGCCTCTTGCTTGACTTCTCGAAGACAAACTCTGATCCATGGTCATAAAGAATTACTAATGAATAAGTAATTCACTTGAACATATATAAAACGTAGCATTGCTCCAGCCCTATAAAAATTCCAAAACTTTCTAGATGTTCCTCTAAATACTTAGGATGGGAATGCAGGCCACCGCTATTTGTTTGCGACTCCAACTTATTTACTTTGCAACAGTAACTATTATGATGTTGTTTGTAATTAAAGATGTTTCGTGGGAAAGGGTGAAAAAAAATCTTTTATACAAACTCCGCCTTGCATTAAGATCTGATGCATGAGCAACCATTTGATGATAGCACGGTTTGTTCATAAATCACGAGAATAGTACATGAGATAAGGTTGATTGTTAGAAAATAAAAAGGGAATGGTTTCTCAACCAAGCATTGTTGTACTCTGACCACTTTGCACTGTTGCATTGCATTTTTCTCATTGGAGTTTTCTCTTCATGCAAACTTTCCCCCCCTTTTCTCAACCGAAGCAAACATAACACAAAGCAGTAAATAGAATGAATGACTGTACCATGTACGATTTCATTACAGTTGTCAACAACAATGGAAGTAGTTTTTTTTAGAAAGTGGAGAAGATATTCCAAGCCCATAAGTTGAAAGTGAGGACACACACAGCTTCCTCGCGGTATACTACCCCCAGCTTTTGATCAATCTTTAACTATAATCTGTAGTGGAATGAATGTGTTGTGCCAAAACTGAGAGAAAGAATGAAGATCCTTTTGGTAACATGTCACGAGCATTAAGCTTAGATTCCAAGTCAAAGCCTTGTACTTCCATATTATATGTGGCTATTACATGCACTTTATCGTATTTACGTCTTTCGTCTATTGTGTTGTATGTGACAGAATGGGAACTCAAGATTGTTCTGATTACAAATTTATTGTATCAACTCGTGCGACATAGAAAGAGAGAGAGAAGAAAAGTCGGAGAAACTTTGCTGGGCTAAGAAATAGGGAAAGATGTCAGATCACAATTGAGTTTTCCAATCACCCTTTTCTTTTCCTGGTAATGTATGGTCGAGTCGAGATTGGCTCTTTACTCTGGTCCATGTGAGACAGAGAGAAAGTAAGCTTTGTTTACTGATAAGGCTAGTTTCTACCTCAACTACTGGGTCACTCATGGTCTCTTTTTTTGCTGCCAGTGAATTTCCTAGAAATGATTCTAAGGGGGAATTGTGCTGAGTTTACGGAATTTTGTTGTCCACAAATACTTTGTTGGATGACTCGTTTCCATATGTTGAAAAGAAATAAAAAAAAATTGCTCTTAGAATTTCGAATAACAAATATTATGCTTCACTTAAATAAAAATTATATTCTACTATAATGAATGCAGCATAAAATCTCATAATTGACTTTCACTTTTTTTCAGACCCCTCCTGCTGTGAAAGCTTTAAAGCAGCGCCAGAAAGAACTCCAAAACGCCTCCTTGTACGAGGTTGCCAAAATGCGAGATCTTGCAAATGCTAAAGAGAGTATCAACAACAATAATAATAACAATAGCACAAACAATAATAATAATAACAACAACAATACAACCAACAATAATTTGAGGAACGGTCAAGTCAGATCGCCATCTCCACCAATGCTGCCCACCGGGTCCAATCAGCAGTGCCTGCCTGTTTCCCATCCCAACGCAAACTGTCCTGGCTCTGGAAATTCAATGATGATGGGTCCCAATATTCACCAGATGCAACAGCTGATACAACAACAACTCCTCACCCCCGCCCAGTTGCAATCTTTAATGCAGCAGCAGTCGATCCTTTTCCAGCATCAAGTAATAACTTACTACTCAAAGAATATTATATTTTGTCTCATGAATTTTCCACATGTTTCCTAAAATAATGAAATGGCTTCAATATTTCCATCTTTCATTTACTTTTTCAGCAACAGCATCAATTAGTCGAAATAGGGCGAAAACAATTAGAACAGGCGCTCCAAAATTTACAAGAGCAGCTACAGGTACTATTATCATAAATGTTGAATAAAACCGCTTTAAAATATGGTCTAAAATTTATGTATTTGTTCCTTCGTTGTTGCATGCACGCATTGATTGTGCATCTTTTGGCTAATTGCCTACCGATGATTCTAATCTTTATTCATTTTCAATGATCCCTTTTTCTAGCTGAATCTTTTACAGCAATCCCATTTAATCCAAAACGGTGATAAGAAAAAATCCTCAGGTGCTTTGCAACAGTTAGCAGCTCAGCAGCATCAGCTCATGCAGCAGTTGCAATTAACCCAACGTCAGTATATTATCCAACAAGGACTGAGTCTTCCAGGTGCCCTGATGCCTGGCGGGGCAAGTGGAAATGCTGCTGAACGAGAAAGAGTTGAACGAGGTGGTAAGTTGAAATTCATTTTTAAATTCCTTGTCACAAACTTTAACCCACCATTTGACATAACTGCATTTTAATTACTGGAAACTCTCAACTCTCATCATTATGTATTAGTTTTAAGACAACTTTCCTTGAGCTAAAATCAAAATCATCAAGATATGACATGGCCGGTTTTTTTGGTAGCAAACTCTTGTAAAAAAAGAAATAGGTTTTGGGAAAGAGGCCGCAGGAAATCACTCATTTTCATTTGGAAGCTGTGAAATTCAACGGTTTCTTTTTCATAAGTGGGAGTAGTCATAAGTGAGATGCGTTTCCGTCGTTCCCAACCTTTCCCCATAAGCGTCCCACCGAGTTGAGTAATTGCATTTCTCAGTCAAAAACCTTTGCATTGCGGCCGTCTAATTGCCGAAAAAACACTTTCACTCATGAAATAATCCAAAGTTTTTGATGTTGTCACTACTCGCTTGATTTTCTCATCATCTTGTAAGGATTGGTTTTGCTATATGTCAACATCAGCCCCATTTTTTGACGCGGTTAGGTTTACACGCCTTGTTTGAAGAAATTTCAGTAAAAGCCCATTTGAGTTAACTAAACTTCATTGCCGTCGTCATACATTGGAATTCCTGGAAGTTTGCATTTATCATTGATTAATATTGAGCTTATACATACTTTCACCATTTCCATTCCACAGGACTCTCTGAAAGAGAAAGGGAGGATGATCGAATTCCAGGCCATTGGAAAGAAGGACAGGAGCCTCCAATGAATGCTGCAGGACTGATAGAACTTCATCATCAAAATGGTTCCAGCCCCAAACACGTTCCAAATGGTATGAGCCAAAAAAAAGTCACTGTAATGCAAATACAATGCTATGGTATAAGTACACAGTCCAATGATTTTTTTTTTACTTTTTATTTCAAACAAATTGAAAGTCTAAATCGAAACTGTGTGCATGTATAAGTATTTCATGGAGATTTTTAACGTATGTATGTAATTTAATGCGTTGTTCAGGTCTCTTTGGTGGAAGCGGAATGCCAGGTCGACGTGAAAGTGTGAATGGAATGTGTGGCGACAGTGATAAAGGGGAGCCTATAGAGAAATCAATTAACCAACAGCACCCACTATACGGACATGGGGTTTGTAAATGGCCCGGATGTGAATCAGTATGCGAAGAATTCTCCTCATTTCTCAAGTAATGAGAATTATTTTCCTACATTTTTTACTATCTATATAGATAACTCTTCTCTTATAGTAATTATAGTATGTGTGTGAGCTGAGCAATGCAGTAGCTTCCCGTTGACAGGTAATTATTAGGTACAGTAGAAATAAGGTGAAACTCTGCAAAAAAAACAAGGGTAACTGTTTTCAGTTTCACTCTTGCGTGTTCAAAGGAGCAACCCTTTTAATTCACTCCGTCATGGGTTGCAATGGAAACCAACGCACATAACCAAATAATACATTTCCAATAGTAAATTAATGCAAAGGTAGCTTGAGCTTAAGTATAGATTGAATTGATGATGGTGGATGGAAACAATGAAAAAAAATGCGAATGCTTTCTTACAAGTAAGCACTGTGGTTTGTTTTAGCGATAAACCCCTTTTTATGTCTTCTTGACGTTTTCCCCATTGTGTGCTGCTCCCTCTTTTTAATCGATGAACTGAAACAACCATATTTTTCTTTTCGGTTTAGGACTCTTGAGTACTGTCAAGATCATTTTCTTAAAACCAGATTGAACCTCGATTGTCTTGGTGTAGAGTCCCATTTAAAATTTCTCTATGCGTCGTGAAACGTATGTACATGTATGTATGTATGTAACCCACGAGGAGAAAAGAAATGCAAAAGAAGGGCAGAAAAAAAGTTTTCTAATTATTTTCCATTTGAAGTTAATGGAATTTCCACATGAAGAGTGATAAATATCCAGTGTGCAACTCTGATTGACGGGACATTAAGGGAGCACAGTACTGATTTATTTTATAGAGAAAAAAGACTGAATACATTCAGTGGTTTTTTCATTGTATTTTTTCATGAGAAAAACCATACCATCCAACCAACCTATTGTTACAGATTAAGAGAAAAGAAAAAAGGGGGGAAGTGTTTAAGTGATAGAAGTCGTGATTTTATTTCCGTTCTTTGTGCATTCTTTCTCCTGTTGGGTTATCCCATTGGAATAGTACATTAAACTTGTAAAATCAAAAGTAATGATGTTGATGTGGTTGACTTTTTCTAATAGGATCTACATATAGTTCTGAACAAGTATAATATACGGAATAAATAGTTTGAGCTCAGTGATGCAATTTCCTTTTTTTCTAATGTGTTACAGACATTTAAACACAGAGCACACCCTAGATGATAGATCTACAGCCCAAGCTCGAGTTCAAATGCAAGTAGTATCACAGTTAGAGCTTCAATTGGCTAAAGAGCGGGATAGATTACAGGCAATGATGCAGCATCTTCATATGAACAAACAACAGAACATGGCTCATAGTCCAATGAGTGGTGGTGGTGGCGGCGGTGGCATGATGAGACCGGAATCACCAAAAAATCCTCCCCCGGGGGTGAATGAACATGTGAGTCCACAAATAAATCCTAGATGAATTAAACCTTCTTCTCCTGAACTGGCTTCTAGCCTACCTTTCTGCTAAAAGTTTTGTTTTGGCCCTCAGAACCCGAATTGTCATGGAGTCCCCGTGTCCACAAATGGGAATAATCCGTTGTGTGGCCCACCAAAAAGTCATGTCGGCGCTCCTGGCGGAAATGGTCCTTTGGGCCAGATGCCTATCAACCCTAATTTGTTGCTCCCTGGGCTGTCACCTTCTGGATTAGTGTCTGCAGCGGCAGCAGCTGCAGCCGCGGCAGCTGTCGGAGGTCGGTCGCCTGGAATTTTGCAGCCCCCTACACCGAATATGACAGGACCTGTTAGACGTCGTGTTAGTGATAAAGCATCTCTTCCACTATCAGGAGGTGAGTCAAGAATTCCTTGTCACTTTCACAAATATAACACCTGGTGTGAATAGATCTCCTCGGAGACTTTCTACACTTGTTGTCGTCTACCCCATTTTGCAAACAACTTACAATATCCCCTTTTTTGCAACTACAAACTGGGCACGATAACAATTAGATTTTTATGAAGTAATTGAAGTGTGTAAAAATATATATGTGTTTCCTATTACGGGTTCTTCATGTCAATTGTATTTCTTTTTAACGCTGCTGACTGTCTGATAGGCCTTCCCTACTTGCTGGAGAGAGCAGGACTAGATGTGCAGCAAGGTGAGGACTCTTACTTATCCCTGCACAATTATTCACAGTTGCACACTCACGTTCATCAGTTGACCAAGATGAATAATGGTGAATAAAATAATTGCGAACACTCACAGAGCACAGCTTAAAATATCAAAATCGTTAATAGATTTCCGAAGCACCAATATTTTTTGATCACATTGCATAAATGAATTATGAACATAATTTCAGTTGATTATTTAAGTTGATTACACGTCATACAATACAGATAGTCCAGCATTGATATTAAGTATCCTAGTCCTTAAAATGGATGCGTAAATGTTGTATCATTAGCTGTATAAGATGATTCAGGATGATTTAGATTGTATCTTTCAATTATTTCTGGTCTGCCGCACCATTGTGCTTTAACCAGCAGCTAGAAACCTGGTAGTAATACTACCTTTCGTTGAAGTCATCAATCATGATCCCCCTCTCCTTCATTATTCCTCCATGGAAAAGAGTTAAAGGAAAAGAAGAAAGCATTTCTTTTGCTACTACCACTGCTTCTCCCTATATGTTTAAAGATTCTGCATGGTTCTTATAAAGAAAGTTTTAGGTTTTATTTCAGCAACCGCTACTTTTCCTTCTACTCACTTATACTTCAAGTGAAATATAACGGGAAGAAAGTGAAGAAAAGTAACCATATTTACTCATGATTCATGATTAAATTATTTAATTTCCATTCTCAAAGACAAGCACTTATGGGTTTGTAATTGGTTGGCATTAAAACTGTTGTCTTTCATCATCTCCTTAGCATCATCATCATCATCATCCTTTTCCTCTCTTTCTTATTCTTCATCTCCTTTTGACATCCCACTTTTGTTGCAATAGAAGAGATAAAACAATTCAAAAAGTAAATCATTCGCCCTCAAACATGAGCAAAAGTAGTAACCACCGGAACATTCCAAGGTAGAGAAAATGAAAATAAGAATGGTGGCAGAACTAGCAGAAAAGAGATGGGAAAGAATATTACTCAAATATCCTTGTTTTTACGGGTTCTTGACTGACGATCTGCAACCAAAACCAGTCTGTTCTGTTTCTTACGTCAGCAGGCAGACACAAGAAGAAGATGGTATGGACTGCCCATTAAAAAAGGGGTATATTTTCAGAACTATTCAACCGGTTTTTGTGTACAATATGGTGAATAAATATGAGCTATTGCCATACATACCATACGATACCCGTTAACTGGTGGGAATGCTTGGTAGATAAAATTTGAAGAAAGTAATGAAAAGGCCTTGGACGATAGGGGAATAAAGAAAATAATTCAAGTAGTAAATAGGAAACCACACTTTTCCACCACTCTTCTTTTGCCTTTCGTCTAATAACGTTTACACTCTTCTCTTATGTATTTACGTCTGTATATAGTCAACCAAGTCTTTTGTAAATCAGAGTAGTTTGAGCATAGTGTATGATAATTAGTTTAGAGAGCACATGATTCCCTCTCTGTAACATGAGATGAGAACAATATGATGAGGGCAAATTAGCAGGCTTTATGCTTCCACGATGATAACAAGAAGACGAGGAGGGTAGGAAGGCAGACACACACAAGTTCATTTTTATGCATCATGATATAGCTGTTAATTTTACCCAAAAGATTTTTAGTAGCGTTTGGTTCCACTGTGTACTGGAGGACTGAATCATGCTTATAATACAGCACATCATCTTTTATATCCTGATTGTGTCTCCCTTGTTTTTTTCCTTCCTACCACTTTACTCGCTTGACCACGCCAATCACCCAGCAATACTTTGTCCGAGAACCAAACATTTTCCTCAAGGAAACAAAGTTAATGACACCCCGCTCGGAGGGAAATCAAGTTTGGATTAATTACTACCTAGAGAGATTACCCAAATGATATGGGGAAAGCAGTCATGTGTGTGCACTCAAGTATTTTGTAAGATAACGGGAGTAATATTTAGGGAATGGTTTGGCTTGGCTTGGCATGGCATGATGTTAAGAAAAGTGCTACTTTAAGTTGTGTACGATTGAAAGTAATAGGAAACCAAGGATTGACCAAGCGCAAACTTCGACTAAACTTTGAGGTAAGAGTCCCACTTCACACACGGACTCTTTTCCCTAGAACACCTGTATTCCTTCCAAGTTTCTCTCTAAAAAGTTAGAATTTGAGGGAAAAATAAGTGTTGTTCTTCTTCATATCTAATTATGACTCGATATTTTGACTTAAGTCTTAAACGTGCCCATTGTAATCACGGGAGAGAGAAAAGTTTAGTGCTTTTATAAACTACTTGATACTTTTGGTGGCATATGAGAAGGTGTGGTGAGCTCATCAGCCTTCCTCTCCAAAGGTGCACTTGTACACTTTTTGTGTCTAGGAATGGGATACGATGCATGCAAGATACAAGACAAGAAAAATGTATACTGTGTGGTGTTGGTATTGATAAAGAAAAGAAGAGGAGCATTTTGTTAGGAGCTATTAAGTCTTTGCATGAAGCCCAAACCACACGGAACCAACCCACCAAAAACCGGTGTTTAAAAGAGGGTGGAAAAACAGTGGTGGAAACCACACACGTACAAACATCCTTTTTCGTAAAATTTCTTGTACCAAACTACATTCTGGATTACACACATATATATATATATTGTAGATAGGAGGGAAAGTGTAAGTAAACTGTGTATCTTTTCAAAACTTTTTGTTAGAAGAGGACAGTCATATTAAAATGTAGTTGCTTGGAGGAAAGCAGGAAATGAGTTGAGCGTGTGTATATGTGTATGTGAGATGCTTTGGTATGGTGGTACACAACGTGTTTGGCCAACATCTGCGATGCTATCAGTCGGTTGTTAATTACAACTGATGTGTGGAAGTTGCTCCAAGTTTAATGACTTCATCAAGATCTGAAAACTCTTTGGCATCCAGGCTGTCATTAAGCTAAATGAAAGACACTTGAAAGCCACGCGCTTGGGAACTTTAAAGAAATTAGAGCAAATTATGCAATTCAGGTATTGCATTTCATTGCTCATACTCTTTTTCTTCTGCTCCTGCTACTCCTCCTCCTCATTCTTCTTCTTCCCTTTCTCATTTTCATCCTTGTTCCTCGTCATCTTCTTAAACAATCCCTTTTGCTTATGAGAGAGAGCTGCTGACGAAAGCAGTGGGAAGCTACATGAAGAAAATACTACAACGACTTATTTCCATCCCACTTTCTTCTTCTGCTTTGTATCTCAAGTCATCACATTAATTGTAAGACACAAACTACAGGCAAAAGGCAGAATTAAAAGTCAAAAATAAAGAAGAGAGGGTTGGATCTGATAGACAGAGGATAGTAATGAAATTTACCTTCATCAAAAACTCTCTCCAACTTACTCATTTCTTGTCCATGCCAGTGACTGGCTTTTACGAGCATTGTTTCGTGGTTTCATTATCTAAAAGGATCTGCATAATGATCCTACTCATTTATGAAAGAAATCATGCAGCCAGTTACAAATTCATGGAGAAAATCAGGTGCCAACATTTTGCCAAAGTATTGGAGCCCAAATGATGCCAGATTTCTCAAAAGATAACATTGAACTATTTCAGAGGCTAATGTAAATAAACCAAAAATATATATATGCATGTATCTGTAGGCTCTCATCAGTAATTCATCGTACCTATAGATACTTACAGTAAAAATAAGTACATATAAAGTGTCGAGTGCTTTATTTTCTTCTTCTTCACGTTATTGGTAGAAAAACAGCTATTGTAATATACACACCAACTAATTACTTGAGTGAAGGTAGTATAGCGTGTCTCCAAATAACCTTGAAGAATTAAGAAGCATCTCAGCCAGCAACCAATTTCATTTCCTAATGATACTGACTTCATCTCGTTTCCTTTATCACGCCCCATTCCACGTCATGTGTGTGTGTTTGTGTGTGTGTGTGTTGATTTTATGGGAAGGAAATTTGGAGAGAGGGGCATACTGCATAATATTCATTGCTTTCTCCGATGATGTTCACACTTTGCAGTTTTTCTTACCCAAATCAGTTTTCATCTTCACAATATCACTTAAGTGCTTCACTACCTATTGGAAAATGACTTGGGGAAAAATGTTTGATCAACTTTAATATCTCAACGTGTGTTGATGCTATGCAGTTCATGCCAGAGTTTAGGTAGAGGGACTGACCATATAAGTAAAGGGAAAGGAGGCAATCTGATACATGACACATCATCTTTGAGCTCATACCTTTTGCGTAGCAATTTTCCTGTCAGAATTTCTCCATTCATATCATGTATGCAAGGGGGGAATGTGTGAGGCAAGAAATATTGATAGACGTTTTTTTTATAACAAAGTACATGTTTCAAACTTCTGTTGCATCCATATATATAATGCGTTGAACGTGGAGTGTTTGCTTACTTGCGTCTGTTGCGCCTGTTATACATTAAACCCGTTCTACCATCATCATCATCTCAACTTCTTATTGCAACTCGAAAGAGGGTTGAGTGGTAACAATGCTATTGCACAATAAGAAATGTCGATTCCTAAGCTAAAGAGCGTATTTACTACCCATTTCGTAGTCTTACGATCATGGAACAAAAAAATGATGTAGGAATATCTGAGAACCATGAATGTGAATTCTTTAACGAGCTTTTCCCAAGGATTCCTAACCATAATGGACTTGTAATGCTGTCATTTTCCCCAAAGAAGATCCGTAGAAAAATGTCTAGGATTTGAGGTAATGGCTCAACCGTAGCATTTGCAAATAATTTACTCTGGACGTTTGATGCATAAAAATTCCTTATTATCTTCGTTTTGCCTCTTCAATTACCATCTTACTCAAGATTTTTTCTCTTCCTTCAGCAGAAAAAAACTGCTGTGTGGTAATGTTACATCTCCCCAAAAAAAGAAGAGGAGAGAGCAGGGAGAAAGAGAGGCAGTTAACAGCCACTACTTTGCTACTCTGTAATGTCTCTGTGTGTGTGTTATGCAGCAAAGCAATAAGCAATCGAGCTAAATTGTTGTAACACATATAACATTAATTCGACTCTAACTATTACCACTAAAACAGCAGTATCACTCCATGTACACCACCATTCATATTCATGCCATCTAAATTATTATTTCAACCACCTCATATAAGTTTTGCATCTTTTGTACCTATCCCTATATACCTCGTACACTTATTGTTAGATGGAATGTGTTTTTTTTCTTGCGTGGCTTGGCATAGTTAAAAAGGATGGCGTCGTTGTATGCATTCCTTATAATTTGAGATGTGGAGCTGCACTAAAAATCAAATTTTAGAAGCGACAGTTTTTTCTGCCAAACCATAACACTTACATGCTCACTTGTTTTTATCCCGTTAAAAAAAGTTTCCCAAATACATATTTTTTACGTTACTTGATTTAGTATAAGTATATATGTATATGGTCTTTATTGTCTGTACCACCGTAAGTATATTAATGACCACGGTACACAAAAATTGAAGGGAAGGCAGACACTATCCTTTCTATCAATGGCAGTTAAGCTGAGTGAGTGGTAAAACAGGAAAAATAGGAGGCTCAGAGCGACAATTTACTTGTTAAGGGTTTTAAATACTTTTCATTATTGTTACTAAAACAACAGAGGAACAAAAGTTTTCCACTCTTCCCATTTTTTTACATATATATAACTGCTGCTTCCCTCACTGGAACAAGGGAAGGTAGCACATATACATAATATGTATGTGTACATTTAGGGAAAAAAGTTTCGTCAGTAAGCAAGACTTATTTCTCCCCTATGTATGCATCATGGACGTACTCAAGGGTGATTTGGAACGTGAGAATAGAAAGGGAGAGAGAGAGAGAAAGCAAAGATTGCACTTTTTTGATTTTATATGTTTACTACCCCATTTCGTTTCTACCTCCTATTCATAAATGAGTTATACAACGGCACGATAAAAACTAAGTAGTAAAACCTTAGGCAAGAAAAAAAGTAGGGAAAACATGATCTTTCTCCCTCTCTCTCTTTAACTAACTTGTCTCTTATCCTTTATGTATCACAAGCCAATATACGGCTCATCAATAGTAATGAGCTCGAAACTTTTTTATTTTTCCCTACCCCCAACGGTATTCTTATCATGAGAGTAAATTTATTTGAGGAAATGTGTATGCAATTATTATTATGGTCTTCTAACAACGATACAATCATGAAAATGGTGCTAGTATGTATATCATCATCTTATACGACATGAATTTTAATTGGTAAATAGAAAACAACATAAATTACAATTGGTGAAATATATTTAATACCAACTTGTATAAATTTTCCGTTATTTATTTCAAAACCTACGTTGTGGCAATGTACTTATCATTCCGTTTTCCACAACTTGCTAGCGGGATGCGTGTAGTAACAATTAAAACTAGACTTTTTGGTGTTCACAGAAATCCAGAGAAATCGAGAATTTTATAAATCTGCTGATGTAAGGCCACCGTTCACCTATGCTTCCCTAATCAGACAGGTATGTTTATATTTTTCAGTGTATTAACTTTACTTTACAAACTATTTACAGCTTCACCCTCTATCTTGTTGCTCTCAACTTGTGCAAGATACTTTATTTAGCTCATAACATCATTTTGTGAAATTCAAGTCAATGTCCCATTTTGTTCACTAACGACAGCAATAACAGTTGTTAAATCCTCTTTTTATAGGCAATCATTGAATCCCCAGACAAGCAACTCACGCTAAATGAGATTTACAACTGGTTCCAAAATACCTTTTGTTACTTCCGGAGGAACGCTGCAACATGGAAGGTAACCCATTATAATAGTGGACAGAAACCTGATGACAAAAAAAATAAACGCAAAAAAATACGTAATTTTTATGGACTATCAAAAAACTTTGCTCAGCAAGATTCCATGATGACATCATGGTTTATCTAAATGAATGCACACAAAACACTTTCGCCAACAGTCAACTACGGATTGGAACGTGGGACGATGACTAGAGATATCTATAAAGAATTGTGTGTGAATGATACTGAATGGAAAAAGAGAGAGAAAGTTGTATAGCTCAAGATTTCGTTGTTATATGTTTTTTTTGAGGATGGGACACATTCATGTGTAAATTTTATCATAAAGCTTAAGTAACTATTTGTAAGGGGTTTGCGCCAGAGTTATGCATAATGTAAGGGAAGATCCGATGCCGTATACATTCTTAATTTTGTTAGCAGAACAATACAATCATCATCTCTTAAGTAAGCTTTTGGCAGGGAATTTTCAAGTCTCAGTCGGTGAGTCTGATATGTTAATAAATACACGATGAAGGTGATTATGATTCGAAATATATAGATATATATGTATTATTTGTATGATGATGATGATGCCTTGGAAAAAGGAAGATTGTTTGCTTTTACTTCGACTGCTTCTTAAGATTAAGGCAGGAGTCTTAGACAATATTGACACTGTGAATGTGTAAACACCTGACACTGTTTACTCAAAAATGCAACCAATATATATGCAAATGTCTATGAATAATGGAGTGCTCTCCTATGCGTGAGATTCAAGAAGCCGAGTATTTTATTTGGTAGTCGAAGTAAGTACAACAAGAGAAGCAGAAGGAGTAAGTAATACCATATGTAGGAGTACGGAGAGAAAAAGAATGGCAAACAGTTTATACAAAACTATTGTACTTAACGGCTTCACCAGTCGGTTAGAATTTTGGGAGAGCACACATACATACACACACACTCATACACAAGCAGAGAAACTTACTCCTTCGCTTGAGCTGATCCACATTTAGTCGCAGGTTTATCAAAGTAAGTTTTCACTACATCTTGCTGGGATTCCCAACATCACACACAAAAGGCAACTGCTGCCGTATCACATCTTGGTGGCTCTATCAAACAAACGAGAACTGTAGGAACTAGGCAGGCTCTCGAGAGTAAACTGCCATCAAGTCCGAAAAGAAAAGAAGAACAGAGAGAGAGAGAGCGACCAAAAGTCGTTTTTAATATTTATCGAGATCTCTTTTGTTATTCCTACTTACTTTTCTTCTCGTCCAATTCTCTTCGGTTTTCTGTGAGAACACTGAATACTGAAATAGCAAAAACGAAAATAGAAGGATGTTGATGGTTTACTCACTCATATTATGCTCTTTTCAGGCAGGAGAGAGTAGTTCGTTTGAGTGTATATAGAAAGGAAAGAAAGGTTTACAATAATATGATAACACAGATTATATACATGGGAATGGGATATAGCGATGTATGAATTTCAGGTAAATAAAGTTTTCAAAATACATTTTATTTTGTAAAATTCTTCATTTATCGAGTTAGCTACACACACATAGTAGGTTAAAAGCTGTTGTTATATTCGAAGTTATTAGTTTGTGGTAATATATCCTTGGTCATTCATTTGTAAATTTGTCTACGGTAGTAAAATGAGTTTACATTTCGTGAATGATAATGGTGACGTATTGCGTCATCATTGACTTTCTCCTTAATCATAATTTGCACACACACACACTTACTCTCAGTTATCATCTTGGCTAGTCCCATGTTCCAGTTCTGTAGCTGACGTTGACAACCTGTTAAGCAAGTTCAGATTCGGAAATGAATTTTAAACAAATCTTGTAAATATTTATCATAATCCGTATACGATATTATTATCATGGTAAAGTTAAGCTAAAAAAACTTTCGTGATATTATTTATGCCGCTGATAAGATTTATAGCAAGCGTAAAAAGTATACATAGCTGTAAGCACAAAGCATTTGTTTAAAAAATTCTATTTGCAAAAAAATAATTCCCAAAGCGGGGTGCTTCGGCTAAATTATTATATAATATTTTTAAATGCAACGAAAATAATTTTTAATCGGCAGCTGTAATTTTCTGACCGATTGGCCGAAACTTAGATTTTAGAAGTTGGTACCATTAGTGCAATTTTTTGAGTGAGTTACCATTGCAACCGTTTTCCTTTTGTTTGATTTTTCTTTATGAAAAGCATAAGTACAAATATTCGTAATGTCGCTATAGTAATTTAGTAGCTGTAGTACTATTTATTTAGTATAACATGATGTTTCTGGACAATGCAGCAAATGAATTTAAGTATTATTATTATGAATCTGTTTGAGTTGTAAGTACATACATGAACGAGTACGAATAGTGAAAACTGAAAAAGGATACTGAAGACGAAACATTATTCAGTTTTTTGATGCTGTGTTGATGAAGTTGGCAGATCTTTTTTGGACTTTCTCTTTCATAGTTTACAACTGGCAACTTTTTAATGACGTGATTTTTTTTTGAAGAAAGAGAGAAAAACAAAAACAACCGTCCGTTTTAAGTGACAATGAAACCCGTTTTGCGTTTTGTATTGCTTTATCCAGTGTGTGTATTATGATTTTGTATAGAATGCAGTGCGACACAACCTGTCGCTGCACAAATGTTTCATGCGAGTGGAGAACGTCAAAGGTGCAGTTTGGACGGTGGATGAAGTGGAATTTTACAAGCGCCGTCCACAACGGTGCAGTACAGGGTATGTATGAGAGGCCGATTGTTAAATGGTCCTCTGACATTGTAAAAAAATGTCATGCGACTCTGCTACCACTACTTACTACTACTTCTACTCATCTCTCTATCTTTTTTCCAAAATTTTTGAATCTTTCTCTGCATCTAAACTACTTATAATATACTTGCTCCAAAATACTTGTGACTTGTGCTTCAATTTTTTAAATACATCCTCCTCTTCTTACAGTTTTTACAATCTTTAACTACTTTTTGAAATTCTCTTTACTATTCTATTTACTCAACTTTTTAATCTTTTGCTACATTGCCGATATGTTATCCTTACATCTTCTTGTACACTATAATCATAATTACCTGTCTGTGTCACACACACATGTTATGTGTGTGTGTAAAATAATGGCAGGCCACTCTGTGCCAATTTGACAGCTGCAGTGAAAAATTGTACAGAAAGTACTGTTTGTTGTTACTTTTTAGAAGATGTTCAGATTTAATGTTTTTAAATACGCTTGAGTAATGGCAGCTTTTGCTTAGATTTGCTTGTAATATTAGAAGTTGCAATCTTGTTCCATTTTTAACATGACGAAGATTGCAAAGACTGCAGTAGAAATTTAGAATGCTTTTGCATTTAGGACTATGCATGGAGTCCGAATGTTTTGAGTCGGGCAAAGAGTCATCCTCCTCTGTGCGAGGACAACCCGGGGTGCACTAAAGGGCATCATAAATCAAATGCACGGGTAAAAGACTAGTTTTTAGATAGTTTTTGAGAAAAAAATGCTCAGACAGAATTACCAAAATTCCACCATTTTGTACATGAATCTTCAATTGTACAGGTAAACCCATTTTTAGAACTTATTGGCAAAGTCTTATTTTTCACGATGGTTTTGAAGCATACAAATTTGGTAATAAGTTTTGCACTCAGAAATGAATAAGACGTTCATTTAAACCAGGAGACCTTCGTGTTGGACATTCACATTTTATTACAATTCTTTCTTCATTCTAAATTGGTCAATGTCAATGTGTCTTATTGTATTTTCACCCTCTTCTCTTTCTTCGTTATTCTTAATAAGTGTTTACCTTTTTACCAACCCCCTTCACAACTACTTTTACTATGTCTGCTCCTCTCTTTGTTGTGCTCTCTTTCTATGTCTTTTGATGGTATGTGTACACAGAATGCCATCCGCACCAATCTCTCCCTGCACAAGTGTTTCCAACGGTATGAAGATGACTTCGGATCTTTTTGGATGGTGGATGATGCCGAGTTCGTCAAACGACGGCATTTGTCACGAGGTCGTCCTAGGAAATATGACCCAACCCCATCACCATCTCCATCATCCCACCATCCATCTGCACAGTAAGCACATCCGATTGCATTCTGAGCAAAAGCACTAGAGTTCAATAAGAAATTTTAGTTGTGTGGAATACAGGATTTTCTAATGAGCCCTGATTGTCAATATAGTTTTAGGGTTTTTGGCATTCCTTTATATTTTTTCATAAGTTGAATAGGTTAACGGTACATTACATTTTTCAACCGTTTTGGTTTAAAAAAATTGTGATTCATATCTGGAAATTGTTTACTATTTTATGAGTCATAATACATAATACAAGTTCTTATACGTGTTGCATAACAGCATCACTGAAATAGAAAGTTTTGTACTTTACTGTCTTCATCCTTGAGTTTGAGGATGATGGACATGGGATTAGGAATGTATTCGTAAATAAGTTTAATGTCACCCTTGTGTGTCATCCTTCAGTGAATTATTATTTTTTGCATATAACCATATACTTGCAGGATAGCGATTAGAGTGTATATCTATCTACCCTAGCGTTCATCTACAGTTTCAACCGTGCAAATCCAAGCAAGATCAAAGGTTGAGCTTTTGCCAAAGTCTACTTTTTTGAGATTTTCTCTCTTTTTACTCACTTTTTCTCATCGTCCTTTTTACTCTTTTTGGCACTATTTTTGTCATTTTTACAATTCTATTCTTGTAAGCATTTGATGGACTTCAGTGAACCAAGTGATCACCATACTTTCTTTTTTCCGTTTAACTTTCATGTCTCTTACTCCTGTCTCTTTCAAATATATATATATATATTATCACATCGTCTCGGTCAAGGTCTAGAAAGACTATAAGTCAGCTTCGCTGGTGCAGAATTAACCATGAGCCATGCTTTGGGGATGCAGGTCTATATAGGACAGTAATTACCAGGTATTTATGTGATCACTTGGGGAAAGGAAGTCAGCATGGTCACTTTTCCAATCCTAAATATTTTAAAGGAGTAAAGTATTTTATCACAAAATTTAGTCAAGTTTCAAAAAAAGGAAATGGAAAAGTGACTTAAACGGTCGCTTCGCAAATTTGTACCTTATTCTCTCGTAAATTCGCGTATCGTGACGTGTGTACCAATACCATTTTTTGGTCCAGTGCTAGTTGTGTACTCTCAAATAAAAATGGTAATGTTTATGTAGGAGTGAAAAATGTATTTTGAATATATATCTTTTTTATATCTCTTCTCCTCTTTTATATTCGTAAAATATATGTATTTTTACACTTTTTCCGCTTCAAATTTTCCCTTCTCTACTTATAATATTTATAATACATTTTAAACATTTTACAAATCTCTCAAATTTAAATAATTTTTCATGTCTCTCTACCCGCATTTGTCTCACTAGCACACGCCATTTTTTCTCTTACAGTTCACTTTTTCTAAATACCTTTGCTTCTAATTTAAAAGAAAATGTTGACTAATCTCAAATTGTAACATGAAGTATTTGTATAAACGCTTACAGGGGAATGCAATCCAAGAGCCCTACTCTAACTCAGAGTCCGACTTTGTATGGTGAAGCAATCAACGCCAGTTTACAGGTACAAAATATAAACCATCATTGGTAATTCTAAATACGACGGAAATGGAAATGTATTTAATTAAAATGACCTGTACCCCCACCAACCAATAGGCTGCTCTTGCAGACAACAGTTTGCCGTATGGCTCAGTAAACGCTGGAAGTGTGAGTCCAGATCAGGCTCCGATGTCTCCACTTGATGCAAGGTAATTGTCATTATCTGACGCATAATAAGTTTACACATGTAAATTACATAATATATTATGTTTCTGTGGTGTGTGTCCAAATACAAGTTTTTTCTAAAATTTTTGTATTAAAGAGTTTGGGAATTTCACCATAGGTCGTTAAGAGGAAGTCCTGGTGGATTGAAGCACGAAAGTACAAGTCCGATTGCAAATGGTATGCATCACAGCCATTTAGGAGGATGCTCGGAAAGGGGTGGACTCAGTGCCCAAATGAAGAGGGAAATGGACATGGGTGAAATGAGTGGTAGCTATGGAGTCTCTTCTGATGGTGAATCAATTGGTCGAGATGACCATGACGATCTCTTGATGGATAAGCATGAGGATCTTGCAGAAGACCTTTCCTTCACCTCTTCATCCCACACGACTGCCGATTCCAGTCGACTGGACCAATAGTCTCAAGCTAGCAAATATTATCGGTTTAAATAATTAGATACCACTCTTTCGAAAATTCATTCCAGAGAAAAAGAAACAACAAAGTACTAGCGTAATAATATATATTGTATGTATGTTTAAGTTTTTTAGTAAAAAAATTGTTGTTTGCTCCAATCATTACGGTAAATAATGGCCGCGATAAATATACTAAGGGATACTATGACGTTCAGCAAACTTATTATAAAAACGTACATCCAAAACCAACCCAATATATGATAGCATTTTATGTTGCCTGTGACGTTGTGACGAAGATACTCGCTCTCCAGTTATGATGATGAGTGGTACAACTACAATCTCTATGAAATTGTGTTGTAACCTAGACAATTTTATTAACGATTATTATTCACTAGCAAGCTAGATAGGTTTGTTAGTTACGAACTCTGCCAATTTTTATCCTGGTTGTAACTCATCAATTTGCATTGTATCCATTTCCCCCCAATTAAAAGTGAACAAACAAATATGCACTGCTCATTGTTACTGTGCAGCATATAGGCAACGTATATACCAGCAATGGTTAAACTAACTTATCATGATCTCCGAAACTTGTTTTTTGAATACTTGATGATGAAACCCACATATTATATGTATACAAAAAATTCACTGTTTCTTACTAGCATCTATATAAACGTAAATATTCTAGGAGATTTCGAAATAAGTTTCAATTTAGGCAAAGAGAAAGGATCATACACCACATTTTTCAAGTAAATATGTGAATTAGGTAACTTAAGGAACGTATTTATCTTACTGCAATATATTCAATATTATGAACAAATATTTACATAATGAATTTGTTTAACACGATTTTAGACGAGGTAGAAAAGTCATAAGTATTGTTGTTGATCCTGTGTAAAAACTAGAATGTTGTAGATATCCATCAAGATAATCAGTTACTGCTTACCAACATGATTTATATCTAAATACTAACCAACCGTTAAGTTTACCGTCAAAATTTTGATAACGGAAATTAAAATGTATGAAATGCACGTATCATGAAATTATTTGAAAAGGGAAAGCAAAACACGAGGGAGGAAAAATGAACAAGTAAAAAACTAAAAACTGCGGCGCCGTGTAAAAAAATTCCTTCATCACTAATAAGATAGAAAAGTTTTTGAGAATCTGATTGGAAATTTTATGAAAATAATCTAACGAATGATATGACTAAATAAGTTAGGTTGGAATAAGGATTAATGCAATTGTACCATTGATGAACAGGAACTGAAACTGCGTTTGAAATCTTTTTCTTTTTTAAAAAAAAAACCTACGCCACAGATGATCGCATACGAATAGATCTCATCTCAGCAGTTATCGATCACGACTGTGTAAAAAAATCATAATAATTGACTAGTAACAAAAAAGTACTTACAGTTTAAGGGTTTGTAAGATTATAGGATACACATAATATGCAGGCATTCTACAAAAAACTAATGTACATTTTGCATGCGTTCGAAATCCAGTTTCCTTAAAAAGTATTTCAATATATTTAGTACGCATGCCGACTTACAGTTCATTTTCCATACTCTTCACGATACGATTGTATCCGTGAATTTCCTACCAAGTGTATTGGGTTAAAAACAGGACGCGAACTAGAATCTCGAATGCTAATGGTTCTATTACGTATTTCGTAGTTACTAACATTGAAAATATCTTACAAATATATAATAAATAAGGTATACACATATGCTAAGCATTTTCACTTTCAGACAACGCAATTTACAGTACATATTTTACTTTTTAGGCACCTATGTATATAATTTGATACGATACGGTGTACAATGCATCATCGAGTATTCTATCCATATGATAAATGGTAATTTACAATATAATGTAATAGTGCAGCAAAATATGCAAACACACGTCAATCATGGAAATATCTCTAACTACTATAAACTATAACTATATTACGTAAATAGTACACGAAACTCAAAGTTTCCATAAGAAGCCAAAGCTAAGTAAACAAAGCAAGAAATCGCAATTGTTGTAAAAAATCAATTTATCCGATCTTCGGATGTTCGGAGAGAAAAATTTGCGTGTAACTATGAACTATATATTGCAATACTAAAATGCTAAGGTAAAACTTACTTGATAAAAAAATTTGAACTTCCTCTACAATTTATTGTTGCTTTACTTGTGATTTTTTTGTGTTTTGGAAGAAATTAGTTTCCTTAAAAATAGATAGTTGGAAAAATTTGTACAATATCCATACAAAATAAACAACTTGATGTTTTATCTCTGTATTTTTTTGTATAACTGATGTTACTCAAGTAGCTACAGTTACTATAATATAAATATATCAATCACTGTTATGCTTAATCTTTAAGCAGCTGAAACATTTAAGAAACGTTGTGTGTACTCACAAAACACATGTCAAACCCGGTAGTTAGCTAATGATGTACATGACTGGAACCCTTTGTAGATATACGAATTTATTATATATACATATATATATATAGAAAGGTTCGTAAAATGAAACGACTTGTTATGCAACGAATATTAAAAAAAGAAAGTTGAGTTTTTCTAATCCATAGACTAGGTGTATCTATATTGTAGCTGTTAGTATCAACTATTAAAAGTGTATCCCTTTCACTAGTCTTAAACCAAATATATAACATCAAAAGGAAATGACTTTGTTTTAAAATGCATGAGAAAGTCTTCTCGTATGTCATGTCATGCATGTCAGGTCAAAAATGATAATTTTGCAACCAAATAAAAATATCCAGCTAGCCATGCAAATTATGCAGTCTTTTGTTTTCATTCAATTTTAAGTCTTTAATTAATTATAGCAAAATGATTTAAAAGTTATTCATAAGAATTACTTTCAGAACACTACAATAGTTGTTACAATAATGTGAGTAACGTGGGCGGCTGATTTATCAAATGAAACTGATTACATACTATGATTACCTATATAATGTACTTATCCTGTACGTTTCAAATTGTTATCATTATTACGCATTTACATTTGTAAGAAGACATTTACATGTCATGTCACGTCAGTGTAATTTTTTGAGTATTGATCCAATGTTAAATTGAGTGGAAGCAGTGTATTTAAGGAAGATTTTGGGATGGTGGGTTTGAGCTGCGGTGAGATGCGAATTACCAATTGATTAAGTTGTTACCGAAAAACATTACATATATATGATATGATGTACATTGTGTAGTTTGGGAACTAAATCATCTTGTACTCTTTAACTGACGTGAGTAGTTAGAATTGTCGATGGAACTGAATCTGAGGCTAGAAGTGGAGTGGGTATGTTTCTTTTTACCATAGTAACTAGAAAATCTTTTTAATTGTCTGTAATTATTTTCTGCTGAAATAAATGTGTGCATCTTACATCATGTAATGTATGTATGTATGTATATAAGATTTTAGTGTCAAATACGCCAATATGATAATCGTATACAACTGTCAATTTCATCTATTTAAAATATTTAATCATGTTAGTGAAGCCGTAATGTAATCTTACTACATTGTTGTACAGAGGTTAAGAAGTATACATACATAAAATGCAAAACATATTGTGAATGAGTAAAAATAATGTGTGTTTAACTAAAAAATAATGTCTGATAGAATCTGTGTAGTTTGAGTGTGAAAATTCATTTTAATAGGCTTGTCTACTAGTCGTAAAGGAAATACGGTTCGTTACATAATTTAATGAAAACGTCGTTCGGTACTCTCTATGTTGGGTTGCCAACATACATACATAGAAGTAATAAAGTGGCATGGTTCTCAATGAAAAACATACGTGCTTATTGGAACTTTCTTTAGCATTGGCCTTGAATATGAAGCATTTGATATTAAATTACAATAGCATGGGAGCGCTGAACCTTCTGCTGGCACACATTAAAATCATTCCGAGAATTGCTGTGCCATTGTCTAGTTGGAGAAGTTCTAGAGAATTGGGTAAGTAAGCTACTTCGAGATGCCGGCTTCCATTTTGTATTAATGTCATTACTACCATTTTGGGGGTTGGTAACAGTATCTTTTAGTTCAAGTACTTCACCAAATACATTCAGGCTTAATCCAACTTATCGAAGTAGTGGTATTATACCCGGTTTACGTGTGTTTTGAATTCGATTTTTTATACATCAATATGGTAGTACTTAAAAGGCTGAAATGGCAAATTATTTCCATTTCGTTATTCTGCACAGTGTGTGTTTTGCCTGCTGGAGACACTCGTCCATTATACAGTTCACATATGGAAATACATCATCACGTCGTTACAAAACCACCACACTCGAATCAGGTCCACCTAGACCCCGAAGTAGTTACTTCATACCATCATTTGACATACCCAGTGACACATGCACCCAGGGGAATCGAAAGCTTTCATAGACCAAGAATAAATCAGCGTGGCAGTCAACATATTGCAGAAAACAAATTTTTGAACAATGGGAATGAAATACACCCCAAACCCTTTCCTGTCATCTATACTGAACCGCATATACTGGAACGGAGAAAGATTGAAATTGCAAATCCAGTGATTTCTGGAGCTGAAGGAGTAACACAATCGACAACCAAAATCACATCATCGGCTCATTCCAAGAATACAAAGCATGAGCCCACCTCAAATCATTCCAAGAATACAAAGCATGAGCCCACCTCAAATCATTCCAAGAATACAAAGCATGAGCCCACCTCAAATCATTCCAAGAATACAAAGCAAGAACCCACCTCAAATCATTCAAAGAATACAAAGCAAGAACTCACCTCAAATCAATCCAAGAATACAAAGCAAGAACCCACCTCAAATCATTCCAAGAATACAAAGCAAGAACCCACCTCAAATCATTCAAAGAATACAAAGCAAGAACTCACCTCAAATCATTCCAAGAATACAAAGCATGAGCCCACCTCAGGTCATTCCAAGAATACAAAGCAAGAACCCACCTCAAATCATTCCAAGAATACAAAGCAAGAACTCACCTCAAATCATTTCAACAATACAAAGCATGAGCCCACCTCAAATCATTCCAAGAATACAAAGCAAGAACCCACCTCAAATCATTCCAAGAATACAAAGCATGAGCCCACCTCAGGTCATTCCAAGAATACAAAGCAAGAACCCACCTCAAATCATTCCAAGAATACAAAGCAAGAACTCACCTCAAATCATTCCAACAATACAAAGCATGAGCCCACCTCAGCTCATTTCAACAATACAAAGCAAGAACCCAGATCAACCCATTTCAACAATACAAAGCAAGAGCCCACCTCAAACCATTCCAAGAATACAAAGCAAGAGCCCACACTTGAAGCCACAACTCCTTTTGACTCTCACATTGATGAAACCAACATTGCAGGAATTCGTTACCGCCGTAGAAGGCCTGAAGCCAACTCTGGGAAGCATGAAACCAATACCAATCAAGGCACGTCAAAAGCCAACATTACATCAACAAAACATTTAAACGCTGAAAAGTTAAATACCATAGAGCCTGGAAAGAAAACTACAGCATCAATTCCGTCTGCCCGTGTCTTACAGGACTTTCCAATAAAACATATTTTACGGAACCTAACATTGGACCAACAACTGTCAACTAGCCCAAAACCCTTAACCCTAAACTCTTCCACTGGATCAAACTCTGAATCCGACAAAAACAACATCTCACATTCATCAGTACCATTCCTAAATCCTTTAGAAAACCAAGACCCTCAAGGTCGACTAATTGCTAGAACCTTAAAAAGTGAACCCAAAGATGCATATACGATACTTTCGGAAGCTATAGCAAAAGGGGAAAAACCCCTTCCAGATCCATACACCTTGCTACCACATCCCCCATATGATGGGGAAAAGTCTTTGTGGTTAGAATGGTATTCCAAACTTGGGGAGCTTAAAGCGTTGATAGAATACGCCTACATCCAATCCGACCCAGTGTTTCCAGGACCAGAGCAAAATGAGACTGAATTTTTTCAAACCCGGACTATGAATTATGTTCATGTGTCTAAAAAAGATGTGGAGGAGCAAGCATGTCCAAGACGCAAACGTTGTAAAGCCGATAAAATCTATTACCCTTCGTGTGGATCCGATGGGAAAACCTACTTTAATTATGGAGTTTTAGCCTGTGCGCAGCGATGCAATATAGGTATGGTTTCTATTATATATTAATTAACATATGCTACGTTTTGGTTTCGAGTTGGATGATTTTTAAGCATTTAACATGTCCATACACCACTCAATATGTTGTGCTAAAATTTCCATTTTATTTTTATTATTTAAGATTTGGAGCTAGTGTCGTTCAAACCTTGTCCAGATGCGATCACAATTCCTACCACCACTCAGGCCCCAATCACAAAAATGACATTCCCACCACAAGTTGAAATGCCCAAGGAATTGAGGGTAAAAATTCTTACCAGGATGAAGGAATTTGGATCGCCATATGACATTTATGGCGTACCTGGATATAATTCAACCTATACAGGTGGAATCAGGGACTATATTGGCTCACCTTCAGTTAAATGGTGGGAGGTATTTTGTAGGTTTCTGTGGGACCAATGTAAATGGGAACGTTGGGATCCTGAGAGACCATGGCTAATCTTGAATCAAGAACTGAAGGGCAAACGTTATAAATTGCTACCAAAAACTGAATTAATTTGGCCATTCACCACAACAACAACTACGCGAATACCCAAACTAAGGGACAACACAAACTTTAGAAGATGGGATTATAAGCAAGTTTTTAATGGGAGATAAATGTGTTGACTTTTGGAAAAGTTTATATATAAAAAATTGTCAATTGGGCATTAAAAACGTGAATTGAAATTGAATAAAATGCATCGGTATTTTAACATTAAACTACTTCAGCAGTTAAAGCGTCTTCTACTCCTTATAGAACAGCATGGTTGAACAAAGTAGATACAAAAATCATTTTAAACTCTCACTACATGTCTTACATTCTATCTTTAGCATTTTTTTTCAACAAGCACATAATAAGCGCTAGCTGTAACTTTGATGCACTAAAAAAGAGTAATTTTACTTTTCGAAAATAATCATGTCATATTATTTATCGGATTGCAATCATTTTTGCTTTTGTGTAACTAGATCACATCTCTTTTGTACCAAGCAGCAACAATTGCAAACTCTGTAAAACCATCATGATTTGTCTGTCCGTCTATCTAATACTAAAACAACTTATCTTAAATTGTGTACTGGAAATTTAGCTAATTCCATGCTTCTGCCAGTCCGTATTATATACTGTTATTATATCATTAACTTTTGCATGATCCAGTAAAAAATAGTAAACGTTTATTGATTAGAGGTATCAAAATTTACGAGGTCATTTTTTACACAAAATTGATAAAATAATATTCACTGGCTTTAGAGTATATCCTTTCATATTACCTTGTATAGGTTCATTACACGATATTGGTAAATGTTTCATTGAATTATGGATGTATGTTAGAGGCCATTTATATACATCCGACACTTCATACTTCTGCGTTTCCTCTATGTCAGTCTTTCATGAAATTAGAAGTGAATGACTTCTGAAAATAACGACATCAGACATCACGATCCAATAAAATTACTCTCCTTAAAACAGGGCACATGCGTGTAGTGGCAATAAAGATCATCCCAATGTGAACGTGAGCTATCAACTATGAACTTCACCGATTATGATTGAAAAAGAGAAATTCAGTTTCAGTAAGTACGTATGTTTAAAAAAACTCTTATCATTATTAGCGTGTTTACTTATGTTTTTATTTGGTTGTAAGTAATAAAATTAGCTGAGGAATCAATTTAACATTGGTGAAGCTCTTTCCCGGAACCAATTATTTAGCATTTGTACATATGAGTGACTGGAGCCAGCTCATCCTTGGTCAATATAATTCCCGAAATGTCATCAAACCTCTGTGCTTAGCAAGGCATTTTTCAAAGCTTGTTTGTAGCAGACGTATTCTCCTGATAATTCTTCATCACATTCAATTATTTTGAGATTCAGAACAGGGAATGAAGTATGTTTTAAGGGTCTAAGGTAGTTATTTTACTGATATAATAAAACTTATTTTGCGATCCAGAAAAGGCAATCAATTGCCGTAACTGTTGGTAACATTTGATAATAAATTAAAACACATAAATACAAACTTGAAATTCACACATCAATTTGAACACAAGCGCAAAACGGAATATCTTTCATACAACTTCATCTCAATTACTTTTTCAGCATAAAGATAAATAAAAATGCCTTATTTATCAGTCAGACCTGATTTATTGTAAAACTTTAGAACCTGTTGGCTACCTACACATTAGTAGTTCGTCCGATTTTTATGTACAAAATACTTATATCTTAACTTAAATGCATAGTTTCTTTATTGGATTGAACCTTAAGGAAAGGGCTGTGAATATAATACACTTGTTTTTTTTTCAGGAAGATGCGTTTTACTGTCGATTTTATGTTCATTATCTTATGTATCGCTATTATCAGGAAGTAAATGGCTAACCATTAGGGGCGAAAAGATGTAAGAAATCTTCAATGTGCATCAGTTTCCGATTTACCACACTGCTTTTGTATCTACAAGCTTGTTTGGTTGAACACATACATACATACATAGATGCTTATGTTTACACGTTCTGTGTTAAGAAGTAAATTCATTTCTCAGAACAACGGGGGTTTTTTACAAAGAATTAATAGAGGTAAAAACCTTTTTTCGTCTGGTTCTTTGTTCTGTACTTGCTTAAAATGCGTTTGTATGCTGCTGACCAAAATTTTACGGTAGCGTAAGCTGATCTATTCAAAAATTTGGTTACTGTTTACTTACATGGCTATACAGTAAGTATGGACTCCCCAAAAGCAATAAATCTGAAACTAAGCTCAAAGAATGGCTTAGATTTCGATTCTCTAACTATTTCTCATCTCAATAAAAATTAATAAAAACTGTAGCAAACATTTGCACCAAACATAAAATGTTATGGAATGGAATAAAATGTAAAAAAAAAGCTTACAGTTCTCTACTTCTGTTTTGCTTGCCTCATAGCTTATTTTATGTTACAAATGCTGAGTTCTGGGCAAATATCTTGTGTGAATATCATTATCATTTACAAGAATATTTTCCCATTCCCTCAATGACATTAAACACTTTGCTCGAATGTAAATGTGTTTGATGGACAATCATAACACTGAATCTATTCTGTCATGTATGACTTACATATATAGCCTTGCAAGTTTGTGTGAAACTTTTAAGGGCAAGATACTACTGATTTAAAATAGGGAGTCAAAATCTCATAAGGAATATATAAGTAGCATTAACTTTATCAGGTTTACAACACGAAAAATGACTAAACGTTGATTCTTTGATAAGCAAATTTACAAGCTGTCAAGTTAATATCGCTCGCTATGCTAAGCAGTCGTGTATTTATTTGGCATCAGTCTCTGCTATGTAAAGGGGACATAGCCATTTCTTAACTACACTGAATTTAACGACTGGTTATTTTTTTTTTAAAATACACATTAAAAAGTATTTTGAAAAAAAATGTATTGATTTTTTGAAGTTATCAATAGCTGGGGCTTGTAAGTCACAAATGATTTGTTTTTTGTGGGTCATTCTGAATTACATATTGAGCACTCAGTCACCCTCTCATAGTTAAACGCCAGGCTTGGCGACCATGAGTATTTGGGAAGGCTAGGCAGGCACGCTACATTCTGGATACGGAAGTTTGATGAAATTATGTACCGTTTTCTGTACATTTAACTACAGTTTTCATACAACTGAATCGAAATTCTCAGCGTATCTTAGTTTTCAAAGTAATGGGAAACATCGACAAAGGATTGATTACTGCATGTGTGTATGTGAATTCTAAATGATAACATGTATTCAGTCTCAAATGGGCTGATCCTTGCGCTTTTCTACATCCATTCATACTTTGACTTTTTAACGATGACGTTTTAGCCTTGTTAAAACTGAAAAGGAGAGTATAATTGGGCATCATTTGTATGGATTTAGGATGAAATGGAAATCATTTTTGTGGTACGCTCCATTATCAATTTCATCGATTGTTATGCATAATTTGATGTTTACCAATAATGTTATGTTTGATACAAGAAAAACCAATAATTTAGGTATTTTTATTGTAATCAATCAATATTAACCAATACATGCGTTAGCCTTGTTCCTCGGTGAATGTACTCTTGAAGAAAATTTTTATTATATCTTATACCTTCTACATATTTCGACTACGTAAGTTCAATTGGAGTAGGGCCAGGTTCATCGCTAGCACATTACCGGATTTTTATATAGATAGCAAACAACAGTAAGATGCTTACTTCAGCTCAGCCTAGCAAGTATGTAGCTCGAGCTACATGTCGTCGTCGTGAATGTCGTGATCTTGCTCTTGAAAGTAAAACAGGTACTGCATAATCACTATCGTGAGGCTAATGTTATAAGTAGCACATCCAAATTGTCAGTTTTTTTTCTTCTTGTAACTTTTGCAAGACTCAGCTTCGTGTTTGTAGAATCACAAGGTACAAGGATGTGTATTTATTTGGTATTTGGTACACCTACAATCTACATATAACATTATTTACTAAATGTATGAGTATACACGTCTAGGGTTCCCCTCTATCGTTAGTGCATCTTGGCAGGTAGTAACTATAAGTTAATATTATACTCTCAGGTATATCCCAACATGACTATTGACTCTTGTTGTTACAGTGCTAACAGGTAAAACAGTGCTTTTACGTGTGTGTCTAACGTTTTAATACACGTTCACGACTAGAAGCAACAATATCATTCCTCTATGCAGACGAGATGGGACATTGTTGGATAGAATCCCATTGAGGCGTTCACGTAATGCAACGCAAATATAACAAGAGATATAATACCTGTTCTAGCAACTTCAACATAAACATAGAGACAAGAGTAAGTGTATAATATGCATGTAGTAGAATCATGGGGATGATACGATGGGGTTGAAGATGACGGACGTCCACATGCATATACGAGAGAATAAACATTTACTCACGGTACGATAGGATAATACTCTTTAAAACTCAACATTTGAAGAAAAAAATCCTTGACTGACAACATTTGTTGGAGCATCATCCTCATTCATACATCATCATAGCATAAAATGAAATGAGAGACGGTGGTTGGTATTACACCCCTTCTCATGAACTAAAATCGTCTTCTGCTCCTAGTGCGTTTGAATCAGGAGTCTTTAGTGACCAGACCACTAATCTCAATTGTTGTTCCCTTGCATCCCATACAACATAGTCTAGCACAATACGAAACCACCATAAATATATGTACACACATATATGCATGCTGTCATCCTCGTCTCTCCACGAAACACCAACGCTTATTGTAGCATTATCAAACGTACTTCACATTTTGTTTGTTATGTTGTGTTAGAGGTGCATTGTTACGATTATAAAAAAAATAACGTAAATATTACACATTGGGTTGGATTGGATTGCATTGATGATGCATAGGTTAGGCAAGTAAAAAACATTCTTGAATAAGTGCTCACAGGCAATCGTGTGTATGTATATCTATGTTACATGTTAATCAGTGTAATCACAGAGTAATGCTGCCAAACAACACACACACACACACACACTCACTACCCAAAAAAATATATTCGATAAAAAGCTAAAAGTCTTCGAATCCTAGTCAACCTCATATTCTAAATTATCTTCGCCACACCACTATGTAGTTGACTGCCAAGCAAAAATACAGGTTTGGTGTGTGTTAAAATGTATAGAGGCCTGGAAGGTACAGGGCAGAATAAAAAGTGTCTCACTTGTCCCAAATCTGAACAATATTGTGCATCGTATCGTATTAACTCTCACCTATCCTTCCCAGGTCATTTATAATAATCCTCTTTAAAGTAGCCGCATTTTCCAATCTTAAATCTTTTTTAATTTTCCTTTGAACGGCTTACCATCACTATCAAAGTAGAAGGTGAAAGGTTGTGTTTTGTTGTGCTGTGTGTTGGGTTGGGTGCAAGAAAAAAACTCATCCTCATACTTGTAGAAAGTTTCAGGTTAATTTTTATTGTGACGACGGTTGTTAGATGTTGACATAAAAAAAGTGAATGGACACAGCCAACACGCGTTAGCTACAGTTTGTGAAATGGCTCCAAGATAGCTGAATATGGTGACCGAAGTGGAGGATCCGGTGTAGTTTCTAGAAACTATATTATATATTTTTTTGTGCATATATTTCTACATTAATTTGTGGAAGTTGGCCATTAAAGTGTGAGTGGTCGAAATGAGTGGCCTAGCTTTCAGACGTGGAATGACCTTTGTCAGCTTTATCACTTGTTGTGCAGCCCTCGCCCTGTTATTAGCTGCACTCAGTACACAACATTGGATCGTTGCCAGAGCTCATAGAAAAACAAATGCTAATGCATCTGATGGGAGAATACATCTTGGATTGTTCTACGGAAGGAAACATCTCAATGTTGGATATGGAAAGAGAACATCAGATATTAATGGTAGGAATATATTTAAAGAAAATTTTCACAATAATAACTCATTAGAGCTCATGAATTTGTGTATTTTTCTGGAATCGTATTCACTCATTATAAGATAAGGCAGCGAATCTGATTCTGTACCCTTCGCCCAGCCTCTTCGTCCATGTACTTTTTACGTATTGGATTCAATGTGCTGGATTTTTTTGGTATAAAATACCCCAGAAAATTTCACGAATCCAAGTTTCATGACTAATTCCAAAGAAATAAAAATTAAGAGCAGGTCGTTACTCATACTCACATGGAAACTTTAAAATTCAATGTCAATGCTGCATGCATGTATGTTCTCCTCTGTAAGGAAAAGAAGCCCTAAATATTATGCTAATTGGGTATTTCGTAAGTTATGGTCTCACATAAAGAGTGCAAGTGCATATGATGGGTATCTAAGCCTTCAAAATATTCCCAGGTTCAAAAACTTTATTCTAGAAAATTTCATTCATTGCCAGTTTTACCGTAAAAATAAACGAATTGCCATTGAATTTTTTTTAAAGTGCACTAAAATTGCCATGAAATTTATTGATATTACGTATAAGTATGGCATAAACAACACCAACTACACATTTCAAATTTACAAAGGTTCATGTGCAATGCACTGCAGAGACCTAGTAACTATATAGTCCTACATTGATAACGTTAAAAATGAGCGAAGAGTTTGACATCATGCAATCGTCATAATTTGGCATGTGCACAACATTTGAAGCAGAAATAAGACTACATAATGATATGAGTTAAAGAAACAATATCGCATAATAAACTGAGGCTAGCCTACTGTCATTTTCTACACTCACATGCATGGTAGTAATTACCGTTGCATGCCAGACATGGGCTGAAAACAAAAGTTCTTTGTTTTATTAAAGGGGGGTTGCTCGCATTATATTATAATCACAAAGCTATTATGCTCATTATAATACGTGTGATAGATAAGTATTATATAGTAGTGGCACAGGTTTCTAAAATTTTCCTCAAGTTTTACCAAACTGTCAATGAATTCATGAAAATGAGGCGTCACTGGAGCATAACATCCTTTGTAGCGGGGAAAAAAGAAGTAGTGAAAATAGTATTTGACTTTCTCATCTTTTGATATTACGTAATCATGATGATGAATAATACTCTTACATAAAGATTTTTCCTGAAGGAGAAACAAAAAATTCTAAAAAAAAGAGAGAGTACCTATAACACATTATTTAAGTAATTATACATGTTTTCAATAATAGTTTTGGGTTACTTCTTAGTAAAATAGTATACGTTAGGAGTTACAGTACACTTTATTGTTAGATTATTAACTTGACATGTCATATAATTTTCTACTATTCCTTTAGTTATTGAAACACTCAACAATGACCGGAATTTCATGAGCTATGGACTGTGGGTGGCAACAATTGGATGTGTATGTTTGGCGATTTTGTTTGCTGTTTTCTCTGCCGTGTTTGCCCTCGTAAATACTGCGACAACGCCGGTAGAAGCCATCACGGGGATTCCAGGATTGTATCTTTGGAACAGTTGTGCTTGTAAGTTTGTGTTGGTTACTTATTTATCGGCGAATTTCTGGCATGACTTTATTTGTTTGCTCAGTGTGCCCCGTATTATTTTCCTAAAAATTTCACTTATTTATCAATCTTTCAGTGGTGTGTAACCTGGGTTCCCTAGTGACATGGGGAGTCCAGTATCACCTCAAGCTAAGGCATAACGTGTTACCAATTGAAGACCGGAAGAACACTTGGACATCTGAGGGACTCGCCGTTTTAGGCTATTCTTTCTGGTTCGTGGTGGGAGCAGCTATTATACATATTCTTAACCTTGTATTGATTTTCTTAGGATCCCATCAAACTCGTCGAGATCGACACAAAATGCATAAACCCATACAAGAAGAGAAAACGAATGGTGCCATTATGCTGTACTGAGTTTACCTATCGAAACCCTCCCATTTTTTTTTAGAAAAAAGTGACCCCTAGTTCCATTTTTATATCTCTCGCAGACATGACCATAATTGATATGAAACCACCTTATTATACAACGTCGAAAAAAAATATATTATGATGATTCAATACTGTGCCGTTTCTTCAAAGAAGACCATGATAGAAATAAGTTTACCTTTAATTAAGGATACAATAATACAATTATAAGCAATTGACTTAATTCCATTTTTATATTTTGTTATCGTAAAAAAATGTAAAATGAAATGTTTTAATATGTACCAAGACTTTCCAATATTGTATTATGTTGATATTTGAAAATGCAAGGATGAATTTTACTGTGCTTGTATAAGCCCTCCAGTAACCATTATTTACGAAAATTCTAACTATCTGTAATCTCATGTTTTACCAATTTTAGTAGATTCCTACAATATGGCTTAAATATTTTGCTTCTGAAGCTAACATAAGAGAGTCGTGTTTGCCGATTGCGGTTCCCATTCTCTCATTTGAGAAAACATTTCAATTTAATGCTTAGTACTTGTTAAATATAACTTATTAAGCTAATCTATAAGCCTGTTATTTCTGTTTTCTCTACCTATTAATCTCCCATCTTAAAAGTCTGAACTAATCTCATCTCATCGGATGATATCCTATGATCGATCATTTTCTTCCATTTATAGGATTATGTATTATGTAATGTTATTATGCTAGTGTTACTGTGTTAGTAGTAAATAAAATGATTCAATGTTTTGCCATACCAATAAACAAATAATTCAAATACATTTGCCTACTTAATGTCTTATAAGAGAAGCTTTGCAGTGTCATTGTCAGTTGCAGGAAAAAAATTAGTCACAAACTTGAAATATTTTGGAAAAGGTTAAAATTACTAAATTCGTAGTTGATTTACAAGAGCTGCACTATTTGGTTGCAAAAAACTGTTATTGATGTATGATATCTACAGATAAACAATTTGAAATACCAAAAAACTGTTTCATTAAGGCAGTAATGGTTCATTCTCATGTTTCAAAATAAGATGTGTATGTAGTTTGATTTTACATATAACGCCGTTGAATTAATTTGTTACAAGGCCAAATTCTGTATTCTATGTAATTATGTACTTATTATAATGACGTATTAAATTATAAGCATCGTTGCAATAAACAATGAAGTGTTTGTAAATCACAGACTTTTATTCGTTGACATAGTATCAACATCGGTAGTACGACTTTGATAATGATTTTTCTATTGCAATACTAACAATATATTATCAATCATGCTTATTGACGTAGAAATATAATTCAAGCACACGAGGTTATTTAACATACACCGCACAAATACAAAATACAGCAGTTTTAAGCGTATGACCTGGCACAATCCCGTAGCCTCATTGAATCGAAAACATCGGTTAGTAATTAATACTTTCGTTAAATAAATTAAAATGACTAAAATGAACGTCCATTCCAACAGGTGATATCTGTATGAGTCTTAGAGCCAAATTCTACCCCTCTTCTGCATCGGAAGCTCGTTTCTATAAACAAGAATCATATTTTTTACACATAAAATAACAATTCCCATATTTAATTAAATCAGCAAGATACATATATATGTATAATATGTGGATGAAATATACCTTTAGGGGATGACTATCAATCGACAATTCTTGACTTTTCTTTCGAATATCTTGAATCAAATCATACTCGCTAATCTCCTCATTTTGTGCCAACTGTACCATATACAAAGCAACCTCTTTGTGTGGTTTGCTCATCATCATGTGTTCTGCAAACACAAAGTAATTGTACGAAATTGCTTCTTAAATGTATCACAATAAAATGCCTAAGAAACCAGCACACTAGTTATATAATACATTACCTTTAGCATGACTCGCCACGGATATTTCTGCTGCAGGAATGTTTATAAAAATGTCGTAAAAGTTGGGACGATTTTCAATGCTGGCATTTAGGCATCCAACAATGTAAAATTTCATATCCTAGATAGAATAAATGATTACATTAGAAAACTTCATCTGGAAAAAAATGCATACGAAAGGTTTGCAAAAATTGGTACCGTAAATTGTGCAAGCTCATCATCGTGGTCTCCCACCCATGGATATACATTATCGTAATTGCCGTAGTTACGTGACCCTAGCGCCAGTATACTTAACACGTCCTAATTCATCATAAGAAACAATTCAAAATATTAATCACAGCAACATTTTGCCACAATATATCAATGAGACAAGTGAAGGTATTGCAATACTTGTAAATATTACCTTGATTAAACCATCAACTTTGCGGTTGTAGACAACCACCCGTTGTTTTCGTAATACCGCAGTTAGTAATACAATGGTTTCAATTCCAAACCTGGTAATAAGTGCTAAAAACAGAAATTCCAAAGTATTTAATAATGCCTGAATTGATTCACAACGATAGTATGAGCTTTCAATTTTTTTCACCAAACATACATCTCACTCCAAAATTTTGGAACGGCAAAATTGTATCATATTTGGAAGCCTTAACGGACAAACCCTCCGAGTGGCATTTACCCGTCACAACTAGCGATAAAAACTGTCGCAAGAGAATTGTTGGATTTGCTTCAGCTACAAAAACGCGTATAAATAAATTTCCAAAATCCTCATATCTTGTTGGATTGAAATCTTCAGCTTCAATTACAATTATAACTCGGTCGATCTAAAATACCCACAGATAAAGAAATTATGTCAAATTTCCTGCTGAAACACAAAGTTTTACACCAAATAAATGTCATCTCATCACTTCATACCTTTGAGAACTTTGACTCTGCACATTTCATACCAGCGGCAGGTAAGGGTGGCGAAATATTGATATAATGCCATCGTTTGCAATACTTAAAGTACTTGGTTATACTTCCAGTTGCTGAGCTAGAGTCCTTAATCTTTGTAATTTTTCGGAAGCAAATTTCCATTTGTGTGCGTTCAGAGGTTGGATAGCTCCATGTATTCATCATTCTATCACATTTATCCAGTTCTAAAATATAAAGTACAGTCCATTGGTTTTAAAATGATACAACAATTACAACATTAAAAGCATTGTAATGTTAAATGATTAGGTTTTAATAATTCCAAAATTGTTCATCTCTCAATTACTAATTACAGAAAAATCGTTATAAATAAAGTTTAAGCCCTTGATTGAATAATTTTAATTTACCAATAATGTGGTATGCTATCGCCTTCGCTGGAACTGGGGGCACTTGAATGACCTTCTCAACATTTGATTGCGTCATGATGATATGAAATTCCAAATTGACTCAATGCTCATACAAAACTTTTAACGTCAGCAAAATGTATGCATTCACTAATTTCTGCTGTTTAATAGTAATAAAACTAGAAGATTGTATAGTTTCTGTCAAATTTTGACATGTTCAATAATATTATTAGGAGATCTCTCTTCACCATTCCCACCATTTAAGTTAAGGCATTGAGTTTTCTCACGTTACCTACCATTTCATAAGTTGTCACAAGTACAACTTCTTGCTTACACGATACACTCACAACCCTCCTTTTACGATAGGTAAGAAAGAAAGAGGAACAGCAAGGAGCTAAAGATTCCTCGTTAGGGTTTCTCACTGACGATGAATAAGCCGGATAGGATGCAACAAAAAGTGCTCGGCTTCAACCGCTTGAGCTTGTGCTCACTAGATGGGCCAATACAAAAGTTTGACACAAATACATAGGGATATTTTTATGGAAAGTGTGACGTAGTGTACCCAGTCCATATAAAATGATCATGTATATTATACATACTTACTTTCTTACGTACATATCCAAAGCATTACTACGCAAACTGGTTATGAGTGGGCAATTTTGCACCAAAGTTCAAATAGGTTCCCGTGCAACTCTTGTCTAGATTGTACAGTACAATTCTTGCCTGAAAATGCATATGAAGTGAATGTACTTGGTGGAGAGCGTACTTGCAGAGTAAATTCCTGCATAAGACGGATCATCATCCTCCTTGTAGCACTAGGCAAGGCTGGAAGTGCGACGGCGAGGTGAATAATACCCGGCGTGTCTGTCAATTTTATTAAAGCAGATAGCTTTCAAATATAATTGTGCTACAATTTATGCAATAAACTCATCATGTCCCGTTATTATCAACGACCGGAAAATGCCCTTAAAAAGGCAACTGGTAAGTTGTATTTTATTTATATTCTTATCTAGTGTCAAGCATTTCAGCTGGAATAATGGAATCTGTATCCAGCAAGAGATTAGTGTGAATATTTTGGTTTAGTGACTTCCACTGGTTTATACAAAGTGAAATTTGGAGAAACAGAATACTTGAGAAAGTGTGTAACTATTGGGTGAAAGGTAGCATATGGTACTGTCTTCTTAAAGTACCGGCTTTTTATGCAAATTGTAAATTTGTTTCGTTGGAAATGTGACGTTATACATAATTTAATGCTAATGCTGATGATAAGTTTGAGTCTTTTGGCGTTAAAAGATATGAGTTTGACATTTTGAATACAGCAGTCAGCTGTGAAAAGGATGCAGAAATGCTAGAACTTGTTAAGAAAAAGTATTATGAATGATAGCTAATCTCGAATTTGTGTGTATGTGATTTTTAGAATTTATTGAGGTTGGAAAGCCCACCAGGGCTTTGGACACCCTTTACGATGTCATCAAGGGAAAGAAGCATAGGTCCTTCAGTGAGAAGGTTATCGAGCCGATCATGCTCAAGTATCTGGAGTTATGTGTCGAGCTCAAGAAACCTCACACTGCCAAGGAAGGGCTGTACCAGTACAGGCTCATGTGTCAATCGGTACGCCCTCTACTATTCACCCTATATGCAAATCTTGATGAAAGTTAGGTTTTTTCATTATTATGAATGTTATGTCTATGAATTTTAGGTGAATGTTGGCTTGCTTGAGAAAGTCATCAGGAGTTATATTCGGATGGCTGAGGAAAAGACCGAGACAGCAAAAGCATTGATAGAGAAGAAGTCTGCTGATGCTGCTACCGCAGAGCCAATTTCTATTGTTGAAGTAGATGATTTAGACAACTTGTCGATGGCTGATATGACCCTTTTGAAGTACGACAGTGACCTTACTTTATAATTTGAATTGTATGAATGCATGAATTAATGACTTACTTGATTGGTAATTTGAATGATTGTCTTGTTTGCAGCGTCATTACTGAGGAACAAGCACAAGAAAGGAGTGGACGCGCTGCTCTGATTCCTTGGGTCAAATTTCTTTGGGAGTCGTACACACAGTGTCTTGATTTACTTAGGAACAACCCTCGGCTTGAGAATTTGTATCATGACATTGCACAAATGGTAAGCTTAGCCAAAATCTGTTTCAAAATATGCCTGTATTTTTAATCAAAGAAACTAGCTGATTTTTTACACATTTTTTTTTGTTATCCTAGGCATTCAAGTTCTGTCTCGCCTACAGCCGAAAGACTGAATTTAGGAAGCTCTGCGAACGTCTTCGAAAGCATTTCGATGACATTATCAATCGCCAAGGTTCGCAGATGAACAGCATTGATTTCTCATCCCCTGAAACTCAACAGCTTAACATGGAAACAAGATTGTCCCAGTTGGATTCTGCTATCACTTTGGAGTTGTGGCAAGAAGCTTACAAAGCCATTGAGGATATCCATCTTTTAATGAACCAATCCAAGAAATCTCAAACAAGAATGATGGCTTACTACTACCAAAAGCTGTCCCTTGTGTTCTGGAAAGCAGGCAACCTTTTGTTTCATGCAGCTACCTTGATGAAGTATTACTTGCTGTGCAAAGACATGAAGAAGAACGTTTCTGCTGACGAGCTCCAAAAGTAAGTAATTTGCATTTGCTAAATTTACCTACATCTTGGGCCTAACAAAACGGATAATTGATATAATTTTCTAATTTTAATTACAGGAACGCTTCTCAAGTAGTGCTGGCTACAATGGCTATTTCCTTTCCTGTATTGCATCCTGAGTTTGAGAGATTTGTGGAGACGGATAAGGGAATGCTTGAGAAATCACAAAAGCTGGCTACACTCCTATTCCTTCCTCAACCACCCACGAGGGCATCTATGATTCGTGATATTAGCCGTCATGGAATTTTAACAAATGCAATCAAGCCATTGCAAGATCTATATGAAGTGTTGGAAACTCAGTTCAGTCCACTCACTCTTTGTGCCGATGTTGATCAGTTGTTGAAAGTGGCTGCTGAGGGAGAACACCCTACTGACTACATGGAGCAATACATTGATCCTTTGAGGGAAGTTACACTTGTGCGCCTTATTAAGCAAATTTCACAGGTAAGAGCTATCAGCAAATTGAATTCAATCCAATAAATTATTTTTTTTACATCAATATGACTCTTGCAGTCTACTTTTCTAACACTTAATATCATGTTAATTCGTTTCAGGTGTATCAAACAATTGATTACGGTCATTTGTTGAATATGACCATCTTCTCCAATCAAACCCAACTGGAACAAATTTTGGTTGATGCTGTGCGATTCAATGACATGCAAATCACTGTTGATCATCGATCCAATTGTATCAAATTTGGTTCCTCGTTGGCTGAAGCCTCCAGAGAGGATCTTCCGGAAGGACCACATTTGCAGATCATGCCCTCAGAATCTGTTCGCCTTCAACTTGTTAACGTTATGGACTGCCTATCCGAGACTGTGGATATGATTAGCCCTGTTCAAGTTTCAGTAATGATACAAAATTTTATATTTATGATGATAATCTGTGAAATTATCACGTTTAAGTATGGATTATACCAATAATTATTTTAATTATTTGCATAAATAGAGTGAAGAAGACATAATCCGAAGCAAAATCCTAGCTCAGTTAAGACAAACCGAAGTGCAATATCATCGGTCTCTGATTGCACGTCAAAAGATTATTGCTGAACGACGTGAAGAACTGGAGAGAAGTGCAAACGACAAAGAATACGAAGAAAAACTTCGTGCAGAACAAATGATAAATCAACAAAGGTTGATGGAACAAAAGAGGCTTGACACTGAGCGAGAAGAACGTGAGAGAAAGAAGGTGGAATCAGAGGCACTCGAGTTGAAGAACCGTAGAATGCAGGAGCGTATTAAACAAATTGGTCAAACTCCAATTGGTTTGAAGATCATTGAAAAGTTCCAAGGGGACGAGTCTTCCAAATTAGACTTGGAAACAGTTCTACAACGCCAACAAGAGGAGCTGCAAAAGGAAGCTAAGGAGCACTTGGCTAGAATGAAATCACAAGAAAAGAGATTGGATCACGTTGAGCGAGCCAAGAGGATTGAAGAAATCACCGTCATTGAAGAATACATGGGCAAAAAGAAAGACGAGGAACAAATTGAATGGGAGGCTCATGAAGCTGAACGCATTGCTCACCTCATTGAGGAACGCAAGATTGCTGTAGCTAATCGTGACCGCATGAAGCGGATGAGGGATGATAAAGACAAGTTCTTGAAAAACCTTTTGGATGCTCGCCGTGACACTTTTATGGAGAAGTTGGATGAGTTTGAAAAGAGTTTCCAAGAAGAGAAATCTATAAGGATGGCTGAAAGGAAAGATCAAAGGAAGCAGGAGCGTCGTCGTAAATACGAGGAGGAGAAGGCTGCAGCAGAACGTGCTCGTGTGGAGGCAATTAGGAAAGCCAAGGAAGAAGAGGAGAGAGCTGAACGCGAGAAGATTGAGAAGGAATTAGAGGAGAGGAACCGCGCCACTTTAGAAAAGCAATTGGCTAAGCAACGTGAAATTGAGGAGCGTGACGCCCGTGACAGAGAAGAGCGACTTAGCAAAGCACCCGCAACTACTGGTGCAGCCACCCCAGCTGCAGGTACTACAGATGTTTGGCGAGCCAAATCCGCTACTGGTGAGAAAGGTACTGCATCAGCTCCTCCAGCTCGTGCTGCATCTGCTGCTGCACCAGCAGGCGGTGCAAATGTTTGGGTTCCTAAAGCCATTCGTGAAAAGAAGGCTCAAGCAATGACTGGTGAACTTCCACCAGACGATAACGTTCCACCTCCACGTGAAAGACCTGAGCGTCAAGAAAGGGATCTTGAACGCGGTGACCGTGGCGAGCGAGAACGGGACCGTGAGCCTGACTTTGATCGTGGCCAAATGCGTGAGCGTCCCAAGAATAATGATCGTGAAGAGCGACCCTTTGAACGTAGGATTGAGCGTGGTCCTGAGGGAGATCGGGATGGCGAGCGTAAAAGAGTTGATCGTGATCGAGGAGAACGTGATCGTGACTGGGGACGTGGAGGTGGAGACCGCGACAGAGGATTTGATAGACCTAAAGGCGATCGTGATCGTGGTGGCTTTGATAGAGATCGTGGTGGTGACAGACCACCAAGACCTCGTCCTGAAACAGCAAGGGTAAGAATTTCTAGCTACAATAATGTCGTTTGGCATCATATCATACAGCATAAACAATATTTTTGTACTACAATGTTTTCTTTATCGTTTAGGCTGCAGATGATGGGCCATGGAGAAGGGGAGGAGGTGGCCCCCCACCAGAGGGCCGTGACCGTGGTGAGCGTGGCGATCGTGACCGTGGTGACAACAGGTATGTTTTGTTGATTTCACATTTTATACTGTAAATTCATGTTACCATCCTTGAACACCAATATAACATCCGCAAATTTGCACCATTACTTACAGGGGACCACCTAGAGGTGGAGGTGGCCTAAGGGACGGAAGGGACGGAAGAGATGGAAGAGATAATAGAGATAGGGATGGACCACCATTCCGTCGGGAAGGTGGTGGTGGTGGTGGTGGCGGCGGCCGTGGTGAGCGAGAGAGAGGTGGTGGTGGTGGTGGCGAGCCAGAAGGTAATGATGATAACTGGCGTCGCCCCGGAAAGAAAGAGGAATCTTCCAGACCGCGTCCTAAACAGTAATTTTTTTTCAGCAAAAGTGTAAACTCTAGAGTAACTTGTTTATCTATTGAGCCATAGGTGATTTATATATGATTGTAAGCAGTAATACTACTATATAATATAATATGTGAATTTGTAAATTTCTGTTCAATTGAGAATAACGGTGTGGTAAAGCACAAAAAAATAAAAAGATGCCTTTGTTTTAATCTAATAATTACGCACGGCTACGTAATACAACTAAGTTTTTATTTTTTTCATTCCTGATGATCAACATATAACAATTACATTATATGATTGAAATATATTTCAAACATTCATTTCATGATTCGAATTATATATATATTTCATACGTCATGTATTTATTTCCTTAGAATTTTAAGACATACATATAATCATCATCATCTTGTTATATTAAAGCCTATCAGACTTTTTCAGCATTCATCGGCAGAGTATCCGGATACCAGTTCCAAACATTACAAACATGTTTCTCAAAATGCATTGCTTACGATTAGCTTGTTTTTTTAAATATAATGTTACATTACGTTTGTATGTACTTAATGTCAGTAGATTGACTTTGACGCGTATATTTGTAAGTTCAACGAAAAATGACTTTAAGCAAAAACAATTGACATCATCAAACGACCAAGTCAGATCATGTCACTATTAATTGTACGTTGCGGTCAAGAAATCCCGCTCAATAATTAATTATAAACGATTTTTCAACCAAGTGTATAAAAGAATATTAAATACTTTAACATCTCATCTCATTTCATCTCATAAAGTTAAACTTATACTTATTATATAATATGGATTTGGTAACAGCTCAAGTTGGCCGTGAAACAAAGTCTGCATTGCCTAAGTTACATAATATATATTGTATATATTTGGTCTGAAATTGGTAACAACGGTAACATTTTTTTTCAAGTCTTATTTGGGATTATCAAAACATTATATTAACATGTTCCTCTTATTAAAGTAGCTATGTAATAATAGTGTAGTATTTTTTTACAAATCTACCTGTATATGTAAACGTATTGCATGTTAATATATGCATGTATATATATATTTGTATGGTAACATAGGAATGTAAACGAATTGTTGATTGTATTGGAATCTTACCAACTACATATTATTAATAATAATAATGATTATAATAATAATAATATACATGTATGTTTGTTTGTTAATTGTTTATATAGACTATTAGCTGCACAAGGTATAGGAAATATGTAATTCAAGTTTTTTCAACTACCTCTTTCTGGTCTTTGGTATTATGAGTACCAAAAGAGCTGAGTAAAGGAGTAATGAATTTTGGACTAGGATTTCTCTTTACACAGCAACTGATGCCGTGCTTCTGATGGGACTCTCATACCCGGAAGATGAAATAGGAGGTTTAATCTTGGAACAGTCTTGTTCACTGATTTGTGGATCATTAATGTAAGTGTGCTTAGTGCATAAGATGGAGTCTGACTTTCTTTTGTTGAGAAACTCATCATCTGCCGAGATCTCATAATCAATCAGTCGTAAATTTTCCATTGATAACTTGCGACGGCTCATTGGCCGCACTTCTGAAAACATAAATCAAATAGTTTAAAGAACGCTTGGGTAAAAGTGGTAGGTTTGGTTACACAGGTTAGGTATTTGAGGAAAGACCGGGGACTCAGAAGAGAGAGAAAGCGAGAATGCTTACCGTTAATGGGTGACACGTTTGTTGAGCTCACGTTCACCATTTCCGATCCTGTTCTATCGGATTGAGAAAAGCAGTCATAGCCCGGATTTGAGACTGTTGGAACATCTAGTTTCAAGTACTCTATTCCGTCTTCCAACATTTTGGAAAGTTCCTGTACAATCTGGTGAAAGGTGGGCCTATCTCTAGGTTGGTAAGCCCAACATCTCATCATCAGTGAGTAACTGTAAATAAAGAGAAGATAGAGGGGATAAATGGTCAACTCAATCATTTTCCAGATTATTTGAAAGTTTTTTTATTCATCAAATGTGTTTTGAAAAAGTACAGTTCTTCGGAGCAGTTTTGTGGCTTGTGCATTCGATGTCCGTCATTGAGAAGAGAGTACAAATGCTCCGTTTGGACTCCAGGATATGGAGATGCTCCTAAGGTGGTGAGTTCCCAAATTAATACTCCGAATGCCCAAACATCGGATTTAGTCGTATATAGCTCATCCGCTAAACACTCGGGTGCTAACCATTTCACTGGAACTGTAACGATTCAAAGATGGATTGAGTCAAATGTTGTAAAAAGCAGGAAAGGTACAAAGTCATGATGAAGATTGACGGGAAGAAATAACACTTTAAATCAGACTTCTCCCTCTCTCTAGTAGTAACTCACCTCGATCTTTACTTTTCTTCTGGTATGCTTCGTCTACATAAATATCGCGTGTCAAGCCAAAGTCAGAAATCTTACAAGCCTTCTGTTTCGTGAGAAGAATGTTTCGTGCAGCCAAATCTCTGTGTACCATCTGAAATGAAAAAGAAAGGGCCTTTGTAATTAGGAGCAGCAGCAGCAGCAAAATGGTTGCTCTGTGATATGTATTCTTATACAACAGCTTTTAACTTCAGATTTAATACTTTTGGTATGAGCTCCAATACATTCGTATTGCTTGATCTCAAAAGCTCATATTTAGAAACTTTTCAATGCTAAAGGTCAAGTTCAAATTTATTATCGCCATCCGGAGACTAAACGCTAACTAAAATGAAATAAAGTATAACCATCAATGTTGTTGTTTTTGTTGTTTGTTTGTACCTTCATATCACTCAGATAAGCCATTCCCTTAGCAATTTGCCATGAAAAGCCAAGAACTTCCCGGGGTGTCACAAGGTACTCCAAATCCAATACATCTGTAGTGGGTGAAACCGATAAATCAGGATTGTCCCGATGGAGTGTACAATGGCTCCCATTAATTTTCTCAACACGACGACATTTCCTTAGAAAACTCCTACAAACAAAGGCATAACAATAGATTTCCTCTCTTTGCAATGAAAATGGAACAGGTAGTCAGTATGACTACAATGTACTAATAATTCAGAGGAAAGCTTGTTCTTTTTCTCCTCGTGAATTCTGAACAAATCCGCATAATAAACCCACCTTAAAGCTCCATATTCTGCGTATTCCATCACAATGTAGGGTGGCCCTCCTGTTGTTGTACAAGCCCCAAGTAATTTTATCACATTGGGATGATCCACTTGTTTTAGTAAACTAAATTCTGACAGAAATTCTTGCCAAAGAGACTTGCTTCCTTCAGCCGCATCAACTTTCAACATCTTGACAGCCACAGGGGTATGTCCTCCTCCTACACATATATTTTTCTTTAATAATCTTCAAGTTGCTACTACTATTCCTCCAAGAAGGAAATTCATTTTCATAACAAAAAAAGGCAAGTGAAATAATAACATTGGAGTGGAGCTCTAGCCCTCTTACCGGAATGCCCCCGCAATTTTCCTTTCAGCACCCGACCAAATTGTCCTTCCCCGAGAACATGCTCCAACATCAAATCCTCCCGATGTATTTCCCATTTAATATCCACCTATCAATCATAACATGCATTTGAAGTCAGTCACAGGGTGTTCCTGGAAATTACTTTGCATCTACTAATTACAAAATGCTAATTTGCCACACACTTGAACAAGTTGATTTGCAGCAAACTGATCGTCAGAAAACATGAGCACTGCGTGATTCATTCCTCCCGGACCGTATTCAGCGTCTGAGATGAGTGTTCCGTTCCCATTATTGTCACCATATCCATCACCAATCTGGATTCCATCAGCGGTCATCATTACGGTTTGGTTTAGAGACCGAGCTTTCCGTTTTTGAGCCGCCCTAATCATTCATTAATTACAGACCATGAGAAACCAATTGTACAAACATTTGCTAGCTACCATTTTACTTAGAAATATCAAAAATAGAGTTTCCACAAAAAGTGTTGCATGCATATTTAATTTACGCTTCCGAGTATATAACAAACCTCTCAGGTTCTGAACCAAACAAGATATCACAGAATTTTCTAGTTTTCCCTAATTTGAAACATTGCTGGTGAGAGAGGGCTTTTAATTTCACTTTTGAGCATTATCATCGAAATTTTAGGCTCAGTTTCTATTGAATTTAAGAACGGGTGAACAGAG
>OZ035953.1:37183303-37307579 GCA_964034955.1 Orchesella flavescens | reverse complement strand
ATAACCATTTAGGAAGTCGTGGACAGGTAGAGGAGAACCTCCAGTCAGGATAGCCAGACTGGGAAAATGTCTTATCTATATTTTTAATGTTATTTGCATAATATTCAATGGCACACTAGTGATATGAGTTCGCATGACAGGAGCTCTTTTTCTTTGGCACTGGGTAGTACGAAAGTTGAACGGTGCTCACGACACTGCACTGCTCCTATTCCTTATTTACACAACAGCCCATGATTCCCTAAAGTTTTTTTCTGGCTGCTAATACATACCATATCATTAATCACAACGTAAAACTCCAAAGTTTACTTTGCAAGCCGAAGCCTTGATGAAACACCAAAAAACTATCACAATAGAATAACTTGAATTTCATCGGCCTGTCAAATTATCACGTAAGAATATGCATGATTTAAGTGCCAATGATGGAAAAAATATATATTCATAAAAGATTGAAGGATACTACTACAGATTCAATCTTGACTGAGTAGCTTGTGGTTTGTATTTGCAAATGAAATAAGGATGATGTGATGATCGAAGGCTAGCCCAACTTGAAGTACACATTGTCTTTTACATATTAATACACTGCTCTATTCTTACGCCTTTCACTATACGGCTATGAGAGGATCACATGGCTGATAATTGTGATAAATGGAAATTTACAAGGGGTTGGATTTGTTTGTGTTTCTCAATGGATGCTAAGTAATTCCGTTTTGAATGTGAGCACATAAGTTGCAATAATCGCTGATGAAGCAACGTTTGTCTTGAGAGATGATGGTACCGTAATTACCTCACATCTATCATCAGCATCATCATGATCAACTAGGGAGGGTAGGGTGTATAGTCCGAAACAAAATAGGCTAATATAATCACCACCGCCACCACCTACGTGTTTGGTCATTAACGCCGACATCATCGGGTGAATCTATGGGCTGAACCCTCATTTATAATTCCGTTTAATACTCCAAAAAATTTGCTGCTTTCAAACCCCAGTTTCATCCTCTACGCATGTAATATGCTTGTTATTATTATTATTATTGTGTGTGTATTTCATTCCAAAAGCTTTCCGTTGACCAAATAAGCATTGTTGGTGGCTTTCTTGTCTTTTACATGGTAGCGTGGTGTGTGTGGTGTGGTTTAGTGTACAATATAGAAAGGGTTCATTTCATTTCATTCATCATTTGTGTGTGCACCCCGCAGCATTCGTGTTTGTTGAAATGGTTAAACTTTTTAGCAAAGTGAACAATCATTTTTTAAACATTTTCGTCAACAATCATAATAATTATTCACAACCGAATTCTTACAGCATCTGGTTGCATCCGTATGCTGCTTCAATTGATATTATCGACAATGTGTGTGACTGCGAATGAGCAATATATGATTATTGCTACTAGCCTCCTTGAGAGGATCAAGGGATTGCATGCAGTAATTGTAGTTTATTGATATTCAACTCATTTTTTATCTAATGACTTCAATTTCAACAACTGGGCCACACCGCCTGTACAAAAAAAAAAGAATTTTTTAAATGCAGAATTTATGTAGAAAAAATTATTTTCCTGTTTGTTCCTTCCTATCACATACATAACCAAGTTCAACACTCTGTAAAAAGAGTAGATATTACATATGTATTGCTAGAACAACCATGATGTTCTCTCTAATCAGCAACCTCCACTGGAGGCAGTCAACAGGCTGAAAGGAGAAAATGATTTTTTCTCTCTGGTGTATGGGGATGGCAGTGAGACCACAATCATCTTCATCATCATTGTATTAGAAACAATACAGAGCTAATTTTTATTCGATTGGTTAAAGAAGTTTTACCCGATTTGATGATATAACAACCCATATCAAAAAGAGCCGAAAAGGTTAAACTGAAACGTTAAATACATGCTTACAGATGGGTTTTATCCTCAAGGAGTCAATTACTTTGACGGCGGCTGTAAGAAACTAATCAAGGGGAAAGTTTATGTTTTATAATGCCCAACAGAAATAAATATTCCGAACATATGTATATATAAACGTATTTCATATTCATGGAGTTGTGCTGTGGTGGTTTTACAATGGATTATTATTATTTACCTGAAATCTGGTCATGTAAATGTGGCAAGTTTACATGCACAGGTATGTATGTATTCATCATCTATAGATACCAATTGGATGCACCTCTGTGAGAAGTTAATACTTTGTGCTCTCGTGCATATGCTAACGCACATAGAGAGAGAGAGAGAAAAAAAGAAGGCAGTTATGAGATTAGTCAAGTCGCTCTTTTACAAAAGGGGAATCTCCAAAAAAGTGTAGGTTTATGTATCATATTAAAAAAGCAATGAGTGCCGGTACTCTTTTCTTGTGTTAAAATGTGAGAATGGAGCATCGGATTATGAGTAAGTACGCAACGTACATAAATTTTATACTACACCGCACACAGCAAGCTTCAAAGATAGATGGATACTTTTTGGTCGTCTTCTCTTTCAAAACACATGTTTATTTGACTCTAAACACGTTCTCTTTTGAGCGAAAAGGCCTGGTTTAACTTCACTTTGGTATAAACACAATTTGTATTCGTTTTGTTAGCGATTACCATCATCATCATCACCATCACCATCATGATCATCGGCATGACATCACATCAGAGCGGTCGTTGTTTAAGCTTCTGGCTGAACATGAAAATAGTTTGTACAAACGGAACGTACGGTCTTTTTCATGTTGCAATTGCAGCTCTAGCTTCCCTATTGCCCTTTTAAGGCTATTGAGATTTTTCCTAACTGTGTGGACAAGTTGAATAGAAATAGGAGGATTGAGCAGAGAGCTTGCTCATCGTCACTACATTGAATTCATCCATCACACGAGCGTAAACCAGAGGCGCAAAAGAAACAACTTTGTAATGACTTCTTCAGTTTGCATGCATTTACTTAAAGAATGCAGTGTGTGGATGAGTATGTCATGCATCTATCTATGTGAGCAAAATCACTTTACTACACACACACACTGACTCTGAAAGAATTGTTTTCTCGCTTGAATTTGAATAAAGAAGATTCATAATAAAGCACAATATCTCCATTGATGATTGTAAGGAAAAAAAGTTTTCACTCCAACTACTTGCAACCAAAAGACTGCTGACAATTGAACAAGATTATTTTGATGGTGTATGGTGGTGCTCATTGTAAAAATTCTCAATGCATTCTCAATACAATGAATGGAATGGTAGAGCTGTGCCGAGCTCATAAAAAACGTATACAAAGCCACGATTGATGTGTTCACGTTGCGTATCTCTACCTATCTCCTTTGCCAACACATGTGTATTGCTTTGAAAACCAATTTGTGCGCCCGCAATAATTTTTGACGGAACGACAGCGAACACAAATCAGGCAAAAGGGAATTACGGATTTCCGACAGTTGAGAGTTTGTTGATACTGTAGGAGTGACAAATGTTGAATGTATTCATTGATCGTTCAGTCGCTGATCTATTAAGCACCATCATGTTATTGTAGGTTGATGCCACGTGATGTGATGTGATGCATACTCAAACTCAATACGCAAGTGCACCGTTTAAAGAGAGAAGGAGACGGTAGTAGAAAACAGTTTATATATTTTAACTTGTATTTTTCATCGCAATCTCGTTGAAACTATTTCATTTAGGCCGCAGCTTTCATGCTGAGTAAATTACGAGAAATCAATTTGAAGGTGTAAAATAAAGTCTGTGATTTATTTGAAAGACGTGAGTTCCACAGGAGTAAACTAGGGAATGTGTGCAGATTTCCTTCGTGTGCTCGCTCACTCACACACAAAATGCCTCCCCGTATGGATGAGTCTTAACCACCAACTCGGAGTTGGTTTCTTTTCTTCTCTGACACAAGATAAATTGAGACAGATTGACAGGCAAAATTGAGAAATATTCTTTATCATTTCCGAAATTTGCCAAAAGCCTTTTATATTGCTTAGATCTGACTGATATATGCAATCACAATCAGTTATTTGAAGCGGGTAATCATTACAATGATAGAAAAGTTTGAGTTACTTGTTCATCTATAGTATATAATAGCGTCACCGTCACCAACAACCGATATCAATGACTACATGAAGGATTGAGTGAATAAGGTTTAGGAAGGGAACAACGGTTGAAATGGATAGTGTAACTTAGCTTCCCTCACGCTGAGGGGCATATAAAGCTGTCAACTCTGAAATCATGACGTGGGGATCTACTTAAATCGATTTTCAGCCATGATAAACTCTCCATGTCTGTCATCATTTCACTTGATCCAAAGTGTTTCAAAACAAACACTGCTTTTTCACTCATTTATTATGTAACAACGACTACTGAAATATGTTAAACAAAAATCTGAGATTCACATGTGTCTATATTAACCCAACTAACTTGGTAAACCCACACCGCTCGGGACGTATTACTGTCCATTTTCTTTCCAAAATTATTACACAAATTGTGGGTACATATGTACATAACATAGAGTCAGTGCATTGATACAGCAGTCCCTAACTATATTTATCAGTAAATATTTGCTTTCCTCTGAAAATGTCTTTTTCATTTGACTCGTCTTGCTGAGTAACCTCATGGGGCAACCTTTCATTCTTGAACTGAAAAGGCAAGGAAGTGTGTGTAGTAATATCCTTCGTCAGTAGAAAAAACAAGAGTAATGTAACAACGCTGTATTATATTGTTATTGATGGCTCACAAGCGGAAGTGGAAATGGTGAAGGAGAAGAAAAAAAGTGTGTATCACTGTGAGAAAGAACAAACGGAGCTATGGATGTACAAATGCATACATATCTTTATACACTTCTTCCAGGGTTAAGTACACGATCAAAACGTTGAAACACATCTAAATTTATGTGATTAATTTATTTACCATAGGTCTCTTCTCATTTCAGTTAGTTATATCAATTGTGTGTTGGTTTCTACACCAGTTGTAAAACCACAGCTGCTTTCTCATACATATGCCTTTTGACCAAGGAAGAGAGTGTGGCAAAAGTTGGAATTTTTCCCCTGTTTCACCAAATACATTGACCTGAGCTTTCCTTTCTATGACATATTATCATTATCGTAATACGCTACCATGGAGAAAACCATTTTTTACAAGTAAAACAATTTTATTAGAGAAAATAAAATTAAAGCTAGGAGTATTGAGCAAATAATAACTTTTAGTCGTAGCCCTCTGTGCACTATAGGCATATTACAAAGCCTAATATATTGAAGGAATCTAGTAAGTAGGGTAAGATTATTTACGGCCTAAAAAAGTCGCTCATAAAAGAGTCCATTCCATTTGCCACTAAAAATGCAGCAGTTGCCATTTCCATTTTAGGCTCATGTTATGTTACATGGTTTTTACAGTCTCCTATCAAATACTTGTATGTTGTTAGTTTGTGGCACAACTGCCCCTGCAATACCTACGTTTTCATGCTTAGACATAATTTTGGAGAGAAAAAAACCCTCACAGATTCCATAGAAAAATAATTCTTGAGCTCATTTTGGTGCTCTTCGTGTCAAAAGTTGCCATTGCCACACACTACGCACTCATTACAATTTAGGCCCCCAGCAGAATTTTGTTTTACGTGAAGTCAAACTCATTTGAACCTGGTATGGTAGAAACTATTATAATCATCTCTATTATTATCCCCGCCACTTTCTCTGTTGTCATCGTAAACATAGTTAAAGTAAGGAAACACCGTTAAAAATCGCCTTTGCTAAGCACTACTTTTTCTTGTGAAGACTCCAGTATTTTTTTTGTTAATAACTGACTCGTTCGATTTTTGTTGTTAGTACGAGACACTTCAGGAAATCATATAGCAAACATCAACCATTTGAAAAGAAAATACGAGTAGTAGTGGTCACCCAAGATTTGGGATAGCAACTCACTTTTAAATACTCAAATTTAGCTTAAGTCTAACAAGATTTTTTGCTAAGCTGTCATAAAATTTAATTCTTTCTTTCATTTGTAATTACAAATTTTTCCCAATGACTCTGATTTTTTGAAGCATATTAAGCACGTATAAAATGAAGTTACGCAAGACAAATGATGAAATATTCGGAGTTTTAACTGCGCGTAAAATTGATAGTCTAGTAAGGACGTGTACATTCTAAATTACATTCTCATTCTAACAAGATCTGCCGTAGATGAATACATACAAACCTTTAACCTAACAAAAAAAGTAAAGTTTCTTATGTTTATTTTCTCGTTTTCACATCACAGATATATTTCGTTACTAAATAAACTTTTCACGTAGTTTGTGAGTTTGTTACACATCCGTGGATATCATTCAGCCTTGCAACATAAATCTAGTTTTTCTTCTCATTAACAAACTCTAATGTCATTTCCTCTACCAACCATTTCATCATCTTTCAGGAAAATAGTTATAACTTACTGCACTGTAGTTGAAGCTGAAAAATGGGTTTTCACATATTTTGGAGGTTGGAGATCATTCAATAAGTAAGTCAACAAAGCTGTGAAGAACAGTGGTTTTCTTCAAGACCTTAAAATATTTTTTTACAGGGAGCTAAAATTCAACTGGCTATTCTCCCAGTTTTGAGCATCATAAATAAGAATAGCACCAAGTGTTTCTAAGCTGCAACTGCAAGCAACCAATTTGGACCTTGAAATACTTAAAGATTTCAAATTTAAGCCCCCACTAAAAATTATTGAAGAGTTGAATAAACACCAGGAATGAGTTTTTACACGCTTTTTGCAGAAATTACTTGCGCGTTTTCTGACATTAAAAACAGGAATACTTTCACAACAGACGTCAGTCCGAGTTAGAAAAAACAACATGGAATGAATCAAGAACCCAAGCTTGAGTAATAAATTTTTATTTCAAATAATTACTCGAGCAATGGGGTTCTCGTCGAGATCCTCTTTACTAAACTTAATGTTATTACCCAGAAACCAATTTGTTATCATTCACTCCTCGTAAAATCATTTGAGTGTACATAATTTTGAGGGGTAGCTTTTCGCTCGTAAACTGGGGTTGACATGATCTCTTAAGCAAACTCATTAGTCAGTTGACATACCGCGGAGTCAGATTTACAGCAGCCCCACTACGTTCGACACCGATATGATACATATTCCAAAAGTTGAGAAGAAGGTTGTCTTTGGGCTTTCAATTTTGTGTACATACAAATGCATTGCAACAGTAGTTAATATATATATATATATCGTAAATGAAAGGAAACCCAAAAAATGTGAATGTTTATGAGAAGAGGTTCAAAATTATTCATTATTGTTTTCCTGTTTTCTTAACAGCGGGAGTTTTTGAGCCTGTAGCTTCTTATCTAAATATTTTTTTTATGTAAAATGACACATTTTCTTGAAAAAGCTATCAATACTTTAAAACTCATTTTGTTCACTCATCGTCAGTCAAATGGTCTACCAGCTTACCCGCTGTTTATGTGTCTGTATAGAAATGGCTGCTGTAGGTGATAATTAAAAATGTTTTAAACGCAAAAATTGTATGGTAAAGTTTTTATTCCAAATTTTGTTATTCAAGAAAAGTAAACAATTAGTTTCAATCATTGAAAAAAAATTGTTGGCACACCGATATATTGCCATTCCATTCATCATTTTTTGTAAATTAAATATTCACTTGGTAGAAGACTACTCGCCAAAACTGTTAGATATTTCAAGAGACACACTAGTTGCTCTACAGCAGCTACTACCTCACCACTAAGGAAATGCAAATGCACGTTTGTTTACTAAATCATGACTATTTCTCCCGTTATATGGTGCAAATAATATATGAAGTCCTCATCAGAATTTCCCGTCCCTCCCTATTTATTTTATAAATGGCTTTTCTTTGATTATTAATCTTTTCATCACTCATTCCTCGTCTATCTAAAAACGCCGTCGACCTGTTAGTTTTATTGCAAGGTTGTAGCCTGTTTAAAATATTAATGAGATCAACTCTTTGATTGCACACTTAATTGTGTTCCATGTGACAAAATATTATTAGCAGTTTGGTCAGGTCAATAAGAAATAAATCAACCGGTCACGTTTGTATATGTCTGTGTGTCAACACTATCAAAATCGTACACATGGCTTTTAATTGAATTTCACTAATGACAAGAACATAATATGACTATTTGTTTTAATAATTTTGCTACTGAACAGGCTATAGAGTTTGACTAAACCTAAACACTACGAAGCTCTTCATTTAAAGTGCTTGCTTGGTTTAGTATCTGACGGTAGTATTGCCAACTTAGATTGTTTGATGTCGGACGTATTTCGTTGTCATTTAATGAAAACATATTTAATATGGAATTTGCGAATCGTTGATTAGTTATTCTGTACTGTGGACACATTACCTTAATAATTGTTTGTTCTAAGTTTATTGGGTTTGGGTTCGGTAGTCGTAGTGAGCGATGTAATGAAAGATTAAAACCAAATCATTTTTGGTTATTGGCAATTTATGCCAGAACTCTAACCCACAACCGAAGTTTCCATATTTGGCGAAGCGTGTAGTATAACTAATTCCTAATTTATCTACGCTAACGACACATTTTTACATGCTGGTATCACATAAGATGTGATATCTGAACATGTATAAAAGTTAATAAAAAATGAGCAACCGGGCGAGAATAAGTTACACTAAAGATACAATATCGGATATATTTAATAAAAACATATTGTTCAACACAACACATTGATGGAATGTATGATGAACAAGGAAGCGGATCCTGTTCATTTATGTAACTAGCATGTTTTTGGTGTTGAGACAAAACCCAAATATTTGTTCACTGGCAAAAATAATGAAACATAAATGACATGTCAGGATGGGGCAAAATTCAAATCCATCTTGTTTTTAGTGAACACATGAATAACTACCGAAGATAGAAGCCTGTCAAGTGTAGATGACAGCTGGACTTTTCCATGGTTAGTAAGTAGCTTTTCTGTATAAACTAGCGAAAAACAACAACATTGGCTTAACCTTACTACTACTTAAGTGTACTTGTACAATAGTTGGACACATTATGGTATGGTAAAAAGGAGGGAGAGAAATGAAACCGAAAAGGCGTCAAGCATCCACGACATCATGCATCATCAACGCCTGTTTGCCTTCTTGGTATGCATTCGCACATAAACGCACCGAAAGATGCAATCTATGAGGCAATTTACGAGGCTGCTGTTTCCAATAAGGGCATTCTGGTACGCAGAAAGAGAGAGGAAGAGCGAGCTCTGATTCACTTTCATGATGTGTGCGTTTACTCGTCTCCCCATTGAAAGCCCACAGTAGCGTGTAGTCTAGTGTAAATATAATCTGAAATGTACTTTGTTCCGTCTCCTTGTTCGCCTTTCAGGATTGACTGAGATGGGATTTATTTGACGGAACTACAATTCGAATATTTTATGAAATTGGACGAGACATGTCTCAAAATGACAAAAGAGGAAACAGAGTCCCGCATAAAAAGAAACAGTAATAAACAGTGCGTCACATTTTTCTGTTAACTGATATTGATTAGATATGAGCCATAAATTTTCAGGTATGCGATGATGGAAGACGAAGAGGCAGTAAGCATGGGTCATGAATTTTCAAAGTTTCTCCTAGAATAAACATCATCAAAATAAATAGCATGAGGAAACAGTGTGTGGTGTAGTATGGTTTTCTGAAACTCTAAACAAATCAGCTTTAGGAAAACTGCATTTTCAAGCTGAACTCAAGGTTAATGCTAAAATCTCAATGAAGAGTGAGTTCAGTGAGCGAGAAAATTGTTTAATGAATAACCAAGGGAAAAAATGACTGGAAGAACATTGTGTCTGTTCCAATCGTTGCGTAGATAACGTGATGTACTTATACACAATCATGTACATAAGTAGGTATACACATATATCTATCTATCTATAATCACATATGCACACACGAAGGAGAGGTTAAAAAAGCGTTATAATATTTTTGAATTAATTCATGCAAAGGGAATATTTTCCTCGTTTTCATTATCTCGCGTCTCTTTTACAGTAGTTTAAATGCTTTAAATGGAAGTGTAATTAAATATGAAAAATGGACAGTTGATAGTGGAATGTGGGAATATTTATGAGGAGGGAGCAAGCAAAGACATGATTATGATGAACGAAAATGAGCAGCCCAAACAGTGTATTTTTTTCCTCGAACGCTAAACTCTTCCATTCCTACATGCATAAAACCTATAACATCAGATATCATGAGCCACTAGTTTTATTAAAGTTTTTTTTTAAAATGCAGGTAACAATTACATACATAACAAGTGATTATTAAGTTAGTGTCCATATTCCATATATGTAGCAGTACAAAGGCTGACGCTCATATATTATATTTTGTGGGATGAAGGTGAGCCATGCTAAAAATTGAGATGACGATGATAATGAAGAGAATGATACATTGTCTGGCATAACTCATTTAGGCTAACAGGTGCAGGTGTGGACATGACAGTACTTAGCGTTAATAATATCAAGTTACCTACAACGATTGATGCAACTTTAGTAGCCCGACGATAGCATTACTTACGTTGAGTATGAAAGTGCGCACATATACATATATATTTCTATAGGCTGAGTTGTGTGATTACTATCCTATTTCTGCACTACTGTTTTTTTATCTCTCCAGTATTTACAACTCTCATTTTTCTATTCGTTTTTTGGTTTGCGTGAGAAGGACGGTGAGTTGTGTCGCTGGGCTTCAAGAATAATTAAGGAAAATGCCAAAAAACGACGAAGCTAAATTATACACGGAGTAAATAAAGGGAAGCGAGTGCCAAGGGCTCATTTCATTTCCCTTGTCCGTTTCTACACACATAAGTATATTGTATTTTATAAAGAGTAATTGAGAATTAGAGAAGAGCACGTAGGTATATTCATAGTCATACAAAAACATGATACGTTCACTCATATAAAAAAATCCTCCAGATATATACACACAAATACAACATGTAATAGGGGTGACGCCCAACTGGTTTTCGCATTCTGAAATAATAGCTTTGCATGAGACTGGCTCACAGCTTGAATTCATTCACTTTATTTCCTAACTCTTGAATTTAGATACATGTATACAAATACATATGTAATAATAACAATAAGAAAACCTTTTGAGGGCTCCGCAACTACCAAACCCTATATATATGTGTGTATAAAATAAATACGGAGGTACACTTCATTTATGTGAGCTTCTGATCAATTTCAAAGCATAAGGAATACACTACAATGTATGTATGTTGTTGAGGATAAACAAGCAAGCACTAGCAGCTCGAGTGATGAATTTAATAATAACAAGGGAACTGAGTATGTATTAGTGGATTCATTTTTTTTATTACACAACTTAAACTCGTCATTATGATACCGAAAGAGTGTTATTAAAATTCAGCAAACGAGCAGCAATATCAGAAGAGTCAGCAAGCAAGGAAGTAAAAGCTGAAACTTGACTTAATAGGGGATATAAAATGCGTACCTCTTGCCTCTCCAACAATTGCAAGAACTAACAAAGCTGGAGAGCGACAAAGGAGCGGAAGTGTTGTTTTTTTCGCTTTGAACCTCGTTCTACCTACATTGACGCGATTTAGCTCATTATCAAGTTCTTGATGATAATTACCACCTACTATTATTTCTGCTCAAAACTCAAAAAGATTTTCAGAAAATCGTTGAATGGTTGAGTAGCACTATTTTAAATCAGCGTTTTAAAATTACCTACGAGATTTCAAAATTTGAAACCATTTTTCGTAATTGCATTAGTTAAACGCTGTAATGTTACAGCAATTTAAAAAAAACGTTTATGAATTAAAGTACATATTTGTACGTAACAAAAAAAGCTTAAAATGAGCATGAGTAAGAAGATAACGGTGACGGATGAGTGAAAAAACTTGAGTAAAAATAAATTTGATAAACTGAATACTTTTCTTCATAATTTTTAAATGATTAAGGGACTTGCCAAGACATAATAATAATATAATGAAATGCAGTAAAAAGCAATTACAATGCATAAATGCATCAAGCATGAATTCATACATGGGTAAGTGCATTCTTCATATGGGTACACGCAATTAGAATAAATTTGCCTTCGTTTAAGAGATATGATTGACAGTTCCCCTGTGTGTGCTTGCTCACTCCTTCATTTCTCATAGACATCATCAATCTTGAAAGTTGAAGACATGGTCTTCACACTTTAATAAGAATTCCGACAGCATCAAACACACGATAAGTATAATAATAACAAGTTAGTATTCCGCTCATTTTTTCCGTAATGAATTGCTAACTAAAGTTGCAATTCAAGTTCAACCACAACTTCCATTTCATGCAATTAACCAACAGCACTGAAAGCTTTCTTTAGTACACATGCACATACATAGATAACTATGCACTCCAATACAAATTCATGGGATTTTAAGGCGTTTGAAAAATCACGACAAATGCAACTCTAAGACGCAGCAACGAAATAAATTCTAAATCAGTTGTAAATCCAAATGGTGGATTTTGTATGGTAAACGTGCACTCGAAGCACGAGTGAATTTTAGGGATATTTTAACTTGAAAATCCCCACTTAACGATCAATTTTGTCATTTTCTTCTTCAAGTATCCGTGAAATCTATTTTGCATAGGGCTGCTGACAAAATGGAAGCCATGAAATGCAGCCTCGATTCCACGTTGGTTGCATTACTATTATTTATAAAAGACTCAGTCTTTCCTATTCCAGCTAAAAAAATTATTGGTTTATTTAATTGTGTTCAAAAAACACAAAAACCTGAAGTAGTGCTGTGATAAAAAAAACAGGACAGTATAAGTAATCTATGCCCACGTAAATGATTTTGAATTTTTCGTTTCCACAAAAACGAAATTTAAGTACGGGACTATTACCAGTTTATATTGCTGAGCAAGCTCGCTATAACAAAAAGGTTACATTTGTAAAAACTTTATGAAAGTCTGCAAATTTCAAATATAAGTATGCAGGACCGAAGGGGTTTAATGTGTTTATTTTTTCAGTAAATTTTCAGCCTTTTCCGGATGAATTGTTAAGCAAACACTTTAATTGATCCCCAAACAAACCACAAAACCAGCGGCTGTTTTGTACTAAAACAAATATTTAAATGAGAAAATGACATGTTACTCTTACCCTACGACCTCCACTATGATAATAATAAGTAAGAAAAAATAAAGTTTAAATAATTATTAAAAGTAAACAAAGGCTAAGCTAAGAATAATTTGTGACTTGAAACAGCCTTTGTGATAGGGGCAATACAACAACGTATTAGTAATGCGGAATTGAGATAATTATTTCTGCTATAAAAATATGTATACCTTCTATTAATTTCTAATTTGGTAAGTGAAAGACTAAACAAATATCATGGGCTTGACTACGAAAATTGTACCCATTTTATAAGGTACGTAAATGGAAAGTAAACACCTGGCTGGATGGCAATTAAATTAAATCCATCCATATCCATTCTAGGGCAGGCTTCCCTTCCCATTCCGTATTATCCCATTGAATCAATATTGAGTAAATTGAAAATTAGCAAAAAAATTGATTTTCTACATTAATCAGAAACTAATTTTATTATTGATCATTTGCCTTTAAGCTTTTGAATTGAGTCGTAATTGCCACAACTAAAAACATTGGTTTATCGAATGCTTAGCCGGTGGCTTTTCAAAATGTTTGTGAATCAATTGAATATTTGAGGGCTGGTCCAATATAATAAAATCCGAAAACTTACTCTCCTCTTCTTCTAATTCATTATAATTAATTTTATGCTTCAATCAACTTATTTCGTAAGAAAATTATTTAGTGACGTCAAAATAATAAGTTAAACGCTGGGGGTTATTCATAAAAACATATTGTCCTCATTCTATTATTTCCAATTTTGTGTGTGGTGGTGGTCAAACATTTTATGTTTAGGCCAGTGACTCTAAATAAACTGGATTTTCTTTCTGCAGTCCTGCTAAAATGAAAGTCACTTAGGATAAAATGCAAATGATAAAACATGCACCCCATAAACTTCAAGATATGTACATTTTTTATCGTAAAAAAGTATGGGGAAGGTTGGTGAAATGTTTCTTGTATTTACTTCACTGCTTTTATGTGTAAACCGAAGCCCCACCAGCTTCGTGTAAAGAAGCAAGTGTTCACCCAACCAAAAATGAATTGCAAAAGCACGCGTATTAATGCTCACAGCACATGGAAAAAGTGGAAAAAAGGAAACTAGGCTAGGAAAAAGGGACGCAATATTATGTTTCTCAGTCTTCCTACACCAGCACCCACTCAACTTTGTATCTTGCATTGTTCAAGAACGATGAAATATCACACCATGATCGAAGAGAAGCAGTCAACGAGGTGGAAAAAGTCAATATTGGGATAAACGGTTTCTCGTAAAGCCAAATGGGTTAGGATATATAAATTCCAATTGTAATTGGAATTTTCTGAGGATGCTACTTAAATGAAACACGGCCATGTCTACAAAAATTTTCGGGTATATATAATGTAATAGCGTCAAGGCATCTATTTATTATATCAGTTACAAAAGAAGGAAAGGAAATGTCTGTTTACTGTCTTCCCACTGAATTATTACTATCCTCGATTCAAAAAAAATCAAAACCACTGCATTGCACAAACTTGAGAAGAAGAAAAGGGAGCTAATATATATTTACCCACGCAAAAGAAAAGCTGTGCTATAAATATCATCATCACCTTTTTTATCCATCCAATCAATATACTAATACGCATCCATAAAGCATTATTTGTATCGCTGATCGTGTTATACACACTAATCCTATCATGACAATCAATATTGTCCCCTCGTTCTTTCTTCATGTACTTTCACTTTCTACTCTTGTATGTGTGACTAGGAAAAGGGCCTTGCTATCTGTAAACAAAACTCTTCACGCTGATGACTTGTTCGTTCCACTGTAAGTACAATGACATTTATTAGTGAGGCAGTTGTTGTCACGGGCTCAAAAAGGAGCAGCTTTCTAATAACCACTTTTTTGTGTATCAACTACCAAGTAAGTACCACAATAAATAAACCAACATACACACACAACACATTCTCTCATCCATTCATTGTAAGAATCGCATATCATGGATAAAATGTGCGCCTACAGTTACACTCAACACGCATTACATTGAGTATTATCAACTTTGCACCCGGGTAGTCGTGACAAATGATTTTCCAGAGACCATTTTAGACACTCGACTAAGCACGGAAAATGGTGTTACGAGCACCTCTTGATAGCTTTGCTTTTTCATTCACTTTCCCCCAGACGCGACTTTGCTGGTGTGCATCATCCTGTGTGCCGTATCGTAAAGCAATGAAAGTTAACAGTTGCCCATCTTACACAGAGTCACTGTCCCTTTTATTTAGGAGAAGCAACCTTACCATGAATTATTATTGTAATGCACTACCGTCACCGGAACCATTACATGAAAACCTAATGCTTTACATATGCTCCCTGTATGAACTGTCAAATTGCCGTGATTTTGGATCCAGTACATGCATGCTAAATTATTTCTTGTCCCCTCACACTCTTCCGACCAAAACCTTCCTTTTATACGCATCATTGTTATCGATTGAGCATGCTACTCCTTTTGCACTACATGCTGGATTTACTTACGACTTCCACGAGTTTTTTTTTGTCGTGAGACTTTTGTACTATAGTATTTTGAATGTAACCTATTTGCTAGTCCTCTCTTTTTCAAGAGACGAGCTTGAGGGGAAAAGGATGGCATGGAAAATGGCTTATTGCTAACTGCTAACCGGTCATGAATAAATATATTTGAGAGTAAAAGATGCTTCGTAGAAAATAGCAAAAGATTGCAGACATGAAATGAAATTGACCCCATTTACCATTACCATAAAAATGTTCCTGTAATTGTAGAGTAAAAAAACATACAATTCAAATTAATGTACTTCACCACTTCTGGAGTGTTGAGGAAGAAAAAGGCACAGTCCCTTTTCTATGAATATCTAATATTACGCTTTGAGAACGATGTTTTCATTTCTCAATGGGTTGCTTTCCTCTAACATTTCCTTGTGCCTTTGCATTGTTACGGTTACGTTACGATAACTGCTAACTATACTTATCTCTCAGCAGCTAGTTAAACCTTGTAATTTCTTGGATTACATCTTTGCATGTATTAAAAAAGGGAAGAATTTGACGACCATGATGATGATGATGACGCTGCCGTTGTATCATTCTCTCTGTGGTTACAGTTATTATGATCGTGGCTACAGCAGCACTGATCCAATAAGTTTACTCATCGTAAAATACATGGTAGTGGTACCAAAGAGATAAATGCTATCGGCACGGCATACCATACAGGAGTCCGATCAGAGAGAAACTGTAATTACAAGCATTAGTGCATTAAACAGATATGTATATTACATAATCGGTTTCGCTCCCTTTTAATACCGTCTTTGCCGGCTTCTTCTTTTCTTGTGTACAGATTCAGCTCATTCCTCCCTCTTCAACACTCTCCTTTTCAGCGGATGGCATGAGGGAAGGGAAAAAGATATTTTATGTAATGTAATGTATACACGTGTATTATATTCATGATATGCCCAAGCGGTTTTCCCTCAATTGAAGACTTACGAACAAGAAAATCGGCAATTACTTTTGCCTTTTGCGCGACCCTCTCTCTATCTCTCTCTCTAATACTACTACAACCATACTTGCATACAAAAGAAATGATTTTCTACACAAATGAACAATCTTTTCATTTGCTCCCCTTTTTGATCTTCCTACAATTCCTAATCTTCCGACGTTTCTCAGATTCCTGTGAATTGAATCCAAACCTGAGATTCACCATGGTACTAAAAAGTTACTAATTCTCGGAAAATGTCAATTCTTGATAGTAGTACTCGTTTTGAATTTCTAACTTTGTCTCCTAAATATTTTAAATAGCTGGAAAGACACCTAATATTTCTAACAATGTTTACTTATGTGGGTTCATGTGTCATCGTCACTTGTAAAGTATTGCAGTGACTTGATTTGGTCCATGGTATGGTAGTAGCAATGACTGTCATCGTTATCACTTAGCTTCACCTTGTCTGTCATCTTGAAAATCGGTCAAGTCAAATCAGAAGTGAAAATAGAGTGACATTCTCAAGATAAAAACAAGATTAATTTGAGCGTAAGCATTCGCATGAGTCATCACATGATGTAAGATTGACCTTCTTCCAACTATCCTTACAATTCAACATGTGACGTCTGTGGCAGCAGCCCGTATTTATGGCCATATGCCGAACTCTTTTTATGTATATGTGTTTGAAAAATGTGTATGCTGCGCTGACGTTCATGTTGTTTAGAGGAAGATTTCACCCAACACAATTTTTTACCTTGAAGTCGTAGTTTCGTCTCATAAATGTGGAGTAATGCAGCAGAGAGGATGCTTAGAATTAGCCATGCCAACGACTCCTATGCATATCTTAATGATAAGTGAAAATCCTACATAAACAAACGGAAACTAGCAGAACGACAAGAATATCCAGCATGTTAAACTGAAGGCATACTTACAAGCTGACAAAATGAGTGTCAAAAAAACTCGTCGTTGTCTTAGCGAGAGCTAAGGCGCACTACAACTAAAAACCTACGTTTTTGTGATCTACGAAGCATTTGATTTGAAAGTTAAAATGTGGAGTAGTAATAGTAATAAGCATTTAAAGTTGAGAGGAGCATCATCATGTCAAATTCTGAGAACACACCAAAAAGCCGACTTGTTGTCGCTTAGGAATGCAAGCAAACTCGAACTGAAAAAAATTGATGTCATTTGCATTTTAGTTAGAGATTTTGTGTGTGGAGTGGAGAGAGAGAGAGGCCCAACTTTTTTGAGAGACAGTGAATGGGAGATAGTAAAGCAACACGGGGAGATGAGATGAGGACATGCTTGTGTAAGTATGCATGGATGTACACATTTTGAAATCTTGTTGAGTGATATTAGGTTACCATTATTTTCTTGTGAAAGACTTTCTTGGAATAGTTTCCTATCTTGTTGTCAGCTCATCATTAGCATGAGATTCTAGCAAAGACAACGAACAAGAATCCCTTTTTGGTTGGGTTAGTACTAAAAGTTTAGTCAAGTAAATTATGTTGGGGGAAGGAAGGAACTGAAAAAAGTTTTCCACTTTGTTGATCATTAGAATCATTATAAAAGATCTACTTTCTTTACATACATACTACCATCGCATTGGGATAGCATACCATCGCATCGTACTCCCAGTAATGGCTTTAAGATTAATCAGAAATCTAAATTTACATTATGGCCTCTTCACCGCTCTTCCAATTTACTTTCCTCGCAATTTGATTTTCTTAGGGTTTTGTACAAGCATATATATGTATGCTGACTTTCCTGTGTGTTCACTTTGACTAGGAAAACGGGAAAAGGGAAAGAGAAGAGTTGAAATCACTATTGATTGGATCAATGTTTTATCCACTCGATGCAAGCTCGAGAATACAACGGGGCAGTATGAACATTCAACTTTTATTCCTTTTTAATAGTAAGAAACTCACTTCTTCTCCATTCATTATAGTCAAGGTATTAAAAATTTCAGAGACTCGGTCGAGAAGCGACTTCTACTCCATGAATACTAGCGCTGCTATTCTCTGTTCATGTCATAATGTGTGAGCATTATGTGAAAGAATAACTACCTTTATGTGTTTAGTACCTCTCCGTTTTTTCTTGCCTTCATTGCATTTCATTTGGCTGGGTGCTTTGCCTTGCTTTGCCTGGTTGGGTGATATTTTCTAAACGGAAACACTGCCGTCAACATGTTCACGTTAATCGTTTGAAATGTTAACTCACAACAGCTGCGTTTTAACTCTCTGTCATCACAGCAATTTGCCGTCGGCTTTGACTGTGCTTTCCTTTTTCTTACTCCCTCATACTCATACTGTTCCTTCCCATGTGTACTCTTTGGAATCGATACTCCGTACTTCTATGCACGTTTCAATGCAATGCATATGTGCTACTTGCAGGAAGAAAGGAAGAAGGAACTTTAATGAGACTTATTTAAGCCCTCCTCTAATTCGATGACTTTATGGTTCTCCTCGCTTATCCATTTTACGACAAGGGTTGATGATGATTTCCTTGAAAACCATTGGAGATGGTGTTGACAGACAATGAAGTCTCTTTTTGCGGTTTTATGACTACACTCTGATCTGTCCACGTGTTCCTTTTTTCTCCCTTGTCAGGTTGGAATAATCATATCTTTTAATTTTACGACCATTAAAATACTCATCACTATACGAGTGTGCCTGTTTGTGTAGAGTACCGAGGGATATGGATACTCATTTATTATTACCCTGGCATTTTTAAACGAGCAGGTATGCACCCACATAATATTATCGCGTAGGAAGAGTTTTAAACAGCAGATTTGAAACGGAAGACAAACTTAGATGTATGTAAATATAAGCAACAACTAAAAACTTTTTAAATTTCGGCATGGGCCCAATAAATATATAAAAATATGTGCATGTGCTCAAAGAACAATTTCAAACGAGTCGTTAAACATCACTCATGGTTGTGATCACGTCTTTGTAGCAACGCTCTATATAGATGGACGAGCAATCCATCGAACACAAAACTATATTAAATAATATTTTGAGAGTAAGTAAGTACATGCGCACACAAACATCAAAAATAGAATGGTAAAGGTTAAGACGACTGTGTCAACAACGGATATACATAAAGCAGGGAGAGAAAACCAGCGTTTACTCAGAGGTGCGGCCCTACTAGTTTATTATGGCTATTATCATTATATACAGTAAATAATATTTCATAAATATATGAGAAAAAAGAGCAGTCTTAAAATTGCATACTGGCACGAAATACTTCCTACTTTCTTTGTGCACACCCGCATACAATCAATCAGTCCTTCGGGATGATAAATGGATCTATGGTTAGCCTCGTGTCAGATTTCACTCTTGTGATAAATTGGCATCTATGAATATATACCAATTCTACAAAACAGAAAAATCGGAGTTGACCGGCCCCTTCCTTCTTGAGGTTAAAACCGAGTCTGCGGTCTTACAACAAGAAGCAAATATTTCCTATACAAAATATACTAGACACGCAAATCTATTCCAACGCTTTTATTCTCTATACTTGTAATACGGGAAAAGAGAGAGAAGTGAGCAAGAAAAATTCAAAAATGTTCAAACCTAGAATATAAGAATGCAGAGTAGGTATATATGTACGTACTTAAAGAGAATCCTGATATGAACAGTTATCCATGTTATATCCGTAGTTGGTTGGCACATGGGTTTAAAAGAACAAACTGCCTTTTCCTTTTCAGCTTCAACAATGAGAGGGAAAGAAGTAAAGGGTTAAGTTCGATGTTTTCGGTTTTTTTGTCACTGCTGCTATCATCGAGTAGCACTGTACTATCAGCATAGCTGCTATGAGTATAGTTGCTAAACTGCCTGGAAGCAAATCCATGAGAGCTGACTGAATGTTAAGTTGCGAGAGCTCATATATGAGTAAAATATCCAACTGTGAAAGTATGCATTAAATCTTTTTTTCTCCTATAGGTCTCCCTCGTCTTCAATGCTAGTCTCCTGTCAAACCTCTGTTTGTACTATGTACCCTTTGGTAATTTTTCTCCGTTTATCGTCCGGGTTTCCGTTTTTCTACTTGATTGGTTTCCAACACTACTGCACTGTACCCTATGCTACTCTTGACTTTACACGATTCAACCTACTATCCAAATTTGAGAGTCTAAGCATGTAGTCAGTTTTTCCAACACTCATGATGAAAATCTGCAGTGATACCTATACCACAGCTAACGCTCAACCCGGTGGCTCAAAGAATGATACTTATCTTCAGCAAGTGAACCAATACTTCTTTGTTCCAGTATATTACCTACACTGCAGGTTTCATCTAATTAAAGATATTTCGGCAAGCATTATTTCATTGTTGAAGGGTTGAGTATCTACTACATTTGCATCATTAATTTTGGGTAAGAGTTGTGTTGTTGAAGCAGGTAATTTGAATTCCCCCAAATTACACCTAAACATTGCGTTATACGTACTTACTGCCAAGTCAACATGGGAAAAACAAACAAACGAATTCATATCCGGAAATTATCATTAAACCCTTTACCTTTCGTGCAGTTTTCCTCAACAGTAAAATACAATGCATTTACATAAGAATTTTTTTTTCATGCTGGGTGTCTGCACAAACCCTTAGTTTTGACAATGAAAAAATAAGTCATATGAATCTCAATGAACGCAATAAGCTCACGCATTCATTTCTTTTCGTCGACCTCACATCATCATTTCTTTTGCCATCAGCAAAAAATTATGTAAAAGAACAGTGTGGTACGGTTGTGAAGGAGAGCCTTACATTCATGCAATGTGAGTTTTAAATGTAGTCATCTCAGTCAGTCAGTCAGTCAGTCCAGATGCTTTCCTTCTGTTGCTCTTTTTTTTCCACGACATCAAATGAAAAAGGGGTTTCTATATTAACGTCGAGTTATATTTGTTCTACTCCTTTGAGTCTCATCATGGTGCACACACACACACACTCGTGCAGTCTTTGGTCTTCCTTTCTAATTTAATTATTGGATGTGTAACTAGACCGAGACAATTAATAATCTGCATGATTTAATTAGACATGATGCTCCATAGGTATGCATATTTTTTTTATATTCACTTCACTTCTCTACATCATCAATCGCGAATACAAAAAAATAAAAGTACTTGTCAGTTATATACACGAGTAGGAGTCTAGCCAATACAATAGGATTGCATTATTTCGTATGATATGAAAGGAAGAGAAAAATATTGACAATTCATGAAACTTTAAGAATGACATGCATGTCCGCTTCTTCAAACCTTGTTATTACAAACCAAATATGCCTACTTTCTACCAAAAGCTTGCATGATGCAAGACAACACTTCATTAGGCCACGTTCACTAGTTATTGAAAAGGAGCAAAGGCTGTTCAAAAGAAATTGGAGCAGAATGTAGAATACGTAATTAATTGCCTAGCAATCATCATCCCATGTTGGTCAAAAAATGCCAAAAATGAAATTTTATGCCAATTTTTTTAGCAAAGCCTTTAAAGCAACAAAAAGTGAAATTAACGAAATGCAAACAAAATATTTACCTGAATCTTGATGATGACCATTGAGCCCTTCAAATGTCTTCGATGTCATCTGAAATAAAGCATCTAATGGAGACGAATCGGATGAGTTTCGCCTCCCGTTCGTTTTGTTTTGGGCATCCCATGGGCGAACTATCCTCTGCTGACCGACGTTTTCAGGATGTCGACCAGCATTGGCAGCACTAGCACTACAGTCTTTATGGATTGCTCCACCATTGCTGCCTTTTGCAGGCTTATGACTTAGAATATCAGTAATGGAAAAGGACTTCACCCCGGAGGATGATTGACTTGGAGACTCAACCTGAATCAATAAAAATAAAAATTACATTACACTTGGATAAAAGAAATAAACTTTTACTTACGAAACCAATTGTTTTTTTCTTAACGATTTCTGAAGTGTTAATGAAGGATGAAAAGTAATCCTTCATTATATTTTAATGATTTTCGTCCCATGATCAAAGTAAGAAATTCAATTTACATTGACATTTTGTTTTACTCAGATTTCCCTTTTTTAATGAAGAGATGGAATTTACTAAAAATTCGCTTTGATTTTATTATAATTATAAATATGACATTTGATAAGTTATCCATAAGAAATTAAATTTTTGGCAGTGATTACGTAAAAAAAATGATTATTATGACATTTAAAAAAGGTTTCCCATATGAAGGTAAAAAATTTGGCTATTATTGTCTTATTTGTATAAATATGAAATTCGATAACTTATCCATAAGAAATAAAAATTTGACACTGATTGCGTAAAAATTAATTAATATGACATTTAAAAAAGTTTCCCATGTGGAGTTAAACAAAATTTCTATTATTGACTTATTAGTATAAATATGACATTTGAAGAAGAGTGTCCCATAAAATGAGCGTAGTATCGGTTAAAGGGAGTTAGTGTTAAGTGTGGTTAAAACCCAGTATTTTTTTGCTATTTCGAACGAATACCGTGGGTGTTCCACCGTAGGACGAAATTGGCTTTGTTTAGCTTTCTATATTCAATGTCGTAACAGCGTAAAAGGTACCTAATACTAGCTCGTCGATGTAGTATAGTTTTTTTTATGTATCGGGATATTAAGTTTCACAAGAGAGTGTCACCTATGGGGATCAAGGTTGTTGATCTCAATAATTTCACTGGAATGCAAATATTACACCGAGATAATGAGAAAAATGATACTGAGGTATGCAATTTCTTGGAGTTCCATGCAATATTTGATAGGAAATACTACGTAGCAAGACGAAACTGATACTTTGCAAGGCATATCATTTTTTATTGTTTTGAGAAAAACTACTACTACTACACCAGACTAGACAGAGACCAGACTTTGTTCGTAGTATTGGGATATAAATATCTTGATGCTCACTTAGTTTCCATATATAGATTTTTATTTCAAAGAAATAGAAAGATGATGTATAAAAAAGGGCCTTACCTGGAGCATTCTGAGTTTTTTCAAGGGTCTAAAATATTCATCTTCCGAGCAACAGTCCTCTGTGTTTGCTCTTGAGAGAGTATCTGGAGAAGTTAGAGAAGGAGACGGACTTCCACCTACACTAATCAGATCATCCGATGACATTTCATCATCTTGACTGTTGGGTGTCAACGGGTGACCCTTTCCGTGATGATTGTGTAGGCTTTTATTACAATGACTTGATAGTATAATTGTTTGAGGTGGTGGGGGTGGAGGAGGTGACTTTGCTTCAATTTTGTCACTCTCTGCAGGTTCCTGTTCCATTTTTGCCTCACACATTTGTTCGGTTAGCGTGATCTTCTCACCACTTGCCAGTATTGCAAAGGGAATCGAGGAAGGGTTGAACTTTAATGGTGGACCCTCCTCTTCACTTCCGTAATAGTATATTGGTTTGTGATGCATCAATTGTTTAATTATTTTGACAAATGTTTTTAAAACTTAATGCACCACCACGTTCATATTTTAACCAACTAGATTATAATTCTTAAAGTCAATTCGCACAAAAACTTTTTTGGGACACTTAATGAAGTCACTTTTAAATGTTATATTTTGATTTTCTTCGGAAAAGGGAGCCTTCATGCGAGCCTTGACTTGATGTTTCACGCTTGCTTATTACGTCTGAACTGTTTGATTTTTAGTCGATGATTTTAATGCGGACGGGGTCGACACACATCAGTCAATATATTACAGGATTTTATTTCGTAACGATTGAAATTTTTGTAAACGTCCAACCTTCGTTTTATATTATGCTCACATCACAGCATCGATTAGTTAGCTGAAGAAAAATCTGATGTCTCATTTTATGCCTCAATGCACGGCATGTTTACAGTGAAGTCTCTGAGATCTAATTAAAATCCTTTACGAAAGGCCCAACTGCCGATGCTGTTTTTATAGTCTCAATTTTAAATCAAGCATAGCAATAGGATCAAACGCATTGGTGTTATGTTACCCATATAGAAACAAGTACAATGACGGAGTCACAGCGCAGCGTTACTAATAGGTATTCTGACAAATGAAATGAACCAACAAGAGCTGCACTTGCTTGGATGGCATGGGGCTATTCTAAATCGGAACCTTTTTGCTCAGAGTCACGTAAACAAGTCACAAATTTCTGTTCCAAAACTTGCCGTTTCACAATTTTCAATTAATAACATATGCAAATCGTTACCCTTTTCAATAAATTACTTTTGCACAAGATGATGTTTTGCAATCTGTATTAGCATAACATCTTCTTTTTAACCCTTTGTTTAAGGAGGAGCAAAAAAAAACCTCAATCACTTTTTTTTAGTTTTCATGAACTCATCCAATCATGAAATGCACAAAAATATCAACATGGACTATTTTTAACCATATGTAAATCATTTGTCTATCTAGGGAAAAAACTAACACCAAAGTCTGAACTGATTTATTCCCATGAATTGGAGGGAGTTGAGACAAACTGTTTTTTTGTATCTGTATCCTCAAAAACTTGTTGAAATGGGTGAATCCGGGAAATGACTTGATAGTTTTTAATCTTCCAATTCACCTTTTTTTGTCCTCACGTTTTGAACTCAGGGAGGCCGGGTCGAAGTGAAACAAGGAGCACATAAACCACAGTAAATAATTGAGTTCAATTTATTTGTAGTTTGTATTTAGCCGCAATGATTTTTTTTCATGCAAAACCTTTTATGTAAAAATCCCAATCCAATTGCATTTCATGTGTATTTAAAAGCTTGGTGTTTCACAAACAACACCCTGGTTCCGTCTCACTAGTCAATTCAATTTTTCTAAAAAAAATGCAATTATTCTCAGTTACTGTTTATTCTCAACTGAATCAGAACATATTTTTTTTACTTGTCATTGGTCATTGAATCAAAACGTTTTTATTTTTTGCACACACAAAGGCTGCAAAAAGTGAGGGTAGGCTAAGCCAAGCCACGAACAAACTTTGTATTTGCACTCAAACACCACACTTGTGTTAGGTGTTGACAAGTCATAGCAGGCAGTGAGGAACTGACTGACACGTTATAGCAAAACAGAGTCACCTTTTTACCATCAAGAAGAGACAAGTGGTAGCAATAGATGATATATAAAGTTAGCTCCTGCCGTATTATTGGGTTTTCTGTAATTCCGCACTCACAGTAAAAACTGAAGTGGTTGGTAGTTGGTTGGAGTGGCAGCGGAGTAGCGACAAGCTCCACATATATATATATTTGCTTGACAGTGACTGAAATTGGTATAAGACGGATGATGATGATGACGATGATGATATATCTGTCAACGGTATGACGTTTGATTGAGGACAATTGGAATACAACTGACTGATGAAGGATAGGGAATAAATGTATTGTGAGTGAGGAGAACGATACAAAAGAAGCCTTCAGTCAGAGATCCGTTTGCAACAACGCGCACATTAAATAACACTGAAATAAATGTTTGGAGGTGATGACTACCTACGAGCACGATGCGCTGAGACTGCTACACTTCTTATACGACCACTGTAATGAGCTTACTTCTTTACGGTATGCTCTCTCTAACACGGGAAGCAACGTGTGGGCGGGCTTTAAAAAGATTCACTTACTCACACAGTTCCAAATACATCAAAATCCTGTGAATGATACTAACCCGTGGTTCCCCGTTTTATGTATGTGATTCGTTGAAGACCATTTGATCTTTCATCACCTCTTCACGTAACTCTGTCAGTGCTTTACTAAAACGTTAAGTAGGCAACAACTTAGTGAGTACATTGCCGATAGTCAATAACCGGAAAAATATGTCTTTCCTTTAGGTATTGTAAGAATAAACTCAAACTCTGTAAGTGAACTCAATCCTAATTTTTGTATAGATGCTGCTCCGTTTTTTCTTAGGATGAGTTGAGCGTCAAGAACAAATTACTCATCGGTAAGATGATGATGATGATGATGTGTTAATGATGCGATGGTCAAATTAATGATTAAAGACACAATTTCACTTTTTGGAGCTTCTCATAAGTTTGATGATGCAGAGAGGTTTCCTGGTGATGACCAAAATACATTTGAGCAGGAAACGTCAATGAGCTGATGGGGTACTCGAGTGATTCATCCAATAGGAAATGTCAATGTGCTCAATTATCATGCTACTAAAGCAGTGATCAAGTACCAAGTCAAACCTTCAGCTAGGACACTTTCCACGGTTATGAAAAACCACCTCGAGTCGGAGCTGTTATCCTCAAGACGCTAATGTGACTTGGTGAGTGTACGGATGGAGGTACTTTGGAAGTAAATGTGAGGGGCTGCCAACCGACATAACTACATTGATGTATTAAAACATTCAACAAGATTAACTTTTTTTTGTTGGTATCTCACAATAATATACACTGAATGTGGCCAGGTATCCCCCAAGTCCCTTAAGATATCACAAGAAGTGATGGAAAAGTGCTGACGTTGGTTTTGGTTTAAGGAAGAGGTGTTATTTTTTGAGGTGTCAGCAATGGTTTATCATTTCAAAGGGGCTTTAGTCAAAAGTGAAATTCCCTGAGAAGATGAGATGATCACTCCAAGAGGAGTAATACATGGGAAGGATTGCTAGATTAGCTGAACTGAACGAACTCAAGGTAAATTCACTCTGCTCAACATCCAGTTTGACTCTGGAAAGAGTTCTTAGCTAGCACACACGCTCTCACTCACACACACACATACAGAAGTAACCGCAGAAACACATTGTACAATACGCTCAAAAGAAGCCGACGAACAAATTTCATAGAATCAACATTTAAAGCATATTACCTAAAGTGCGAAGATGTATGTATTGTGTCGGTACAACTAACGTGTACTTAACGTTCACCCATGCCACAATACAAAAGAAAATTTTTCAGATGCTTTCCCATGTATTATTTATTATGGGTATAGGGAGGCGATGCGGCATTGATGCATTAGTAGTTGCAGTGTTGAGTTGAGAGTAAGCTTCACTTAAAAGTCAGCTCATTTCTGTCTGACTTTTCAAACACTACGTGTTACATGTTTAGATTTTTAGTGGTTGCTCACTCACTCCTCTTCGAGTTATATAAATGTTGAATGTATCCAAATTCATTTACATGTATGTACATGGGAGGAATGTATACATACAACCGGGCATGGTGATGTGATATGATATCTAAAATGAAAAAAAGTACCGACAAACAAGCCTCTCTCCAAACTTCTCCAAGGTATCGAATCTGACTTGAGCCAGTTGAGTTTTAGTTGTGTTGTGGGAATGAGGCAGAGAAGTAAACACGGCAGTCAACAACAAACTAGAACTAGTCGACAAGCTTTTGCACGGCAGTTCGTTACGTGAACTTGCAGTGGAAGTTGTTACAGCACCACCACCACCATACCAATACCACCATGCAATGCACACATATCAAAAAAGCGAAAAAGTTGATGTTTAATGTTGATGGCTATTGTATATATTATGCTTTTTGTTGCATTCGCACTAAGCATGTTTACATGGGATGAAGAGTCAAGAAATATTGTTGAGCTCTAACTAACAGGCTGCCAGGCCAAGAGTTTTTCTTGTTGTTGTTGCTTTCGCTATTGCAAGCGTGTTTATTGTGAGCGAGGAAAAAGTTTGACTCATGTAATCTAAGTAATGATAGATCAACCAGGTTTTAGAATTATGCTTTATTGCTATATAATATATATAAAAATGTGTACATAATATGCCTGGAATGCGAGCTATATGTAAGCTACCTACGTTGACGTTGTAGGCAATTGTAGAAAAGAAAAGAACGACCACAATTTATTAAAGTAAGTTGAGAATTGTCCAGGAAATTGGTGGTATACAGTTGTTATGTGACGTTTTTATATCAGTTCAGCCCTTTTCCAGTTATATTCTGGATAGTGGGAAACAATATATGCGAAAAGAAACCAAGGCATTTAGTTTTGCCCAGGTTTGTAAAAGTAACTCCTGCGCTTTGAGGTATCAAATGGTTTTTTCTTCATTATTAGCATCTTTTAGTATCAGAAATTGTAAACCTCAATTGCTTCTACTGGTACGTAAAGGAGTAACTCGATCACTAGTGTGTGTGCTGGTAGAAGACTTGCATGCTGCATGCCACTACTACTCACTCACACACACTGCTTCTCTATCTCTAGCAGCCAAGCTTTTCTTCGCATGAAAGGCAATCTGCTGTGCATATCTCAGCTCCTGTTAGCATGATCATCTCAAAGCTGACTGAGTGAGTGAGCAAACGATTTTGTTAAAAAACGCGATATGTTGGAAGAACGAAACAGGCCAGTTAGTTTGTTGAATAACGAATCAACGAGTGGGGGGAAGTTAGCATGTTTGACAGGTCAATTGACGCAGATGGGCCGCCTTCGAGGTAGACAGGCGGAGCCAAACAACCACATTGGCGGACTGGGTTTTTACTATATGTATAACCAGGAAAGGGAATTCAAGTGGGTTTCACTCACTCAACACTCAACTCTTTTTAACTACATTGCTGACTTGACTACCACTTCTTTTTTCCTTCTATTCATGTGTACATACATACATACATATTTTACTACTTGCATAAGTACGTATGTACATAAAGTGCATACATGCAAGTTTATAAGCTATCTTTAGAAGGCAACTCACACAAACGGGGAGAGCTGAGCTGACAAGACAAGAGCGAGTTACATGTGAGAGGATGTTCTTTTTTTCTTCAGTATGCAAGGAAGGTGTGTAATAGATAAATTCCTGATCATGATAATGTTCTTTTTCTGACTTTGTACAGATTATATTTGGCATATCTCATATATTTACGTAGGCACGTAAAGTAATATGGGCAATCTACAACGTATGATATGATCCTATCCATGGAAAAAAAGTATATATTCTCACTATCTCATTTACTATTACAAACTGTCTTCTATTTTTCCACCCTTTTCTCGTAGTTTCCCCCTATAAATTCATCTTTATATACAATTATAGGAGAGAACAAGTCATGATCATTATTTGCCCATTGTGTGTTGCCTGAGAGAATAGTGAGAGAGAGGGTATATGAATGAATGCACATATTGTATATGTACTTCAACACTTTACCCAATTTCTATTGGCTTCACGTTTCTGAAACACCGGCATTCAAGAAGAATAATAACACATCAGATATACATTATATGTATGTCGTAATCATCACCAGTGAGGCAGCCAAAGCTCATTTCTTTTCAGTTCATATCAAGTCTGCCAAGCTCATTAGCGTCTATTTAGTGTTTTTGTCCTTTTCGGATCCGTTTGGGTGGCCCACACGGCCCGTATCTTGGGTGGCCAAATGGGAAAAATCATGATGGAAAAGATGATGATGTTGATGCCAACTATGCAATCCGCTCATTTTAATACTCATCTTAGACTATCTAGACATGTGTGTGCATGTAGCTGACACCTTATCATACAGAGCATAGGTATGTGTATACATGTATCCATAATATGCATCTCACTCTCGGTGTTACTGACAAGCGTCCACTTTTTATGGAAAAATGGATGGTGATGCGATGGCAGTTTACATCCAACCGACAGAAAAAAAATTATAATTTTCTCAGCCACCAATCAAAAAAAATGACTGAATTCAAATTCAAGTTCAACATTAATTCCATGCAGCTAATGCTTCTCATTGTAAATCCTCAGTCAGAAACAAAACATTTCAATGAATAAATTAGCAATTGCAACGGATAGCAATGGATGAAAAATGGCAATAATATTTCTTATCATGATTGCTTAGCAAAACTAAACCAGTCAAAAAGTACTTATTGCGTCTTGCACACAGTGTCTCAATCTCTCAATATTGGTTCCAATTATTATATAGGTTGTTTTTTCTTCCAAATTCACTTCAATTACAGTCCATTGCATTTGCATACCTTGGCTATGATATTAAAAGTATTACGAGCCGTTTCGGTTCATGTCATACATTAAATCTTGATTCGCTAATAAATTCGCAAAGTATTTTTTTATCTTATGGCTTGTAAATATGTATGTGTAATAAGTAGATAAGCTATTAATCTCGCGTCTTTTTTAACTGATATTCATATCTTGAGTAGTTCTGATTATTTATCATAATTACGTCTTCTTTTTTGTATTGAGTGACTGCAATTTCATCTTCCATCTGCCTATATTCCTTAATGGGCAGACGTGCTCGTTTCTGCTCACCTGGAGGGTTTCCTTAACTTAAGAGCTATGATGTTTCTTTTCTAGTAATTAGCGTCTTCTGCAGTAATAATATCTACCATTGGGAATAATGAGAGAGGCAGAGGGAGGGGAGCTAACCTCTGTGAATATACCTACCAAGAACAACATCCGAAAGGAAGAGAAAGATGAAAGCTGCGTGAAAATAAGCTTGAGAGAAGATATGATATGATATAATACATATTCATTTAAGTCTCATTAGTTTAGTCCTTTATAGGATCCACCGCCACCTTTAAGAAAAAGATGACATGATTACGTGTACGTGGGGTTGTGCGTATTATTAACTGAGCGGATGAAGTGAAACATATAATATTAATAATAAGAAGAAGATAATGTTTCTCCTTTTTTACTATTATTTATCTTAAAATTTTTACTCGTAGTTACTTACGTAAAGCGGCTGTAAGTACAAAAATAGAAGTATTTTACTGGTTGTCGGTGAAGCAAGAATATTATGATATGATGATGATGATGATGCTCGTACACGTTAACTGTCTGAATTTTGTGTCTGTGAAGTTGCATTTTCATGGTAATATAATATGGAAAATCATCGTCTTCATTATTACATTATTGTTATTATTACCGCTACTATCATCAATTTTTGAGTATACCTGTAATCTTTGGGGGAGAAAAGTGTATAAAAAGAAGAATAAGTAATGAGTAATGACCAAGCCCACCTTCGCCTTCCTCCCGGAGGAGTCTTCCCAGTTTTCCCAATTCTTCATTAACTTTCTTGGTCTGAAGAGGATAGAGTTACCACCACCAACGATCGTCAGGAGTTGAGTATTGCTTGATCTCCCTATCATACGCCTTTCCTAGCTTTATCATCATCAACATCACCAGTTCTGTATGTTTGCATTGAAATTGTACGATGAAGACAAAAACTCTTTCTCATTTTATTATGTGTCGCTTGCTACGTTATATAGTTTACTTTTTTGTCTGTCCATTCCACAAGTTAAAACACAATGAATTCCCATTTTCCTGGTAGCATTAAATAACATTTAAATTTCTCTTTCCAGTGCAAACACAATGGCAAATTTTATTGTGACAATTTTAAGTTATGAAACATTTAATTAAAACTTATCGTACTAAACTAAAATTATTCGTGGCACTTAAGATTGCATACACTTTTGCCACATGTGCATATTCAGTTAATCAGATTTATTATAAACTCCACTCAAATATATTGTATTTTCTTGCTTCCTACCTCTTCCCATCCAGCGGCTGTCCAATTTAGTTGAAATATGTAATATCGCCATTATTATAATTATTATCGTCTTTATTATTATATGCTGCTCATTTTTTTTACTAAAGAGAACACAATAAAGTTGAGTGAGTGACTACAATGGTGTTCTTCAGCTGGTTTTTGATTATTATTCTGAGTGATTATCTTCACGCTTTTCACTGAAGTTGTTACACAGGGTAGGTAAACAGCGTGGGGCTCTATGAGATGCCGTTTCGTTTTGTTGTTAAATTGATGCAGATGCGGTAGAGCACAAGGAAAATGTCTCAATCAAAATGCCTACCTCCTGTATCTGCCGCCATTCGTCGATGCCACGTATTATGATGATTACTTGCTCCAAGACGAGTTAAATAACATGGACGGATGGGTAGGTGCTCTAGTACTGATATTGCAAAACTATGTCTTGCCAGCACTTTTGCTAGCTGACACAAATATGTGTGCGTGTTTCATTTGTGTGAATAAATTCCTTAAAAAATGAGATTCTTCTTTAGTTTTTGTGAAGCTTATTACATTAAATCATTCCTTTGCATGAAATGATTTAATTGGGGGTGGTTGTTAATTGTCTTATGAATATTTCACGTTTCCCCATGTTATGAAAAATATATTTATACGCTTTATAGCTCTGTTTTAAGCGTGCATACTGTAAATTTGTTTGTATGAATATACTCTCATTGAATGCAAAGACTTATGGGGCCACATCAGTCAGTCGCACATTACCCAGTTAGGCTCGTGAAAGTATCATTTTTGCTACACATCTCCTCCGTATACTCAAGTGTGTCCTAAAAGTTTCAGCGACAGAATGTATGTAGTGGAACATTGTGCACCTCGGGGAATTTGGAGAGATGTCAGCCACACACGCAGAAATAGAAAGAGTATATTATACAGCGTAGATACGTCTGCTGCTGCTAGCTACTACTCCATTCCTAGTTTTTGTTATCTTGTCAGAGGATTAACTTGTCAGGGAGAAATATCTGCGAAGAGAAAACAACATAATTAACTATGAAGTTTGTTCTCTTTACTTCATCATTGGCACAAATCCACATTATATCTTTCATCTGTATGTGCAATATCAGTAAATTAACAGGATTACGATATCCAACGTCACCAAAAAGGTATGGCTAGCGATATCTCAAACATTTGACAGAAGCAACTTGAAACCTATATCATACTCACAAATTGGAATTGTACGTAGTATTGTGTGCTATACATACACCAAAAAAATCAAGAGAAAAAAAACATTTTAATGAGAAACATAGATACGGCTGCTACTTACTACAATTCGGGAGTGTAGTAAGTTGTTTGGCATGGTTTTGATTGTATGAAAATGTGATTTGACGGGAAGGATGGTTTGGGAGAAGTGAAGAAAATGTGCTATGCGTCTGTATCGGTCATGGTATTTTGCACCCGTCGTCATGTTATGAAAAAGAGTTAAGTACTTACTTAGGCTTCACTGAATGTGTGACTGTGTAAATTCATATATGTTCACAATGATTATTTGTTGTTGTGTGATGCATTTTTATTTTTGCCAAAAAAAAATAAAACTTTTACATCTACTTACTTGCATTTGCATGACTTACTCCTTTTTGAAATTTTGGGTGGCTGCAATATCAACGTCCTTGTCTTGTGTCTGTCTCATCATCATATCATTATGACTAGTCATATTTTTCGTAATGGAAAAGTGCAAAAATTATTTTCCTGATTTGCGTTTCACGTTTTATTGTAGTTGATTCTCCTTTGAATGACTGTATGATTGCCTCTTTACATTTTATTTTACAGATCACTCAAGAATGCCAGAAAAAATAGTGCCTTTGCCTTCTTACCTTCTTCGAATAAATGGGACTTGAAGAAAAACACTTTTCGTTTTTTTCTCCTTTTCGCCTCATTTTTTACTTACATCATTAACGTTTTCGTAAATGTTGCATGTATTTATTTGGTATTTCCTTAGTTTTTTTTATATTTTACTCGCACCACATCCAACTTCTGCCATTAACTCTTGTTGAATAAATGGCACCCACTCAAGAAAACTGTTGAATTTGCCTGTTGAACGACTGTGAAAAATGCGATACAAACTTGATGGAGACACAGCCTACACTTCCATAATATATTTCTTATAAAAATGTACATATGTGCGATTATTCATGGTGTACAAGATATAAGAATTCTAGCTCTACTCGAACATATATAAACGTTTATTCACTATAAAACCGTATCAATATATGGACTGGTTATGGCGGAAATTATGTCACAAAAATGTTGATGCATTTTGAAACGTTGTTGAGAAAACGAGCATTTATTTGATGATGAAAGAGTGTATGTCATTTGTAACATATTAATCTCATTGCCGATGAGAAATATACATAAGAGGATGGAAGAACTGGGATAGAGTAAAACTTAATATTTTTTTTAAATGCATTGGGTTGGGGTAAGGAAGCACCAACAACCATTTTATTTTGAATGCATGCAAAATATAATAATATCCAAGTTCGCCACTTGCTTTTCTCATGCAATAATAGATGATATATTGAGGGACGCTTAAATGACAGGAAAAAGTTTTTCTAACAACTCCTTCTAACTGTCATCGTCGTGGGCAATAGTGTACAAATATATAAAAAAACGTGCATGAAGCTTGAGAAAGATGAAGATATTAAATGATTCCCAACAGATATGACATGACAGACGTGCATATAAGAGAGTGAGTGTGTGTATGTGTACAATATTTACTTCTATGGCTGCAAGTATACTTATAGGATTTTAGCTAAAAGTTAGCATGAAGCTTGAAGAAATGTAGGCAGTAAATACACTTTCTTCACCGTTCCATCCCGTTTACTAAATACATGAGTGCATGTTGTTTAGAACTGAGACTATGCCTCTCTCTCTAGGTCTGTACACATTATTTAGTTTGTGTATTAAGTTATCATATCACATCCCCATCATATTTTTGCCCCTCTTCGCTGACCTACAACTTAATGATGATAATGTAATCGTGGTAATATGGTAGAGTCTCTCAGCTTAGTCACTCAGTCATCCAGTTAAAGGAAATCATAAATTTGTAAATTTCTGCTTCCGAAAAGCGTGAAAAAGTCATTTTTCATTCAGGTAATGCACCTGATGTTTTGTTGGGGTATATAAGATTCCCTCGTTTGTTTGGTACTTACTTCCCACTCAATCCATCTCTTAAACTCATTTTATTCCTCTTTTGCTTTAGTGCTTTATGCTTTGCTCATCTCACTCATTTCAAGATAATCTACCCTGTCGAAAGTGACTATTTTTCACGTTGTTAAGTAATCAAGAAACCTTTTAAACTTCCCAAAAAATTGCGTTCAAAACTAACTACTGCTCTCATTTTCAGACCAACATCTCTGAGGAATTATCGAAAATTATAACAAGAACCATAAGCTGCTAGCTAAGAGTTATACTGCACTAGCTTGTTCAAGTGCAGCCATCCTTATACATATATTCTTGAACTCACATGTAAAAAAAAGTAGTGTGCTACACATAAAAACATCGGCACTTTAAGTAAGTCGAAAACTGAGATTTTGGAATTGCACTTAATTTATCATCACTTTAAACTGAAACGAGCAACTGCATCAACCAAATTCATTCTTTCTCAGGGAAAAGGTGGATGTGGATACACACATATTAACTCACAAATGACAAGGATTAAATGAGTGAGAAGTGCCAAGGAAAAATTATTGAGACCAATTGCACGTTATGTTACTTCCAGAAATGATGATATAGAGCAATGCACCCGTCTCCATTCTATTCTAAGCATTAATTTTTTATACACCAGCTTACACTTTTACTGTCAGATTTACGGATATTTTTTAGCGGTAAACCTTTAAAAAAACGAGTGGCCGTCTGTTGTGTCACAGAAATAAACTATTATTTTATTCATGCATTCACACAATGAGACAGTCAACATCATTCACTTTCAGCTGCTAATTTACCATAATTTACAGAATTCTACCCATTTGTAACCCAAGTAGTATTTAGACGTGACAAGTATGGAGAGGCAAAGCAATAATTTTTAAATAGTCTGTCGGCAACTTTTTTTTTCTCCCTCTCTCTCTCTCTTTCCATTCCTTTCCTATGTCCAATTTTGGCTTGCGCTGCAAGGGCTTTCATTCGCATTATGCGGAGCTAGACCGTAAGTGAGCATTAAAAAAAGAGCAGGACGAGTATGACTTGGTCCGTGGACACTGGTTTGGTGATGGTGGTGATGATGATGATGATGATATGTAGTGTTGTTGAAACATTCATGTCCTTATCGAGAGAGTTTCCCCACTGCACGTTTAGGATCATTATCATAATCATTGGTATTTTCATTCAAACACTCAGCGACAATAACAATAGTGACCTATGTGACTTTTGATATTGTTGTTACGCACTTTTCCATATACGAAATGTTGTAAATACAGAATTGCATTTTTCTCAGTCAGTTAATTTGTTCAACATGCAGTTCTTCTCTCTCTCTATCCATTTCTCGAGATCAAAGAACATGGGTTGCTTTTGTGTGGATTGAAAAGGGGCATGTACCAAAGCACATTATAGTGGCTTGACTTTGGTTGTTGAGTCATTTCCCTTAGAGAAAAACCTGGGACGGTTCAGTTCACGGTTCTCCTCTGCCCTGGAGGAAAAAGAGGACCGTGTCAACTCACACAGAATGATTTAACCATTGATCATAATATCATACGGCACCAAAGAAGAACTTATTACGACGTTAAACTTTTCTATTGAAGTTACCTTTCAATTTGTACAACTGCTACTGAACCTAACTCTCATGTTGCCTATTTAGAGATTGATGCGAGACAAATTCAAAATTCGGTCTTAATTGACTCCAAGTCCATTTGAAGCCCTTTTTCAATTCGCATCGCTCTGCTTGCATCCATCCATCTAAATCTATTCCTTTTCCCATTATAAGTACATAATATCTCTACGCGCTTCGCTCAGGAAACTCATGTGGTTTGCTTATATATTTGTGAGCTTGCTTGCTATATACCATTATATTATGTAGATGAACAGAAAGGTTGATAGAGTCGTCGTAGAAAAATAAGAACTCTCACTCTACTCACAAACACACGGAGCATTTTGAATGTCATCGTCGGAGAGAAAAAAGAATGAGGTGTTCGCTCTATTTCAGTCTTTTTTAAACGTATTATATATGTTATATTATACGGTAGAAGCCTTTCTCCTGCTCCCTATTTCACTTATTGAGTTGTTTCAGTTGAAAAACATTTTTGTTGTTTAACGACTTGACTTACCATCTTCACAATCCAATGCTCTTTTTTTTAAAGAAGAATGAGAACGTCATGTATCTATCTATTGCAACGCAGTAGTTCTGTATGAAATGAAACGCACAAGCTCAGCAGTCAGCTCACATTTTGTGTACTAATCATGACGAGAGAGAAAAAATGGGAAAGAAACATTATTATTATTACTATTGATGCATAATGTAACGTAATCTTTTTTCTTCTGTAAGCTAGCTGGTATGAATGATACAAAATGTCTTCATGCGGTTTCATTACATCTGATTACCCCATCTCAAGAAAAGTTTTAGTTTTTGTTGAAATCCTCTGACAGAGTCGTTTTAAGGGTTTTATAAAACTTCATAATGATAAAAAGGGAAAGACAATTTGTGGAAAACAAGTGACTTACCATGGTTTAATGTGAAGAAACATGGAAAATGTGATGTAACATCTTGATTACTCATTTTTTAGAAAAAACAGATCTAACATCCAACAACAACCGCCGTCACATTCAACATCACATATGTTTGAATCAAATTCAAGATAAGACTTAATGCTAAATGAAATTGTTTTCTCCCTTTGCATTGTATTTCAAAACTCCTTAATCACCCCTTCACGTCGATCATTAGAAGAACGTCTGGTGGTGATAAAAAATTGGACAGCATTTATGTGCAACCTAATTAATGTAACTGAGCGAATGAAATCAGTTATTTAGCCATAACCACGTCGACTTCAACCCATGCTTCTTTTTATCGTTAGTAACAAGAAAATTGGAATGTGCTTGAAATTGTCGTTATTTCCTTGTGATGTTTCAAGTCTGAAAATAGTACAGCTCATTGTTATTTCTTGTGTAGCTTTTAATTTTTTCTTGAAACCTTTCACTCCAATTAAAACATTTTCAATTACAGGGAGAATATTTTGCTAACATCTTGTTTTAATCTGAATAACTTGACAATTTACTAATTGATTCTAGGAAGAGTTTCTCAGAGCATCACTCACTATCCAATACTAGTGAGACTGGCTGAATTACCTTTTTTAAACAGGCTTTAGGCCCATTAATAGGTAGCGACTAAATTTTATTTGGATTTAAGAACGCTAAACTAAATCGCATTGAGTTAACGATGCATACATGCTTTTTTCAAGAGGAAGGGGAGCATTACCCCACTGCTTTCAATAAAAATACTATACACGCTACTTTAATTAGATCTCGTGAACAAATGATGTGATGCGAATTTGGAGTTCAGCTCTTACATTCAAGTTGCATATATGATGAAAAATACGAATTTATTTTGTAATGTTGGTAGGTGAACAAGGCTCTGCGTCCCAGTCATCACTTCTGGGAACCATTTTGTTGTCTAACATAATTTATGAAGTCAATCATTGTCAGTTGTTCTGTTTAGGAGATCATCATCACTTTTGTTAACATCCCCCCTAACATTCATACACAAAACTGATATCTCATGACTACAATCAGAGCTATTCTGGCTGAAGCTCTGGGACTACTATGTGTGTGTGCTCACGCTCTCTCAATGGCATCTCTCTCTTCTTCATTCACTCACGACAGGATGAACAAAGTGGAGAATTGTGACTTTGAATAATAGTCTCATATTTACAACTCACAAAGAATTAGACTCTACCTCACTCATTCTAAGCATCATCCGAGAGAAGCAAACATGAATTATAATCTGTCCTTAACTGATTGTACATTGGCCGCTGTTCTTTCTATCATTATCATCATCATCAGGATTTGAATTGTCGCATCGTTATTACTAGCGCTGTGGTACACGACAATGTAATGATGATATTAAAGGAGCAAAGGGAACGGATGAAATGAGGATAAAGAATAATGATAAACATGCATCATTTTAGATATCCTTTATTGTACCAGGTTTAAATTTAGAACAGCTTCATCAAAAGCAATGAGCTAAAGCCTATTATGATTGTTGCTAATGTGATGTGCTCAAGATTTCATGTGACGATCCACAATTGACAATGTCTATTTATAAAGCGTTATAAGGAAAGCGCTGACAGCCTAAAAAGAAATATCATATTCGTTATCCGCTAATGCTAACACAAGTACTAAAAAATTCCTAGGCTCTTTGCGTCTACAATGTCGACTAATTAAACCAGGTTTTGACAAGTTACCCCTTGGTAACATAACATGTATAGTATATGAGTAAAATAATTGTTTATCGTGAACCGTAAAGCCTACTTGGTTCTTGTGGTTGATGAGCAGATAAATGATTTTTGTAGTGCCTTGTAAAAGGATTTGTAAGTAATTAGCTGAGCTTTCTGTTGACTAGTCACTAGTATAGCTGAAAGAATGAAAGAACAAGCATTTTACATACAGTTCACGTTGTACATCTACTTATTATCACGGTTTATAGGTAGGGTAGCAGTTAAAAAAAAGTGATACATTCTAAACGTGAAATATACTGTTGCGTTGTAGCAAATGAATGATGGCTAACAGGAGAATAAAATGAAGCTGTGCTCGTGCAAGATTGTTATTTAGCTGGCAAGCTGGAGGTATTTAAGTAAGTAGTAAAATGATCAGCCAATGTATTACACACAAAGTGTCGAAGAGAGGTAGAGAGAGAACCCATGAAAATGTTGAAAGCATATTACATAGAGTCATGTAACATTATCCTCTAGTGACGTTGTAATACTAAGCGCAGTAAAATGGTTGATACATTGAAGGCGTCACGGTTAATAGATTATTGTTGTGAATGGAATCTTATTAAATGGGTACAAAGAATGACAGTTAATTTTCTTCTCTTCTCACATCTCTTCTATTTTATATCTCACTCCTGTCAAAATTTACTTGACCTCCGGGAAAAGGCCTACCGCATGTATATTATTCCATCTGTCGATTACAAAAACCAACCTCCAAAGCTAGTTTAGCACGCCTAAAGTCTTTATTGTTGCTCAAATGGTTGATTATCCTCACAAAGTGCCTTTTGGCTTCTGAGCTTTTTGCTACAACACACACACAGCCACATACATTTAAAATGTGCCTTTTCGCCGAACCAACTTTTCTATTCTCCCTTGTGCCTGGGTGCAAGGAAGAATGCATGTGTATATTTTCGGTATCCATGCCCAAGCCTCATCCATTATATTCTCCTGGAATGAATACTGAAAAGGTGGTTGAGTCAAACAACACATATCCATTTCTATTACAACAACTTATAGTGCGAATAACGACTCTGAAACACCAATCCATTATCCCATTTTGAGCCTTTGTGTGATGCGTTCAGGTGCTCATATTGTGTGTGGATTATTCAATGCAATGGTTTCATCATGACAAGCAACATCATCATCATCATCAACAGAAGGATCAACACATCAGTCTTCCTTTGTAATATGAAAAGAGCACGACATGAAGAGCTAGGATCACCATGCCCTATTACCTTTCCTTTATAATAAACTCTCGTTGAATAGCTAATATAGAGAGCAGAGGTATAAGCCGATCTGTTCCAAACTGACTGACTGAGCACTTCATTACCACCAAAATTTCAAAAAGCCAGTACTCATAGATACAAACCTTCTTTTTTTGCAAAATAAGCTGATAACACATCTTTTCTGTTGTTGTGTTGTGAGTCAATTGTCACTTTTCCTTATTGTGGAACCACATCATGAACTTCGACTTCATAATCCTATCCACGACTCCATTAATCTATTGTATGAGAACAACGAGGCAGTAGAGTGTATCAGCTCGTGAGATCTTTTCTATTCCGTTTTCATAATTTTTCTTTCGGCCGCACACTGCGAAAGCAAATCTCAACACTGGCGTTTTTGTGTGTCCCTCAATTGAAAAGAGTACAAAAATCTTTTATACCTCTATTCAAATATGTTCTCAGGTTTTCTTCATCTCCTTGAAGATTCCCATCTGGAGCTCGTGCTCGTGTATTTTGCCGTGTGTATGAGTAAAATATGGAGTAGCTTATTTCTTGGTACAAATTTGTCACAGTCGCACGACACATGACCTCTTTGTTCAGATTGATCTCATTGATGCTCATTATGAGATGCTGAAATTTGACACCTTAGCTATTAGAGAAATATTGTATATTAGTGTGCACAACAAAGCCTCTTGAACATCACAAACAAGTTATATTCCTACCAAATAACTTTCAGTTTTCTTGACACACCCCTACATATCTGTATTATTACCTTTCATAATCCAAGAAGTAGTAAACATCATTTGAATTGTGATTGCGTATTTCTGGAAAACTTGGCATTTACGTAATATTCAACATTTGATCAAATATCTTCTGTCAATTAATACGCACATGTTTATTATTAGCAGCCAACGTTCAATTATATAATGCTAAAGTTCCCTTTATATGAACAGTCGCTTTCTTAATTGTTTTGTTTTTAAGGATGGCAACTTTGACGTAATAAAACTACAAATTGTCGAGATTCGCTTACCCAAAAATACCTATACATTCTATTTGCGTGTGTCATACTTTCCAGAAAATGTGAACCGTAGAGATTAAGCAGTAAAGGAGAAAACGTGCACATTGCATGAGTTACGTGATACAGATCGTATTTCAGGTATTTCTCTTTCTTGTTAAACGAAAAACCGGTGAGTAGGGGCCAATCACGTTTTTGAAAACAAGAAATAATGTTAGCATCCCCCTTTTCGATCTATTTATCGTAAATTGCTGTAAGTTGTCAAATATGTATTTGTCGAAAGTTCCCACACATAATTTTCCTATGTATTCTGAATGTGCAAATGCAAAAGAACTAGAACGAGACTGTAAGTGGTATAGAAAAACAACAGAGAGCAATTGAACCTTGTAAGCCATCATTTCATTGTTAGATCCAAAAAACAAGAGGATGGTAATGTAAGTGGTTATCAGTGAAAATGATACAGTAGGCTGAAAATTGTAGTTCAAATCATAACCACTGAATTGCATCAATATTCATAAATAATTTCTGTGATTTAAAAAAAATACCACTGATGACGATTATCCAGAGGGGCCACAGAATGTGAACAAAAAATTATTCATCTCTTTTGCCCACGCTACCCACAACCAATAAGAATTTTGATTCTTGTAGAAGAAGATGATTACTAGCAAAAAAAAGTGCTACAAAATATTATTCAGATCAGTTGTTTTGGAATATTTAGCAAGTTGCCTGATTTTCTATCATGTAACATTGGTTGATTGATAATCACCTGGATGATGAGGAGGAAATTATCGTTCTCTTCAAAGTTACATTTACATATTTTATTGACAGACCAGATGCTAAATGGTTATTGTGTACATGGTTAAAGTACCACTCGGTGTTAGCGGCGGTCTCCTTTGTCGGCATCTGTGAATTGAAACCTTTGCAAAAGATGACTTGTAACTCAAATAAAAAACTAACATTACCTTCAATCATTTTACTCAAGGATCATTATCATGGCACATCCAAACTCGTATTTAACAACACACACACCAACCAAGCCAACCAAGAGGTCCTAACAAAGGCAAGCAAAAAAAATTGATGCCAAAGCTAGCTGTGAGCATCATCATCTCATCATCAGCATTTCAACTTTGACTACTACTACTACTCTTCTTGAAATTACAATGAATGCATTTCATGCGAAGGTTAGATGAGATGAGCAGTCTGAGATGAGAGTATATCTGTTAACATATGTGAGCAGAAAAGACAATTACATGCCACAACAATCGAACAACTAAACGGATGCCAGCCTATCAAAATAGAAGATGATCGTTCCCATTGTTATCATTATTATTAGTATTAAATCAGCAGGACATCCAAAAGCATCCATTCTGCGAAGAATAAAATGCCGTGTGAGAGAATTAGAAATGAGGCGAGAGAGAAGCAACAAGATGTGCACAACTACACCATCTAATTCGGAATGGAAATGATGAAAAACAATTTTAGTCAGTCGCCAATCACTAAAATGACTTGTTTGCACGGCAACAAGGCGTACACACACAACCTGATATGGCTAGAGGAGATCAAGGTGACCAATTCTAAGCCGTTTGTCTTGATACCCCCTAACTAAAAACAGACAGATGATAAAATATTTTGGATTGGATGTCGTTAAGAAAAAAAGGAATGGAAATGTCAAGCATACAAATCAAACGAGACTTTCCTTTAACAGATGTAAAATATATTTTATTTTCATGACCTTTTAATTGAAAACGAAATAGCATGAAAAAGGATGGGTCTGGAGGACTTTATTCAAAAAAATTTAACTGTTTGAATAAAGCCATTATAACTCAAAATTGCTAATGAAATTTTCGGGAAAATTGATTTGATTGCGATTACGGGAAAAAAACGCCGACAAAAAGTAATGTGTTTATAAGGTACGCTTTGTTTTAGTACTTTGGAGATGAAATAGAGCAACGAGTGACTACCACGTAGTGCCACCAACTAAGTTGGTGTAGACCACCTTGGCTACAGAAAACAGACAATTTAGAAGATTAAGGGCTTCGTGCCGTCGGTCTGTTATCCTTTTCAGTGTAAAAAAACCTGGAGAGGGCAAAACAATGTGGAAAAATGCAAGAGCCCTTACTTACACCATATATTTTATTGCTTCGACATGGCAGATGTTATTGCCCACTACCAACACCTTATTATTATTGGGGCAGAAAAATTGGATAATAAGATTTGAGGTGTAAAAGGCTGATCTGATATAGTACTATTTGATAATGATCATGGGAAACTTGAGTGTTGCAAGAGTTGTATAATGGGTGTATAGTTCATCGTAATTCATACTCTAAACTTTGGAACGGGGAACGGAAAAAATTGGAGTACAGGAAGCTCAGAATCTATATTTTTTGTGGTAGACGGTTCTTAATCAGATTAAATTAGTGGGAATTTTTAGGAAAACATGAATTAGTATAAAATATCGAAAGGTTAGTACCACCTTTGTGAAGCTTGATTTTTTTGGGGGTACCATCTGAAATCAATGTAATAATAAAAAGGAATCACTTGTATCCTGTTCTCCAATATCGCTACTTATTCTACCACTTTTTTATTTATTTATTTCCGTTTTGAGAATGGTTTTGAAATTAATCGTTTTCTGCTTGCTTAAGCCAATCCACACGTCTTAAAATTCGCAAGTCTACATAAAATTTTCAAACTTTCTCAAGAAACTAGAGATACAGTGAAAGCAAATTTTACGATAAGAGATTCTAAATTGTGTGAGAAATGTAGAGTTTTTGCAATGAAGTAATTACCGTGAGAGAAAGGAATTACAATTTATTTTCCCTTGTTATTTTAAAGCAGAACGTTAATTCATGTAATATAAGGCATGTTCAATATTGGTTGGTTTGATTGAAGTTGTAAAATACATTGCAAACGTGTAAGTTTCCAACGCTCACTCAAGTTATCTAATCTACTCTATGCTGTAATTTGAATGTAATTTTGGAGGATCTTATGTAAGTAAGTATTTTTTTGACTGGCCATTTGTTCTAGATAATAATTCAATTACCGGTGTTTCCACCCTGTGCAAATTGATATAATAACTTCAACTCTATTGTCATTGACAGGAAGGTGCCTGGAAACAATAATGACGGATGAACTTACTGTTGTATCATACTCAGTGTGGTGCAAGATTGCCTACGTACGTATGTACCAACAGCTTTCATTACAATGATAATCATTTTCATTTCCGCTTGAAAATCACCACACGGTACTCATTACAAAATAATAATTACGTTTTTCAGTTATTTTCTAGGAATAGACAATACACACAGCAGGCATACTGCTGAAATTATTATTCATTTCTCTGTCAGTCGTAGCCTTTTTATAAGCGGCAGTATACCATTGATCATCCACTACATTTCCGGACTAAAACGGTTGCTCATTCATAATATCATGCTTCTCTAAAAAATAAAAAAAATTAATGACAATGGCATCAAATTATGTCATTACTGTCGTTTTATTTAAATTGTAAATAAATTACGCTGTCGATTTTAGTTCATTATGCAGAGTTCCAAACACACACCTTCATATTAGTTGACAATGATATGATGTAGCGTATCCAGTTTATAACGACTTGAGAGTATTGACTCACGCTTTGCATACAAATAAACAATACAATTCTATGGCAAACAATAACTTAAGAAATATAATGAGCAAGCAATGTGGTTATACATTAGCACAAATTGAAACGATAGTATTTCTTTTAGTCTCCAACACAACCCAGATTTTGCATGTTCATGGGGGAAAGTGTGTTTAATTTTGTATACGACAACGCTAACTACTTAAGCAACATGCTTCAGTCATATCTTGAAATGTGAGGCTATGAAATGACTAAAATTGTTGTTAGCTGATGTGTATGAAATGAATTCATCCAGTTTTCAATCATGGTGAATGGCTGGTTGAATGACTGATAATTTTTAATGCATGCGGTTGGGTTTTACTTAGACTGCGTTATGCCATACTTGTGTGTGTGTCACATAGTCCGTGTGAACGATGGTATTACTTTCGGGAGTAATCGAAACACAAATGGTAATGTGTGAAGAAAGGTGCACACACACGTAAGTACATTAGTCATAAGTACGTCCATACAGAAATCCCATTTTTTACGTTTGCCCATAAATACAGTGAAAGAGTGAACTAAAGCGTCCAGTCAAGAAACAATTTGAATGAATGATTTGACGTTTAACATAGAATGTATGAATGGGCTTGCCTACAAAGACCAATCAAAGTGGCAGACATAATGTTGAGATTTCATGTAGGTACTTTTGTGTATAAAAGCCGTATTATTTTGTGTACACAGTCTTTTGTAATGCCAAGATATAGATCCATTTGCAAGTAGTGTTGCTAAGTCGATGCAAACAAAGCCTGTTCACAATTTTATAAAATTACTGAATCGTATGTCAAAAAAATTTACAAGAGCCGTTCGTGACTTTTGACACTAGAAACGAAAGAATTTCGTGTGTCGTGCATCAACACATTATTGCATTTTATAATTTGATAAAATTGCTCTACGAGTTCCATTATTTGTCTCCATTTTTATGAATATGTGTTGTTATTTTATGGAAACAATCTTTAACCACGAATTAGTTGATATTATTGCTTTCTCATGTTTTCTCCCCTTTTTCTGTCTCCCCACATTTCTATAGCATTGCAAAAGCCTTGAAGGCAATAAAAGATATATGCATTTGAAAGGTCTGTCACGATGCTTAAATCTGACACTTGAATCTTTACTGACAGAAAACTTTATATAATTTAATGCTGGTCACCTTTTGTATGAACTATTTAGCATATTTATTTTATGTATTTTACGCTCACGTGATTTTGATTACTTGTGGTAAGTAGAACAAATACTTCATAAAAACGATATTTTGTTTGTCTGTCGGCTTGTACACCTTAAGTAATAATTGATTTCCTTAAACTATATGAATGGTCAGTTTTTGTTATAGTATCATTTTCAAAGATTAAAAGTTTTTGAATATAAGATTAGCGGTAATTATCTGTAAGAAATTGTGATTAACATTACTATGAATGAAACACTAATATATTTATTGCATTTAAGATTATGATTTAAGATTTTTTAATCAGGTAGACTCCAGGATTTTTACTTGTAACACTTATTTACTCCAGGCCTGCCAGTTTTTTTTACAAAATATGACGAATAAAATTGGTTTATTTAATTTTGTAAAACCTGGTGTATTAGGAACATTTTATGTGTTTCTGATTTGCTTTCATTTGAATACGAGACCACCATTTCTTCGTTTGCTTTTTGATATAAACAGTTAAGGGGAAAATTTTTATGGGTAGACTTTGATAACATAAACTGGCATTCTGAGTAGTACTTATTGCTATGAGGAACTTCCGGGTGATTTCTTTTTCCACGTTTATGATTTTCCTGAGCGTGAGCATTAAGTGGACAGCCATTGTTTAATTCAATGTAATTAGGTGGGTTGAACTGCCTAAAACTCATATAGCTTTCTAGGTATGTATCTAAGCAGCGTGCTGAATGAACTATAAAACTTTACAAGTGATTGAATACTTGAAGTTTGACGTATGCAAGACCATATCAGCCTGGCATTAGCCAAAACCTTATATTATTATACATACTCAATTTTATTCGTAGCATGTACAGCAAACATCAAAAAACTGCCGTCATGACCACAAAACCAACGGATAAATGCATAAAATGTTACTACCACCACACACATTTTCATATGCATACGAGAATGTTAGTTGAAAGACAGAAATGTGGTGTGTTTTTTTGTACTAACTCAAGAGAAAATAATACAAAAAAATGACTACGGTGCTGCTATGAATGTATTTTGACTATAAAAATTGTTCTTAAAACGACCTACCAAGAAGTAGCCTGACATTCTATACAACTATTACTAAAAAAGGGGATTTTCCTCCTCTTCTGAAGTTGGTTCGAACGAAATGGTGGCATAAAATTTTCTTCTTGTACCACCACCACAACGCAACCAAAAGCACAGGTAATGAGGGGTGTTGGCTACGTGATGGAATTTTTGCATGCAACACATTTTATGTTTGGAATCATTGTACAATTAAAATTGTAATGTATTTTTAAACCTTTAGCCAAAGCTCTGTTATGATAAGTACGTTTTCCTTTTAAAAAGGGTAATACAAAGTGTTCGGGGATAAATTACGGTGGTACTTCAATATATTTAAAGCCGTCGAAAGAGCGTCATTTCCAACAAGAAAGAAACATCTTACTTTTCCGACGAAATGTAAATTGCTTCGTAGCCTACCGTTCTTAAAACCACTACACGAGCACCCGATACAATAGCAGCAAGCTATATGTATGTAGTGCTAACTCGGCTAAACAAATTCTTTGAAAATGGAAGGTGAGTTTAGTCAACTAGAAAAACAACATGTGCTAAAGGATACAGCAGTGGTTTCATGAACATATGCTCCTTGAGAAAGCAGACTGAAAAGCTCACCTCTACCAACAAAAAGGGAAAATTTGCAAATCAAAAATCTGATAACGATGTGACTGTGACCAAAAAATAAATTACTACCGCCTAGACAAGCTACATATTATGTACATTGAGGCTACCTCCTTTGTATTAAAGTTCGATCACATTGTGTATGAAAATGAATAAAAATGATAATGAAGCGTTTTTGGTCACAACTGCTATATTCGTTTTATCGTTTTTTATAAAGATGTAAAAAAATGATTTGACGAGTGCCAGATTTTCAACATACTCACTCACACTGAATACCTGCATTAAGTGCATCACACAATTTTCTCAGGATATGGATGTTGATGGTGTGGTGGGGCTCACCCAGAAAAAAAATAGGAAAAAAAAAATTCCTGGCATATCTCTATTAACATCTTTCAGTTGGTCTCCGAACACTCATATATCCATAATAACACTTACGTGTGTAATAATAACAGTAATCACATCATTGTTGGAAAATAGGCATTGTTCAAGACGGTAAACCACCAGCGTCGATTGTGAGATATTGAGGAATCTATATATGCAGAGCGAAAATGTACAGCGTTTTTAATGTCTGATGCCATAATAAATATAGACAGGAAAATTTGTTGTACTGGTTACTAATGTACATTTTTGTAATGTACATCAGTTTGAAATATGCATTATGGTGTGATATCGTATGATCATCATATCATCATGAGTGATCATCTCGTCTTGTTCACTTTTCTATTCCGCAGCAATATACTATTCCCTCCCTCAATGTGTGTGGGTGACGAAATGTCAATTAAAGATACATATATTTTTCTTCCTTTTACATTACTGAAAAATCATTTGGCTTGACACGATTTTGCGAAACACTCTCGTAAATGATAAAACCATTCAACTTCAGCTAAATTTTCACATTTAAAATGATTTATGTATCAAAAGCGAGAATATCATGGATGTAACGAGTATGCAGATAGAGAAGTGTATGTATGGTAACCATTTTCAAATTTATCTTGGGAGGTCCACATCATTCACGTGCAAAAAGAAATTTCATAAACATGATAATAAAAATTGCTTAATTCTATCATGATTTATGGCTTCCTTCTAGTTCCCCTCAAAAGCTGAACACCATTTACCTACAGCAGTAATATTAACGAAGTTTCAACCTAGTGCCTAAATACACTACTTGCGTCAATCTTTTTAGCATTCCGAATGTGTTGTTGTCTTGAATCAAACTAAAGTTCTAATCGTGATTTACTTATCTACCCGTTTCATGTATTCCATTCGATCCATGATGATGTGTATGATAACATGAATGGTAAAAATGTTTACTTAATTCCGGGTTAACTAAAGAAAAAATCTTACTCTATCTAATAGTCTCTGTTAAGGCTATGCTAATGAAAACATTACTTACTGTCTGAGAATCACATATGCCTATTGATTTGATACATAGTTTGCAACAACTACAGATAATAGAGAAACCGAGTACTAATAGTTATTACAAATTTATTTAATAACTTAAGATTTATTATTGTGTTATTAGTGATTTAAACCTTTACAGCTACCGTAAGTAATAACAACGGTTGGCTACGTGTAGTGCCTTCTAAGGACACTAATATTGATGAATAGGTTGTGGTTGTGGTTGTAGCAAAACAAGTAATATATATACAATCAAAGCATTGAATATTATCAAGCAATCATTTCACGTGATTGGCGATTAGGTGTTCGCGATTGCGCTATGAATTTATATTGACTGCAAATTTTTCATTTACTAATTATTGACAGTGATTTGATTTACAGTATTGGAAAGGAAGCCGAAACATGTTATTGTGTGTGTGTTTGTATGCCCATCAGGTTGAACGACTAGCAAAATATAATTTAGGCATGTGCATAATATGTATGTCCAAATTTATACAAGACAAGATTATGCCAACGAAAGAATTAATTCTGTCAAGATTCAAGGGAAACATGGTTGATGGACAAAAGTGGATAGGAATAGCAATGCATCAATTTCCTCAAGTTGTTTAAAAAGCTGTCGTTTTTGTAATGAGAACTTCAATGAGCACAAACTACACACCTGTCATTTTATATCCATTTTATGTCAAACACTATATGGGAGAAAGTATTGTAATATAAAAAAGTAAATGGATTTGACAGGTGTTGCGACACCAAATTAACTTGCATTCTCATGGTAAAAAAGGATGAATAGAATGATGTGTGATATGTATTTATATGGTATTGATGACTCTGCCAAGTGGGAACTTGTGCACTCGTTTGCCGATGGGTAATGGCTCATCGTACACAGAGTGAACCGTACTTGAGTTTGCCTAATTATTTGCATATTTAATGATTTCATGGTAATCATTACTCCCATGCACAAGCAAATTAGACACCACTTGTAGATTGTAGTGAAGCCGTCTATAGACATGATACTTGATTCACGTAGGTGAGATCACACCTTTCAACATCTTTGTAATAATGATTTGGCAAAGCACCTATGACAAATGCTTCACTGACTGACTATCAACTATAGCATGTAGTTATATTACTCTCTGTGGTTCCATGCCATGAGTGCATGGTGGCAAGGAAATGTAGTTAGCTGTGTTGAGAGCAAGGAAGGGGTATGCCGAAACTTGGAGATTTTATATACTCGCAATAGTCTGACAAACAACTTCGTATGTAAATACATGATGAAAAAAACGCTTTTGTCCATGGAAAAAGGATGTCAATATGATATACAAAAGTTCCGTCTAATATGAGATGAGAGACTTCAAAGCTCAGCTAATATGAATTGGGAATTTGAATTCCAGACTCAAATGAAGTGGGAAGTTAAATTTCCGGATAATATGTTCCGTAATTTAAATGAGAGAATTGAAAAAGTTTATTGCTATATTAATCGATAACATTTCGTTGTTCTTCATCAAATTTTATTTAGCTAAGATAACATTAAGATGTGCCTAAAACCTGCGAATCCGTGTGGGACAGAGTTTTTCCATTCACCCCCGAATATCCATGTAAATATTAATTTTTTGACAAGTAAAAATGGAGAAAATATTTTTTTCATGATTTTTTTCAACCCTGACAACGATACTATAAATTCTGCAAAGGGATATTACAATGTAGTGAAGTCGCTGAGTCTGTAAGTTGTCATAAAATTCGAATTCTGCTTCACGAATCTGTGTGGCTATGAGATTGGCACAATATGAAATTCTATTCAACTTTTTATGGCTAAAGGGTTTTGATAATTTTGAATAATTACAGCCTGTTGTATTATGAGTATCACAACAAGTTGTCAGTGCACAATTCGCATCATGCATGCTCATTTCTAATACGTATACCATTATGATGTTGTTAGTGAAGGAAGATCTCGCCCTCGCCATAATGAAGAAAATTTTATCACTAATGCAATTAGTCCCATCATTGTCTGATTTGGCCAATGTCATTTGGTAAGTTTTATGGTGTTTAAGGATGCACAAAAAATGTTAGACACTAATTTGGAAGCAATTAATTTTTCAACATCATGAAATGAACGTTTAATAATGTTATTTGTGTATTTCAACAACTTTCATTTGGCCAACGTGCCATTTTTTGCCTCGTCATTTCCATTCATTCTCCTAATTGAGTGACAATACATAATAATACATATGCAGAAGTCATCCTGTTATAAAAATGCACGTGTAGATTAATGATTAGTTTTTAGTAAGGTCAAGGTCGTTAATGTGATCCAATACGTTTAGAAATGGATATATGTTGACATATTGGAAACCTTATACAACAGCAACTGACAAACGCAGGCCCATTCTCTAACACTCGCTATATTATACAATGCTAAATATTTTATGCGATCTTTAGCTCAGCATTCACTGTGTATAGTTTACTTTCAGTTCCATTTTGCCCATCAATCACAACAAGGAACGTTTGGAGGTAATGTTGTTAGTACATTTAGTTTAGAATTATATTAAAAAAAATTCTACCAAAACTAAGAACAAAAGTTATCATATTATTATGCAAATTATTATATCAAACGTATTGTTAAAAGTAAAATGATTTGGTATGACTATCCATTTCAAAATCAGGCGGAGAAGCTCATAATATATTCCACGTATATCCGGGACAAGAAAACAAACATTAAACCTAATCACGTATAGCATTTCAAATAATTATAATGTTAGAAATGCAGCGTATACTAGATGTAATTAATCTTGTCATCATATTCAGCTTTTCCCCCTATTGTTTTATGACTCGCACCAAACACATTCATGAGATAAGTAAGTAATATGAGACGAAGTAAACAGTCCTTCGGGATGAGATAATAGCGGTAGGTAAAACGACGCCTCAAACGGCAGCAAGAGTCTAACTGAACTCCCTCAAACGTCAATTACTACCAGTTTACTGCAGCTTATTTTACTGGTAGTTTGCAATAATCATAATAATGATAATAATAAGGATCTTCACAATGACTATGACTGAGTGGGTGAGCAAGTCGTCTTGTAAAAATGGTTATAAGGGAAAAATTGGAAGTTGTTTATATATCTACATTCATACAACAACAAAAAACAGCGCTATTTTGCTTCTTTGCAAGACGCTCAGCTCCCAGTAAGACTACCTAACCACCTACAGTACAACTGATATTGAAAATGAGACAAGTGAGAAGCTATTAAAATTACTGCGAACACCATAATCACAGTCAGGCCAGTCTTTTAACGAGTTTTTCTACGTGAAAAAAATGTGCCTAATAGCAGGGAATTTATTGCAATAATTTATTACAGAATGCCGACGATAACTTCATAAAGATATTAGAGGTAGAGAGTGAAGGAATGGAATAGAACAATAACAAGTAATATACAAGTGAATAATATATAGATGGACACAGAGAATAATGGGGGTATATTATTGTTTTGCATTCTTCCTACCACCTTGCCTTCAATATAATGTACTTCTTTTATTATGTCGTCGTGATGAGCACAAAAATATGAATATATATGGATGTACTGACGATGATGACGGAGCGTCCTCGGGAAATGAATAAAAACATGGCTTTCACGGCGGCCAAACCTGGGCACGTTTTTTCATAATTTAATACACATACAACCTAACATGTGGCTATCTCCATTCCTTTTGCCTCCTAATGTAGTCATGTTAGCTCAATAATAATTATTTTATACGGGCAACTACAAAACGTACACCAGGCGGTTGCCATAATAAAATGATAAAATTGTAATTGAGGCATACATACAATCACAAGCTAAAATAAGACATTATGACCCCTCAAGCTGGTTGAACAGACACAGAGATAAGATATGTGGAGAGAGAGAGGGGGGATCATTACAAATTTAATACATGTTTATGTATATGTATTACAACTACTACTACTATATCGGCAGATTTGCAATGAATCGCTGTAGTTCCTTCAATTACATATTAGTATTGCAGCATTAGTTTGATTACGTTAATTTTCGAAAAAAAGTCGTTATGGAAATTACAGTCGCAGTAATACAACTGCTAATTTTCTTCCATTACCACGATGCTAAGATTTCAGTAATGCATTTAATCCTTAGTTCTCATTAATAACAGAGGAAAACTGATGTGATGTGATATGTTATGCTTTGTCTACTAGCTAAAGATTGGTTTGGTAGGGAGGAAGGGAACAAGCTCGCTGCAGTAATGAAGCGTTTTTAAAAGGCATGTGTTCCTCTATTGGCACATCACATCAAATTATATGGGCTATATATATTTTAACTGTGAGACTAAACAATATTGTAATGACACTTGTTTATGAAACGCTCGCACATACCGATTATTACTCCACTCTACTCTGTAGGTAAATGATATTTTACGACTAGCTGCAAAACCCGACAAGTACTTCAGACATGTGAATAAGGGGAATAATATGTGTTATGCTGTGTGCAGATTACTTGGTTGTAAATGTTACCTGCCTTTTTTCAATGACAACACACGCGTTGAACAAAAAAATTTGCTGCATTTCTTTATGTATGATGACTTTATGGCTAATTAACATAATGGCATTTGGTGTTTGAAAATTGAGCTCTAAAAAATTTACGTCACGCTCTTACACTACTTCGTGATCATGCTGTTGAAGAGTGAGTTGTTTGGAGAGATGTGAAATAAGTAATCATGCTTCGTAAAAGTATATAGAGGTGGAGAGAAGCTGTGACTATGGCGCTTCCTTAGGACACATTAACATTATTCTCGTTACATATATTACTTATCAGCTAATTATTTCATGACTACGGTAGTGCAGTGCCACAACGGGAATGGTAATATAAAATTCTTATTATTCATACCAACCACTTCGACTTTTCATTCATCCTGAAATGTCTTCATCATATTTTATTACTTTATATCTTAATACCTTCCGTGTCTTTTGTAGATTATGCATGCTATCATGAAATCTTTTCGCAAATCCCTAGATTACTAAGTCATTCTACGTATAATATTTACTAAAGCCGTTCTATTTTAAAATCCTGGTTAACTGAGTGGAAGAATGTGCGTTTTTATATTCAGATGAAGAAAGTCATGGAAATTTGTCTTATTCGTATAAGCTTCTGACCTTTCGTTAAAAACATTTTCATATGTGCTAAAATATCACAAAAACTCCTATTTTCACTATGGAACCGCGATAAATCCGCAAAAGTCAGCGTTTTGTAACAATTCATTTCACTTAGCTTAAAATAACTTTAACCTTTCCCCGTGTTTGATTATATCATTTTCGCAATTTGCTCTGAGCTCTTGATTGGTGAAAGCTCATCTGTTTCGAGATAATATCGTGTTCTGTTGATCCAAGATAAACTACGGAAGGACGGTGTGAATGGTTAGTTTTTTTGAGCTGAACACATGTAACAAGTATGAAACAACAGAACTGATTAGTCCGCAAAATACCAATGACAGTCAGAGCTCAGCGTGCTAATTAGCACTCCTGGAGTGCTATTTAGCACTCCACTTAGGGGTGCAAATTAGCACTCCTGGGAGTGCCGATTAGCACCCCGGAGTGCTATTTTGCACTCCTGGAGTGCCATTTAACACTCCGGAGTGCTAATCGGCACTCCCAAGAGTGCAAAATAGCACTCCGAGCTCTCAATAAAATTTAACTATTTTTGCTCACGCGCATACTTTAGTGCTCATGAAATTAAAAATCAGTTCCTTAATCTAGGTGATTTTTAGGATTTTTACACCGTGGGAATTTTTTTTTCATCGTGGGAAACTTGAGAAATTGAATTTTGAAATTTTGTTTGAAAAATAAAAAGATTCTGCTCGTTTAAAATGAGATAAAAAAATTAACTTTTCTCTAACATTACCTGAACACATTCAAAACATTTTAGAGACGAAAACAAATTTTTATTTCATTTCGATCGAGCACAATCGATGTTTTAAACTAAATCTTTAAAATTAAATTTTTCAAGTTCCGCACGATGAAACAAAAATTCCCACGGTGTAAAAATCCTAAAAATCGCCTAGATTAAGGAACTAATTTTTAATGTCACGACCAGTAAGGCATGCGCGCGACCCAAAATAATCTAATTTTATTTAGAACTTGGAGTGCCAATTAGCACTCTTGGAGTGCAAAATAGCACTCCGGGGTGCTAATCGGCACTCCTAGGAATGCTAATTTGCACCCCTAAGTGGAGTGCTAAATAGCACTCCAGGAGTGCTAATTAGCACGCTGAGCTCTGACTGAATGAGTTGCTCATCATGACTTGGTTTTTATTATGATAATTAAGGATACTGTTTACACCCATCCCTAAAATGGAATACTATACCAATAGTAAAAAAGAATGTATTTGCCGTGGGAAACTGAAAATAAAAATTCTTGAGCGAATTTAGAAATGGAAAATATGAATAAGAACTAATCGACAGGTTTTTCAAACATTATTTTCTGCCAGCCTCTTTGCTTTCTCATTACCATTATATTTTGAATGTTCTTTCATTTGTATGCTCCGAATGATGCCTAATGACTTCGCAAACAACATTTTGTTTCCCCATTTCCACCCGGTGTGGTAGCAAACAAACCTCGTTCCGCTAGAAAACACAGAATGGGAAAATCAGTTGCATAATTTGCTATGGGGTACTCTTGTACCGCACTCTGAATGTTAATATTTCATAATTTATAAAATGAACTTTATATATAGCAAAATAACAATTAATTTCTTCGCTTCTTTTCAACAGAAAATGTTGTGTATGACTACGATACGAATATAGATGTATAAAAGTTTACATTGCCTACTGTATAGATAAATACGGATAAAAAATAATTATATTGAAAAAAAGGGAGGATGGTTTCGTTGGAGTGTTTGCATGATACATGTACTTTTTTCTATAATTATGATCTCATTGACTGTAAATCTTTCCTAACTGTGTGTGGACGACTGTACGTTGCTGTACTTTGTGAAAAAAAAATTCTCTCCAACTTTTAGGTAGACAATTCCCTCTCATCAACCATCAACCTCATCATACTTTTCCAGTTTACGATATAGCAATCAGCCTAGTGGAAAAACTTAAGTATACTTGATTTTCTCCAATGCCATGTTATTTTTTCGACATCAGTAATTGTAATGTGCAAGGCTGGGTAATCAATTGATTAGTTAATCTAATCTGTTAATCAGATTATTGATTAGTTTAATCTTTAATCAATAATCTGAAGATAAAAAATATTAGTAATTAATCAATAATCAATTAATCAACGCAGATTGAAAAAATGATTTAATCATTAATCAACAGCCTCATTGCTAAACGAGAAATCTAATCTGATTAACTAATCTGATAGTTGATTAAAATTTTGATGAACAGGATTTCTTAAACGCCAAAATGTCATTTTCACCACAACCATGCATACAATTCACAAGTATATTTCTTTGAGACCTGGTTTTCTACATTCTACATGCAAGTAGACAGCATGAAATTGCATGTATGCTAGCTTTGAATTGAGGAGTGTTTGAGTAAAATAATTAATTAGTATGTCTGAAACACGCCATTATCTGTTCCATTAATACTTGATGGAGTTTTTTTTAAATTATCCAGTCAATCACTACAGAGTGACGTTGACGCAAAGTGTTTGAATTGAAAGATAATTAAAGGAAAATTTACACTCACCTCCAACTTTACGACCCATTTAAAAACTGTAAGTTCATTAGCTTTATAGTTGAGTTGTGATTGTTATAAAAATTGAACTTTAATCCATCAAAATCTTTGTATCAGCAACTGTCATTCGAATAGAAATAACATGTAATTAATCAAAGGTTTGATTAGTTAATCTGATTAATTAATCAATAATCTTTAATCTACTGTTTGTAATCAATCAATTAATCAATAATCAGATTAGTTTTTTCTCCGAAATTCAGTAATTAATCAATAATCAGATTAGATTTCCAAACTCAAACTAATCTTTAATCTCTAATCTGGTTGTCATTTTTCGTTGATTACCCAGCCTTGGTAATGTGATCCTTGTTTTCGGTAGTTGTACACATGCTGATCTATTATTAGAAGGGGAATAAATAGAAACCAATATGAAAAATGTAACTAACCGACGAAGCTTCCACAATTAATTGGAATATTATGAAATCCACAGTAGCCAGACATTTTTTTGAAGTAAAGAATGAAAATATCGATCGAAAGTATTATTTAATGATGAAATAATGGATTTGTTTTTCCTACGAAAATGGGTGTACACCTTTTCCTGTAAACTTTAAAATGTATACCGATCTATAAAAAATCATGGAAAGCATGAAGTTATCCAAAATATTTGAAACATCGTCACATTCATGGTTGTTTGTCGGTAGCTCTTATGTTTTTCTTTAAACCCCTGTCAATTAACACCATTATGACCAGTAAAACATCATGGGCTAAACTGATGCCTGGTGGCAATCGGCAATCTCAGCTAGCCCACAACGAAAAAATGCATGCAAGAAAGGCTGAAGAAAATGGAGGTTGGCAATCATCATGCAGCATCAATTGATCGTTGTGCATTAAACCGGTAAGATGAAAGGAGAATAAAATATGTAGATATTGATATGAAAATTATGACAGGAGTGTAGGTAATGGCAGGAGCGTCTCATGATTAAAGGGAAGATGGTGAGAGCAGTTAGTTCGTTCACTTGATGTCTGATGTTGGTTGATTCTTTTTGGATGGAGCATTTCAGTAGGGGAGAGCAGGAGAGAGAGACGTTGTTTTTATGAAGTCGGCATCTTCTTCTTTAATACAGAAATGTAAGTGCGACCGCTTATATGTATCAACTGCATATAAAATACGAACAGTAGTAGTGTAGAACAATGTTTTCCCCTTTTGTAATATTACGTACGATTCTTGAAGACGGCAAAAGAAAATGAAAAAGGTAAAATGATGGAACATTGGCGGCGAGGTCGATTTAAGGCATTGTTGTGTGAAGATAACTAGTGTAACCATCATCAACAATCAGCATCCTTTTTAATCCCTTCGAAAATGAAGTCATTTTCGCCACCCACAGGAAAATTTGAGATAGCCAGCAGGCAAACCACACAAATTTCAAACATACCCCTCTAGGTACCCATTGTTCTTTTCTGGTACCTTTTTATCATCATCGCCATCGTAATAATCGCTTATGCATTTTTCAGACTTGCTTTCTTTCGCTGTTGTGTACGTGATGGATATATGAAATGAAGCCTCCCGGTTTTGTTTTGTTTTCAAAGAAATGTGCTAGTTTCATTTACCCTCACAAGAGTAAACAAAATGCTTGCAAGCGTATGCTCAATTATTATCTTTTGACAAGTGTCTTCTATCAACTTATTGTTAAGATGAGAGTCATGGCAGGAAAAAAATAGTCGTACTCATTCATATCCTATGATAGATCATGTTATGTATGCTGCTTTTGGATGTACATTAAATTTTTTTTACTTGACTTTGGAAGGAACCCAAAAAACAATTATGTATCCTATGAATTTAACACTCATTGTTCTTTTGTAAATAGATGCTCACTGCACTTTTATCACTACTTCAAGTTAACGACGCCAGTCCTAAGGTATATGTAATTGCATATGTGCCTGTCTTTTACAATATGCTCCTTGCATTGTATGACGTCACCTAAATCACCAATCAAAGATTGTGTTTGGATGGACGATTAGTCAAGAGTATGAATTTACTACTTTACTTTGGACATTTCATTGGTTTTTAATTCTGCTACTGTATCAGCTATGGTGTGCTGCTGGAGTCTCTAGATTCTTGTGCACTTGAGCATTCTACTGGAAGTAATTGATTTTTAGGTTGACAATCTTCTGTTCATTTGAATACATACACAATTAAATAAAATTCTAACGTCGTGAGAATATTAACGAAATGCTTGACACTGAAATGATCATCCTATTTAATTCTTAAATATAAATCTCACGGTACAATACCAAACTTTATTTTGGCATACATAAGCTTTGATTTTATTATAAACGAATGATTTGTTTTTAAAGTTTCAAATACTTTTGAATGGAAAATTTCCGTCAGTTTAGGTAGGGTTAAAAAACGTGGAGACCTCTTTCAAACAAAATTGAAAGCAAACATGTCTGGAGTCTTTATTGTGATGTAATGTTGCAATACAGTGTAAGTGGAGGGAGCTGATAGAGGACTTTTTGTACCTTTGTCTCCCTTTTTATGTTGTGCCTATGTTAAATGCAAGATATCAACCTTTTTAGGTAAAACACTAAACAACGGGTATGGAAAAGGTTTATCGTAACAAAAATCCAGTATTTCCATGTTTGGGGCAACTTAAAACACGAGTTGGAGAAAGAAACCGAGAAGTTAACCATAATACAAAGTTTATGTGATTTAACATGAAGAGGCTCACAATCCCCCCGTTGTTCACAAACACCAACACGACGGTGATGGAAGTTACGCAAAGCTAGAGAAGTTTCATGGTATAGAAAAAAGCAGATGGGTTGGTCGTCTGTGAGAAACCTGTCAGATGGCGAAGTCTGGTGGGGAACTTGTACACTTCATGTAATTGTTGGTTATAAATTTATTCGGCAGGGGGAATCGTATATTACTTTGAAGAATTTTCGCTGCTACTTTTTTATCTCTGAACAAAGACAACCCAGCTGCACTAACAAACAGCATCGCATATTATTACACATAAGCTTTCGAGAACGCAATTTGGTTTTTATTTCCTTCTCTGTATGAAATGATGAGTGGGTTAAGAAAATCGCAACGTGTGTTTCGTGTAATATATAATTGTTGAGAGTAATGTGAAATTTTTAATGCGTAAAATTTTTTGATTGTTTTAATTCTAACTATTCCAGTCCAGTTAAGCAAATAATGAATTCTTTTGAGTATTGGAATTGTGATGCCTAATCCCCGTTTTTATTGGCTCCTTAAAGATTTAAACTAATCGCAGATCCGTATGAGTAAAAAACCCAGTGAGACATTAGGAAATGCCTTGGATTAGGATATTATCGTGTTAAGTAAAGTATTAAAACTAGATAACTGAGAATTCGGGTACGGTCTTCGGTATATGCAAATATTGTGCGATTGTGTTATAATGTCATGGAAATTTGCATGCATCGTAATTATTTCACTTAAAGCACCTGATTCTTTTATACACTATACTGGACTTTTTAGTTAGCTCAATTGCGTTGTTATTATAAGAGTCAATGGTTATTAAGCTAGTTAAAAAGACTCCATAATACTACCAAGCTAAGCTAATGAAAACTTTTTCAGTAGTTCATCGTTTTGTATTGGATGTGAATGTATACCAAACGCACACCAAATTGCTTCAAAACACCTCAATCAATCCTAGCCAAAGTGTCGGCGGACTGCTTCCTAAATTTTGTTTACTCAAAAATGGTGCAATAAATTTCGTCGTTTTTTAACCCATGAATGGAGTCGGTGTCGGTGTGTGGGATTACATTGTATGTTTAGTGTGTTGTTTGGACAACCAGGTTTAAAAAAGGTAGGACGGAAAACTGTCAAGACGACATTTTCAACCTTTTTCTTCAATAAGTGTGGTAATAGCAAGTAATTTTGTTTTTTGAACGACCATTTGTGTGTTTATGAATGAAACCCCAGGCTCACCAATCTGTACACTCACACCATTCATTCATGAAACTATCGTTTTCAAATCCAATTCCGCAGCTGCAACAATAAAAATAAAAACTGAGTCATCATTAACGATAATCATTGTCGTCGGAGGTTTTACTATGCTGTTATCCTCAGCACATCGTATAAAGGGTGTTTAGCGTATAGCAAAAAAGGAAGCTTATCAATTATCTGTGGCCGACCGCGTTCTTAGCTTGACGTTGGTTTCGCAAGTCTCATTTTTACTCCGAAAATGCTGGTGTTATTACACGGAAAAGGGTCTCCTTGCATCTCTCCCTTTTAATTTTGGTGCCTAATCGTACATGAAATGTGCACAGAAAATAATGGTTTATGAGGTACTTACTTTAATTGCCTTAAGCATCTCGAAGGTCTAGACTGACCGTAACTAAAATTATTGTCTTCCGGTGATGAAAGAATCTCTCAATGAAATAATTTTCTCTCTCCTTCCATCATCAATGCAGTACCAACGTACAAGCATTCACGTCTTCTCTTTAAAATTATTGACTTCATACATGAATCTTTTCCTAAAGGAGCAATATTGCAATGTGCGTGCATGCAAGGTAAAGTATACCACACGGCTGTAGCAAAAGTGAACTTCTTGTAATAGCAAAAAGCACCTCCCTCACGTGTCTTCAAAGCTGCCATTTAAGGATCTTGACATTGACACGAAACGAGCGTCTTCCTACTTGATCTTTTGTTACATTTTTATCTTATACATTTAACATGATGCAAAATTCTTCCTCTTAAAGAAATAATGCTTTGAAGGAAATACTCAAGTTTAAATACGAACATACTTATTTGATACACGAATATTTTTTCAACTGCATTAATGAACTATATTTTTTGATGAATCCAAATTCAAAATCGGAATAACCTCAGGTAAAAAAACTATTCATTACGTTTCTCCTTGAAAGTCGATCAAACTTTTTATATCTGGGAGTATATGAGTGAATGACGTTGTGTGTATTATGAATGTGACTTTTTAAATTAATGCAATTAATGAAACGATTTAAATATTTTAATATTGCTGCAGTATATAAATTATTAGATGATGTGCCAAGAAAATATGGAAGTCGAGAATTAATATGAGTTTAAATTCAAATGCTACAAAGTAAGTAAAAATGCAGTGCCGTTTTTTTATTATAATAAAATCTTACTAAACGACTTGATTAGAACGAAAAATGTTTATCCAAATATTAAGACCTTTACTGTGTACTGAAAAACTTTCAATGTTCAATAATAAGTTTATACGAGAATGTTATATTATTAGAAGAAACTATAACTCACATTTCAAAACAATTCCATTCAAATGTACAATATTTAGTGGAGTAAAAGTAACAGCACGTGCGTGGCTTAAAAGGGGATGATATTCAAGCGACGGGTTTTTGTAATGTTGTAAATAATATAGTATCATTATATCTAGTATGGTGAACATTGAACATTAACCTAAATTAGTGGTAGTATATTACATAAGTAAATTTGTATCAATAACGTCGCTATTACGCTTACTCTAGTATCTTAACATTGAAAATTTGATTGTACAATATACTTGTTTTTAGCTTTACTCTAATTACCTACAAAAAATTTACAATTGCCATTCTATATGTACAGTAGTTTTGAATAGATACATAAGTATTATATGTATTACAACAATAGTAAAACGAACATAATTATTACAACTCGGTGATTATTATTAGTTTTTCATTCAGAGCAATGTACTTGCTAAAGGAGTACAAAGTTTTTGTGATTTGTCAATAAAACTGGCCATCCCAACTTCTTTTTTTTGCTCGGCTAGTATCCTTTCATCCAATTTTCCAAGTAAAATACAATATTTTTTCAAGTGCGAGCTGGCTCACTTACATAATGGTGAATGGTGTCGACGGCACGCACACATAATTCATCAGTAAAATGAACCTCTACGAATGTATGACCGTAACATCTTAGCATATAATTACCACTTTACATAATGTTCGTTGTACATTGTTTCCGTTTTTAAAAATTGCTTTCATGAAAATGAGCACATAAGTATAATAGGTAGCAATGCTGAGCCACGAGATAATTGATATTGTAGCTCTAATTTCCATACATATACACGTGCACATCAGTAGAATTAGCGACATATACATAGATATATTATTTCACGGTTCCTAATAATAGCGTTTTATAATATAGATACTTGTGCATACTTATACATCATTCATGACTAAGCTTTTCTAATAACGAAAGTACCTGATGTCTAAACCGATGGCCTAATGTCTTACGTTATAATCATCATCCGTTCATATTTTTGTTTCGTGTTTCAATCTAAAGCAGAAGTTTCCTTAAAGCAGCAACAAGCGAAGCAAAAAATATATTCGTTTTTCTTAATCATTGACAGCTTATTTTTTTTATTGTGCCACATAGATCATGGGCAATAGACACAAAGAAATTTAGCTAAAATGATAAAGTAAAACAGAGCAGCTCTTAATGTCAAGTCTGCTATATTTAATAGCAATTCGCTTCTTATGATGAACTCGACAATGAGGTAATATTTTGTGCAAGGTAAAGATCAGCATGTGATTTGTAAGTATTTTACATCCGGTGATGTTCGATTTGGTGACAGTTGAGACTCCACTTGCGATGCTGCAAGTCCCCCAACACCTGATGGATGTTGGGGAGGTGGAGGAGCCCATCCTGGACGTGGTGCGGGAGGTCCTCCGTCAGACGAGTAGACATTCTTGGAAAGAGCTTCTGCCTGTAAAGAGATCATGAGTCGTGACGCAGCTTGACGTTCCGCTTCCCGTTCCTCTGCTGTTTGTCTCCTAGAATAAAAAGAAAACTCTTATGAAATTACATGTTATATACCTTTATTTTTATACAGGTTTTACTTTTCATATCTTAAATAGAAGGGGATTCTTGAATGCCAATGCCGTCTACTTTTATAACTTCAAATTTCCTTGCTGCTCAATAACGTCTCCATAAAGCATGGACCAATCTATCTATTTTATGTCTCAACCTAATCACCATAAAGGTATAGAAAAGTGAACAATTGTTTATGGATGACAGGTTTCATAAGACTCAACCACACGGGTTTTGCACCTGGAACAATATTGTGTGCTGTAACAAATACGATTTTTATTTTTCAACGATTGATGTGATAATAATATGTAGATGGCAAGCATGATTGATAGCTTTTTGAAGACTTGCAGTCATACTCAACGTATTTTATGCAAGACAATTGTGGTCGTGTACCTTTTTTTAATATAGAAGCAGTACATAAGAAACATTAAGTTGTTCCCGTTGATAGTGAACGAGCATTGCAAGCATCGCATCGTTAGCCACGGTAAAGCTGTTTGTAGTATGAGGGTGTATAATGCCTTGTTTGTCCGTCCTTACTTGAAACAACTCATTGTTGGGTTGTAAACTACAGCATGAGTCAATATCAAAGTAAGAACATTTTAACGACAAAAATTTGTTGTGAAACTTTTGCAATGCTCTTAAACAAAAAAATGTCATGTCTCAATAAAAATTATTACAGCTAGTAAATGTATGTTACGCTGCTTGCATAACACATGGTTTGAGGCTGTTCTCCTTTGATGCAATGCATTCTTACTATCATAATCCTTTTTTCATCATTTTACGCCTTATTTCAACCCCTTCCAGTATGTACGGTTGTATCGGAATATTCAAAGGGCTTAGCTTACGTGCTATCGAGTGTTGAAGAGCAACAGGGAGAAATTGGAATGACGCTGTATTATAACTATAATTCTATGCGTGATTTATTGCTAAATGATGATGATTTCTGTGAATCTGTTGGAAGAATAAAATCTCAAAAGATAGACTGAGCTTCGATTATTATATGGTTGTAGAAATGAGTGTCTGGAGCTGGACGAGTTTCTTGAAATGGTATCACGTACAAGTGTACATAAGCAGACAGCAACACCACATTACACCTCCGCCCACCTTGTTTAATGTTCACGGTTGTTCGTGCGGTAAGGAGTGATTCAGATCTTTTAGATTATTACGTAGACCCTGAGCAAATAATACATGGAACAGTAGCATCCTAACCCACTCATCCTCATCATTGTTGGTCAACATGCTATGATACCGTTTGATACATTCATGGTTAAATCAAACTGCTGATATTTTAAAAATATATTGTGTTTTACATTTACATGTTTCTGGGAATACAAATATTCAAATGTGAGTTGGAAAATCGACGGACTAAACCTTGATGTGTATTAAATCGATCAAAGTTAAACGATATGCATTAATTTACTAGATTCTGAACAGTGACGAGTTTCATGTAAGTGTTAGTAAGTGAGCGGCTTTGTTAGAAAGAAATATAAGGTGGGATAAGATTTGGAAGTCGTCTTCTCTACAAGAGCGGTAATGTGTGTTTTTCTGTATTTTAAACACATCTTTTTCAATGCAAACCGACCGACTTGTAAAAACAGACCAAAGCATAACCCTGGATAGGATGTCCAGAAAAATCTTCTTTGTATACATGTAATGATGAAGTTTTCAAGTGGCCAATTTTTGACAGGCAAGTATAAAATGTATAAGACAGTTTAATTGTCTTAATCATGCACAAAATGTAATATTTCACATTGTAGAAACAACCTAATATGTTTATGTAGCAAAAAATGCTTAGTGTTACGGATTGAATGAAGTATATTATAATTGACAACTAATGGATGAAAGCATATCACCACCACTTATCTCCATTTTCATTTTCATAAGCATGTTTTTATGTCCTATCAAACAATTAAATTCAACATGATTGTCAAAATAATCCGTTTATCTACATTGACTATAAAATATGCGTATTTTCAGTGAAAAAGGTTACCAGTTACACTGTAAATTTAAAAAAATTAACCGAGAAATAAAATTATGCAAGTTAACTTTAAAGTTTCATAAATATCAACTGTTATTACTGTGTGTTAACCATGCACCTTTCATTTTTAACAGTTAGCATACTAAGACAATTAGCCAAGTTACAGCTTTATGATGACCATGTCATTTATAGTTTGCTAAATAGTTTATGTTTCTGATTGACCAACTCACAAACCACGGAATAAACACTTTTTTATTCATTAGAGTTGTACCGCTTATGTATATTGTAGATAGTAGCCTCTATACCATTTCCTCTTGGCTGCATTGTCCTCAATCAAAACTCTTTATAAAGTATTTTGTCATATGAATTTGCAAATTTTAACATTACAGATTGCCAAATTTCAGACACCTCAATGAATTGCATCCTACAGTTTTTCCCAACTTTGAAATATAAGGAACCGTAAAAATATGGTTTGCTTTGACAATAAGATTTTTCAGAGCTCAAACTCATGTTGCTTTGCTTTCATACAGCCACAGTCTGTATGGAAATATGCGTAGGGAATAAAGCATGTTCTTAAAGGGTGGATTTTCTGTCTGTACATAAGTAAAACTTTAAGAGGTTCATAAAGATAACATATGAATGAATCTCAAACTGGGTAGGTTTCAGCCTAGGTTCCCTACTCATCAAATCTTTATATCTCACTGTCTCGCTTTCCCTTAACCATTTTAGGGGATGCATTTAGTGTCGAAATGTTTCAAATGGTATTTGTGGCATATGAGTAAAACGATCATGTGGGTGATGATGAGACTGAAATCCGGGAGTAACTGATATGATTTTCTTTGATTATTCTTGAAAGGTTAAAAATGGAAAACTACGTAACAAATAAAACATTTCTTTCCATCCCCATTATTATATCACTTTGAAAACTAGCTGATGATGACCTTATAATCTGTTAATGCATCGACATCAAAAAGATTTCTATTATTTCTATTATAATAGCTGATTAAGATAAAATATAATATATTGAAAAACAAATATTTCCTTAACGACTATCTAATAATAGAGTCCGATTCAAAACTAAAAAGTTTCATGCGCATCATCATCATCTTCGAAATGATACGGCGAGTGCTACCGTTTGCGCAGTTGAGTTGGATTTGAAGGCCCTACCATGATATTAAATATAAATCAAGCATAACTGCAGCAAGGAAAAAGTGATCATTTACGTTTTGATAAATGGAGTGAGCTCAGCCAAACTCTTTACTTTCATGTATCATCACCACTTTCAAAATATAAACAAACAAGAAACCAATCCATCGTAGAATGATGAAGATTATTATTATCATCGTTTCAATGTTACTTATTGCTCTTCCTATAAATGCACTTGACTCGACGCGAGCTCTATGAGTGTGAAGCTAATGTGTGTGTAACTAAGTAAAGATTATTATTTAAGAAGGCAAATATTTTTTGTTCACTTAAGAAAGGGTTCATCATCCATCAAAATCTTCATAAGACAGCGATAACTTTGCGTTGTTATGAAGGAGTGGAGAGGAAAGAAAAAGTTTCAGATGATAAGGGGTAATGTGCACAGAAGACGATTAAGAGCTCTCTTCATCGTCAAATCTAAGCATTTCAACACACTCCTCAGTAAAAAAAACGTAAGCTATGCCACTTGTTAAGGTAAAAACAACATGAGACAATGCACTATGCACTCCTGCTTTTGATATAATCATCCAAATATATAAAAGGGTGCAAAGTAAAAGGTTTTTTTCCTTGTTCGTTTTTGAGCGAAATCAGTTAAAAAGGCAGCCGAAACAAGGGAATATTTTCAATGTTGATAGACAGCCGAAGACAGCATTTTTACTTAAAAACCTATACCATCATATATTGCAAAGTGAATTGTAAAACTACAACTCTGATTTCAAATGTATTGTGTGGCATGCTCATACCTCACAATTTACAACTTGCTTTTGAGTGTATATATTACAAGAAAAAGAAGGAGTGAGTGACTCATGTTATGTCCGCACCGTATTATGAGCAATGTAAGATTCATAAGAAAGTATTGGAGGAGCTGCCGCGCCGTGCGTAATTAGTTGCTCTAATGGTCTTTCCATGTCACTTAAACACTTGGTATCATCATGTCGCCAAACTTTTTTTGTACTCTTATTATTACGATTATTATGTAGGGAACTTACGAACATGGTTTTTAAGTACACACAAGTCAGTCGCGAGACAAAAGGTTTTAAACTAATAATAAACGCTCCTTGTCGTATGTACCTCCTCGTTGATCCTACTTTACAAGAACTAAAGAGCTCTCTGACAATGAGATGAGATGCTGATGATGGCAAGCATTTTTTTACCTTCGTCCAAATCACTTAACTCCTTCTCTGTAGACATTCTTCATTCTTAAAAAGCTGTCGTGTCTTGACTCTAAATGGTGCAATGTTCTTAATGATAACGTGGTAAAGAGGCAGACAAATCAGTATCAAATTAATGGGATCCAAAAGCTTGTCAATAAACTGTGACGTGATGAGCCACTCACACATGTACTTATTCGTTTAAAAAAAATGCAAACAGTTAACAGTCATTCTTTCACCTTTTCTTACATTGAAATATATATGACCTTCCTCAAGCTAAACAAGTTGTCCGCAGTTGTGTTGTCAAAATGAGCAATCGCTCAATAAGTATATTAATGCGAAAATCGTTTGATTTAATCTTTTGCTACAATTTCAACTTAATAAATTCAATAGAGGATTTCGCAGTTTCTTTTTTGTTGGATTTTAAAACAATTAATGATTAATATTGGTCTGTCTCACTGTCATGCAACAAACTTTGATCAAATCATTTAAAGGGGCACACATTTTGTGAAGTAAATGCAAAAACTTGGTCTAAAATTCATTTTGGGCTGGTTGGCTGGCTTTGAATTCTCAAGCTAACAGTATGATTTAAAAAGCGTGCTGCATGCTAATTTCTTCATAATGACAGTAATAACAGGGCTAAGCGTGCAGCATCATCATCCCTAGAAAATAATAGCTCATTGTTTTTAGCAGTCCCGAATTCATGAAATCATTTGTATGGCGATTTACAAGCTTAGACAATAAAAATTCATAAACCGGAATGCGTCGTGTGCACAAGCCACGAGTTCCGAAAAGGTACATTTTAAACGCAGTTGTGGTAACCATATAACTTTTTAAGAAAAGGGAGTAAGTAGAAAAGACGAAAACTCATTAGGCAATGGTAAGTATACCTATAATAAATGCATTTCATAATATAAGATTCTTCCTGTTCTTATTGTTTTTTGATTATGTTTTCAAAATGTTTTTCTGGTCTTTACGAATGTTCAATAAAGATGAGGGCGATACTATTTCATGGTATATGGAGTTTGCACCAAATGCCACAAAAACGCAACCCAACCCAACATTTTTCTGACCTTCCGCATCTTATTACAAAAGGAGCGCATGTATTATGCATGAGCATCATTTATTTTGCCGTGAAGTGGTCCTATTTTGACAGAAATTTTACCGCAACTAGCGGACTCCCTATATCTCTTTACTCGAGTACATACAAAAATGGTGATATTTGCTATAAAAGTTTTGCAACAAATATTAAAGTCATCTTGCAAAAACCACAAGTCATAAAAAAGTATCATTACCATATGTTACATTTTTCAATGATTTTTTTTCCGGTTTATTTGCATTCGACATCGTCTGATCAGTTAAATGATGGTGATGGGATGGGATGGGATATGATGCATGCATATATTTATTATAATTAACTTACCTCCATTTGGTACGTCGGTTTTGAAACCAGGTTTTGACTTGAGCATCAGTCATCTTTAATGCTTTAGCTAACGAGGCCCGCTCCGCAGACGCCAAATACTTTTGCTTATGAAATCGTTTTTCCAGCTCAGCAATTTGAAGTCTTGTAAACGATGTACGGGGTTTCTTTCTCTTTGGTGGTGTTCGATTTTGGTATGGGTGTCCTATCCTCCGTGTCAAAGCCAAGGATGCTATAAAAGAGAAGAAAAAAAATCATCAAGTAAATGGATTTCTTTCAGTTTTACATCGTAAAATCTACTTAAAATTCCTCGCAACAAGACAAGCAAAATCCACATTTCATAGTAGAAAACCTAAATAAATGCACATTCTTTTGAGTAAACAAATGCTATAGCTTTGCTTCATTCAACAATGCAAATTCTTCAAGAATAATTTTACAGAGAAGCAAATAAAAGTCAGATGCAAAACTCAATGATGCATTGACATTGTTATTTGTCAAAGGTATATTAAATGTAACAAAATCTTTCTAAAAGTTTGTTTTACACGTAACTCCATCAAATATCATTATTCCGTCGACGTTCAACTTTTGTAGCAGGGATTCAGTTCCTTTGTGTTAGCTCCAATTTTGTGTACTTGTATTCTATTATTATTATTACCAATAATAATATGTTATTCCTCCGTTTTTGTATAGAGTTGGAAGTCATGTCTCATGTGACAAGGCAAAAAATGACAAATGACACTAAGTATCAAGAGACGAAGCGTAAAGCTTGTCTCCGATCTCGCAGTTTCCTATATATTCCCACTCACTCTCCAGCCTTCATTTATGTCGGGGCAGATAGAGGGGAAGCAAGTTGATACAAACTATAATGTGAGTTACAAAAGCATTTGCCTTCTTGCTGAGTGCTTCCGTAGCAATACTTGTACAAATTGGAATATGAGTGGAGGCAAGGAATAAAGTGAGTATCTATGTTATGTATCTCATATGGCTCCAGCAAACTAGGTATCATACGAAACGAGACATTTTTTCAGCGATTGATTTCCATTTAAGTATCATCGAAAATCTCTGGGGATGTTGAATTATTGAGAGACTTCTTTACGTATTATTATGGAGTGCAGCAGAGCGCTACGCTACAATGTACGGAACAAAAAAGCAGCTTATAGGAGCCATTGCAATACTTAAATAAATTCTTGCCTTCATGGTTTGTACAGGTACATGCTCCCTAAATGAATGAATATTTTGATCCACGCACCAAATAAAATGCTAGAGTTATGATTGAGCAGAGATTTTTCGATTGTCAATTTTGATTGTGACAATTGTTGTCTAAATATTATAGATTGTGATTAGCCAAGGTATTTTGGATGTTTTGTTAATCAAATTGGATTGTATATTTTGAATGAATAATTGTATCAGAACCACGAATGCTAGACGTTAAGGGAACTGGTTTCACATCGGACTCCGGGGTAATGCAATGCTTGTGTTTTATGAATTTATGACACATAGATGACACAAATAAAAGTCTTAAATAGTGAGAAAAGTGTGTAAAACTTTTTTAATGTACTTACCATGCAGTCTGTCTTTGAGTAGAAGTGAATTTCTTGGATCGAAGTTGCTGAATAACGGGGTAGCATTCAAATCTAATGGTGAATGTTGTCCTAGCGCCGACTGACCAAAAAGTTGAAAGTTTGACATGGGCCGATGAGCTGGAACTCTTATGACTTGATTAGGTGAGGTTATGGGACAAGGGAAATTGGGAAGGAATATGGAACTATAACCAAACATTGGGAATGGGTTGACACCTCCAAGTGGATTTTGACCTGCATTGCTTGTTGGGCTATCATGATTATTACAATTTGCACTCAAGTTTTCTATACTGGACCGCAGGTGTTCGTTGGCACTATGCAACGCTGCGGCATGCTGTTGTTCTCTAATTGAAAGCTGACTTTCTAGATGTGGATGCTGTTGATGAGCTACATGGGCATTTTGAGAATCTGGTGTGCTTCGGTTAGAGTTTCCACACTCCCCATCCCCCGTTTTACTCCCTGGAGACCCATGACGGTAGTCATTGTCATGATCCACAGATTTGCTTCCGCTGGATCCACTTCGATTATTGTTGTTGCCAATACTACTATTGTTATTATTGCTACAACTATCATCCACGTCATCCATTTCCACCTCAGAGTCATCTGAATTACGAACATCTACCTCTGAATCCGTTTCAACACGGTCTGTTGTTGGAGATCTGCTTTGAGCTCGAGATCTTCGACGACTTTCCTCCAACCTCTCATCTTCCAGCTCTTCTGATGGATCCCGCATCGTCCCATGATAATGAATGGTGTGACGATGATGGTGAGATGTGGAGTGCTTGGAGGTAGCAATATGATTATTATTTTTACGATCACCACCGCTCAGAAGACGGGAGATCGAAAAGTTTAATAAAGGGGAGCACGTGTGATGATGCATTGTCTTGTCTGACTGATTACTATCCACTGAGATTTCAGCTGTCTCCATACCCGAAGAAATTGGTGTTTCCTCGCTCATTCCACACATTTAGCGGGACGTGATTTCTTTCTCCCCAGGTATGTAATATACCAAAAATTGTAATAAAACTTTCCTTTTCTATCTTACAATATATACTCTTCTGCTTCTCCTTAACCTTCCCAGACGCTCAAGTCTTTCTAACTTTATTATAAGGGGAAAAGTAGAGAGGGGAAAACAAATGTAACCTGTCTGTCACTTTCACCGGGATAATCTTTGCACTGTCAGTTTTTCTTCTTTTTGTGAAGAAAGATTACACACGCTCCCTTTGCTCACTCACTCAGCCAAAAAGTCACGTAATGCAACCAAACCATACATGATAAAAAAAGCGTTTTCACTCCTTGTAACTTAATTGAAAAGAAAGTTTTTTTTTGAATGAGGGTTGTTGAAATACTTTTATTAGCTGAAAATCAACCCGAAACAAATTTATCCCTCAAATCAGATGGATTTCACTCTCAATCCCATTCGATAAAAAAAATATTTTAGCTTTTAGTAGCTGAGAAAGAAGCTTAAGCAACCTCACATTTGTTGTCACTCGTTAACCTAATCACATACATGTGTGTGCACTCCGCCTTGAGAATGAAAAATGAGGGCCTACACGGTTTTTCAACGAGTTATAATGGTTTACCTTTTTTGAGATGCCCCTTCACTTACGAAAAGAGAGAAAAAAAAGTTGAAGTTTACGTCCTAATAATATTATCGTTGAGTAAGAGGGGCATGAGCGAGATTCTCGAAAGAGCTACTTGTTCACGATCTGACAGTTGGAACGTTGAGAAAGCAAGTGCCACACGACAACGGGAAAGACTTGACTATACACACACCAAACAACTGAAGCTCTTTGAAGTTGGACATTCGGGAAAGGGAGAAGAGCAACAGCACAAGAAGAAAAAAATTATGATGACTAAAATGTTAAATGCATCCTTCTTCCAAGCAAAACAAATACATTCTATGAAGATGATACATGTTATGGCGTGAGCTTGTGAGCTCCTTTTTCCCCAAATAAGGGATACTTTCAACTCAGCGTAAAGTGGATCGGCTTCTACTTCTGTGCAAGTATGATTATGTGTTTCCTGGCTCCGGTAGACAAAAGTTTGATGGCTATTTACTACCAGTGCTACTGTACTGTCGACAGTGATGTGCGTGGTATTGTTTGCCACATCCCGTGTTATTTTGTTGATTCGTGGTAAATGGTGTGGTGATGATGCATGCTTACAAGTGGTACAAACACACACATATATAAATGGTAAAAACGTTAAAATGGAGAGAGAGAGATGCATGTCGTAGCAGTGCTGGTTTGTAAGCAAAGCCTCACAATTGAACATGTATTTTTATTACATAGCCACCCCGTCGAATTTGCTGGTTGTATTGAAACTTGCCAGCAAAGCAAAGTAAGTGTAGAAACTGGTTCTGGCTCTGGTGGCTGGCAGTGGTGTCCTTTACTGTAACACTGCATTATACGCAACACAATACGATATTCTCACAAACGAAATTTTGGTTTGTATATAAAGTGCTACTCCAGCATCAGTAGTAGTTTCATTTGAGACTCTGCCCTAATCGCTACAACCACAATAGAATCCATGTATGTATATGAGGCTGCTTATTGCTTATACAGAAAAGTGTTTATGTATTGAGTAAATGTTAAGGGACAAGATACACAGAGAGAGAGAGATATCGGGTAAAGAGCTGTAAGAGGATGATTTAATATGTAGCAATATTGTGAAGGCTTCTTCAACGGAAAACGTGTACAAACACTGACATACAAAGAGACAAAAGCAGAGAAATAGGATTAGTCGAGAGTTGAGAGCGGTGGCCGCGCCTCCACTCACAATCGCCCTCCAATCCTACCAGACTAACCCTCCCATGGGGCTTCAGAGAAATGAGAAGAGAATAGCACAGCAAAGAGCAGACAAACTGGATGTGTATGTTACTGGCTTGATATCCTTTCCTATGTTTTCCCTGTGAGAATCATCGTCATCATCATGAACAAGTGTCATGTATACCGAAAAATCTTCCATTGTGCTTTACTGATTGCCCTTTGTTTCATTATTTTTTGGATTCTGGGATTTCAGTACTCAAGTCTTTGACTCCGCTTTGCTCACTGTTTTCAGCCTCTTTGATTGCATTTTTTACAACAAGACGGACGATACTTTATTTTCACAGTGTACTCTCACTGACTGCGGTGATGTTGGTATCACAAGCTTAACACTTGAAACAGCCTTGATCACTGATTCTTCCGATCGCTTTCATGATCATGTTCTTACCGACTTACTTTTGTGAAACCAATGCAGCACAGTTTTGGCCTCCTGTCCTCATACCGGAACCAGAATATTGTGAAACATGATACATATATTTCCACTCGTAGTTTTAGTAGTAAGTTTCCCCTACCAAGTTTTTCCAGAATCTTACATATATTCATTCCTACCTCAGCCATCATCGTGTGAAACAGATTCGCTCTCTCAGAATGTCTGAAATGCGACGTTGTTCTAGATAAACTAGTTGGACATTGAACCAGTTAAAAAATGTAATATATTTTCATTCCGTCTCATTGGCAACAGGATTGAATCAATTGTATGATTGCTTTATTTTTTTCATTCATTATTTCAATGAAAAATTTAGCACGTAAGGTAGTGTGTGAGTAAAAGACATTTTTAGACACGATAATACATCCTGCATGTTACTTGATAACTGACACATGATAATATTACAAACATTTACCATAGTTGCATTGTTGACTCTTGATGAAACATGACATTTTCGGTGCACAAAAAAAGTCATCTCTTTACAACATAAATGATTGTTTGTCCCGATTTGCAATAATGGTGCTACGCATGAACATGAGTTTTCATGTCTTTTCTTTAAATAATAAAAAAACATGATTGTTCCGATGAAAATGATGATATACTATGCTTCAAATACAATCATTTAAGTTGAAAAGAAAAATGGTAATTTGTTGTAAACATGCTCTTCATTACATGTCCTTGGAGGTAAATTGCATTTCAAAAGCGATCATGCTATACATATGGATACATACATTTATTTTTACAATTGTAAACGGAGCAATGATGATGATGTTCCTATGTAAAAGTCATTAAATGAAAAAAATATATATATTTCCACTACATTACATGACGGTTTCGTTGTCATTGTGTAGTTACGTTATTCCCTCTCTCGTTCTCTCTCTGTATTTAGTTGTGAAGGTATAAGTGTAATATCATGCACTTAGCACAGATCTGTCTGTGAGTTGACTGTTGACTAACATTTGAGTGTCTCTTCAACTTCCCCTCCTGGGTTTTTGTGAATCTTCCACTCCACATAAACATAATCGTTCGTCGTCGGTATAATATGATAGGACATTTAAGGGAGGTAATTGTAGTCACAAAAAAGAGCATTTTATACGCTATTACTGTTTCCGATGGGATGATATGATGATAACGACAATGAGAATGATGATGTTGGAGAGCAGGTAATGTTTACCCAAAAAGCCTATTCATATTGTTCATGATGATGCCATCACATCATTGTAATCATGATATACATCTCTGTGAACATGCTTCGTCTTCCCCCCAAGCAAAGAAAAAATTATATACAATCTAAAAATCGTTTTACATTTTCTTCCTGAGCGAGATACACATACATAAAAATTATGACGAAAAGGAAACTAAAAGATTAAAGGGCAGGATTGACTAGGGTAGCAAACATGACACTGGATTGCGCGCTCACAAAGCGCATTATTTCTTGCAAATAAACGTTTGATGCTGATGGAATGAAACATGGAAAAAATTAATACTTATGACAATTTCAAGTGCTTTTTGTGGTTTCTGTTTCGTAAAGAAAACTATTAAGATGAAATAACTCATGATTATTGGTTACGGTTGTAGGGCAAACCGATCATACATATATACTTTGCTTGCTTACCTTACCATCTATCTATCTCTTGTTCCCCACCACACCAAACCATCATCCACATTCTCTTCACAATAAATGCAACTGACATTGTGAGTGGGCTTGAGTCTGCCTCTGTCTCCTCTCGTCTCCTTTGAGTTTATTATTTTTTATGTGAAGAAATGATGATTATGTTGATGACAGTGTTGATCCCCTGGACCGATGTGGCAGTGCCACAGTGACGAAGACGATCCCATAATTGGTTGAACAGTTTAGTGAAGCCGTATATACGTATATGAGAATCAAGTCACTCAATCTAAATAGTTATAGTCAGCAGCCAGACAACTAATTCTAGTCATGAATAAAAATGATTGTTGTGACTCACATTGAATATAATATCATATCATCTCTATTACATTCAAACTTATACATATAATATTGTTTGGAGGTATGAATAACTTGGCAGTAGTTGGGCTTTGTTGAGTCACTGAAAAAACAGTGGTAGAGGAAGGGTCATCATATCAACATCATCATCATCATGTTCATTGTAATAACCGTTTTACATGACTCTCTGGCAAAAGAGTACGTGCATTTTAGCTCTCTCTCTCTCTCTCTCTCTTGCTAAGGAAGAAGTGGGTAATCGAAATGGTCGTTGAATCAACTTTTTAGTACGAATAAAAGAATAGTAATGATATGGTTTTGGTCATCATAATAGAATGGCTTAGAGTAAAATGGTAATGTCTTCAAATGGAAATATATTCTTCGTGAATGCCTTCAGACGTGACGATTTAGATTGTCCTGTGAATCTCATTCCTATTAACTTTTTTTCTGATTTAGTCGCCTTAATCTTTATAATAGTACCTCATTCTTGTGAATTGCTGCTTTGTTGTACATGATATGATGGTGATGAGTTATGATGATGATGATGATGATGCACAATTTTATTTATCCTTTTCGGATTGCAATTCATATCAACGTATACCTATTCAACTCTAGAGTTGCTAGTAAGTTCTTTTTTGTAAACAAGTCAATTCAAATTTTTACAATTAAATACCTGAGCCCATCTTAACAACAACACATTAACTAAAATCCATTGTATTCCAATGTTGAAATTTTGTAGCATTCAGCATATATATTATCAAGGGGAAAACGTCATAGTTTTAGGTAACATTTATTAAAAAACGAACATAAAATAAATTGTTTTCTGAAGCATCAAGGCCAAGCGAAACGTCTCCTTTAATATAAAATCCCTGAACGTGGTATATTAAAATGATTATTCTCAAAAAATGTAATTGTCTAAACGATGTTACTGACTTCCTACACAAAACTCATGTTTTTTATAGTTCCCTCTCATTTCATCGTCGTCATTATTATCATCATTATTAACAGCCATTGCATTGCATTGAAATATATACGTTTTATCTTACCATCCCATGACTCCTTACACTGTTTTTCATTCAAGATGATTTAATATAACTTTGCAAAACAATTCAGTACAAAATGGACAAACATTTTGTTATTTTTACTGGTAAAAAGGAATATAAATCGAATGAGAGAAAAACATAGGAAACCACGCAAATTGGTGTCTAGTGGTTAGTCATTTTCATGCTTGGTGTGATTTGTATTTTTTTGTTTTATATATCCGTTGGTGGGTTACACCAAAGTTATTGCATGCATATTCATCATGCTGTAATAACTTGAAAATTATGTCTTCCAACTTGCGCCCATCGTACAAAGTAGTTGAGCCCATTTGTTTCTCATTGTTTTGTTTTTCAATTCAACTACATACATTTCATATTTATTTTTTTCATTTGTCATTTATTATCATCATGAAATATTGCGGCATATTTATTCATCTTTCTTTTACAATCTACACATTTATAATGTTTAAATCCCTCACTTTGCACGATTGACGATGATTTGGTAATAACCAAAAACAATAGAATGAAAATGACTGTTAGTGCAAGGTTTTTCCCATATACTTATTATGCTTGACGAATTTGACGACTATACTCTGTTGTGTTGTGTATGTGTGCATAGGAAACCGGTAAAGATAATTAAGGATTTCATCAGGCACTTGCGAATCACAGTTTATAGCGTTTCTTTATAATTACATTTTGTCTTTATAATAAACTCTGTGATTTCCAAACCTAAGGAATTTCTCAATCAACAACTCAGCTGAACTCTTAATGATAAAAAGGGCAGATATCAAAAAACTAATTAAAGTTGTTTCAGAACGTTGAAAAATCATTCGGCTTATGGTGCTAATAAAATTACCATTGGTTGGTAATTTACAGAGAGGCTCATCAATTGGCGGCAATTAAATTCGAAGAGCCAATCCCTTCTCTTGCTGTAAGACACTTGAGAATTCAAGCTTAATACTAAATTTGAACATTCCATGTCATTTATAATAAAAACTAGCATAATATTACTTTTTTTAGTGAATTTGAACTTTTCTTACTATTCGAATAAATAAAAGTTCTGTCAGGGCTGTACACAGAAAATTGTGAATTGGGTACGAGCATTTTAGTTTCTTGTACAATTCCTTTTATAAATTCATGTTGCACGAACGCCATTTATTCTAAAGTTGAACACGATTCTCTGTCGAATTATTTTCTATAGTCTCTAAAAACATTCATTGGCATGTGTGTGTACAAGTGTAAGCAAAGCATGAAATTGCCATAATTGTACTGGCTACCAGCACTACTGTTCATAGTAATGGAGTCCATTTTTTGAAAGAAAGAAAAAGAACAATAGAACTATGATGTGATGACTGATATTAAGTACATGCTAATTTTCATATGCAAAATCGAAACTATGCGTGATGATGATGATATTATCATGTACCTACACAAAAGGCAGGAGGACAATTACTATACACTAGGATTCACATTTGTGTATTAGACTAGCAAAACTAGCCTATCATTAAACCTAGAGCGTATTACATAAAATAATATAAAAAAACGCATTCGTTCGTACGTTATGAATTGCCACTTTGTAGGGAATGAAAGCAAAAAAGGTAGTAGTAGTAGTACGAGTACTATATTACTGCCACACCACATCGTTCTAAAAAATGAAACTAATGTGAGTGTGTGTGTATCATTATTATTCAAGAACAACGTGTTTATGACAATTGTTTAAGCCTGTTGTATCACCTACTATTTTGTTTTCCATTCAACCATGTTACGAGTATGGTGGTATTGATGATGGGTCTTCCATAATTGCAATCATCTTCATGAACACACTAAAAGCCACAAAAAAAACTTCTCAATTCTCAACAGGATTATAATATTATTGTATATAACCTCGCAATTCCATGAGCAGCATCAGGTTGAGGGAATAAATAATACGGTTTGCGTTCAGTGAGTGAGTCAGCCATCATAAAACATGTCTTATGCTTAGTTGTTATAGGTACAAGCACAAGTACATAATATTCATATGAATATGCAAGCAACTATGTAGCAATGTAATTATGTGGTAAAAGGTAACGCCAGGAATCTCCCATCTCTCATCGGTAAGACATAATCGCCAAGAAATTAAACTAGTATTTAGGTTCTGTTCATTTAAAAAAAACGTATTGTTAGTCGCCATATTATGGGCTCTTTGGCTTTCTACGAGGATGAAGACGATATTTTATGGCAGTGAGAAACTCATCTTCTCTTTATTACATTTCCACACTCGTACGGCTAACCATTATTGCCAATTACTATGCTGTCAGAAAATCCATTACTGCATAATTTCCTCATTCATATAACGACTTTTACTGGCACAACAGTCTAGACCCAATGTGCAAATTTTGACAAAACATGTAATAACATGGTTCTTCTGACAGATGAAAGCTGCTTCCGTTAAAGTTTAGGAAGGAAAACTTTAGCTACGCATGTACTACATACTAGCAATCTCTATACTAGGAAGCTTAAACCCTTGTACACCTCAGTGACTAACTCTAACTTGACACTTGAGAATCATTCCCCAAATGTATAGGTTGATGCCTGACTTGATGAGACACGCGAGTTACATTTGCAAACATACCTACATTGTACAATTCACAGTAAAACCGCTAGTCGAGCTGATCCTGTTGTAGATGCACGACCAGTTATTAACCTGCGATCGCAGATCAAAAGCAGGTTTTTTAGAATGGATCATAGTCTGTCTGTCCGTCCGTCCGTCCGTCCGTCTGTCCGTCTGTTCGCACGATAACTTTTACACCGTTGAAAATTTTCAAAAATTCTTTTTGCTAAACGACACCTTAGGTCAAGACCTTGACTGAGTTCGAAGATGAGCAAAATCGGTCAACGGCAACTGGGTCAAAGGTCAAGGTCAAATATTTTTTAATAGCAAAACATGGGTTATGATACATCAAAATGATGCTATTTCTCGAGAAAAACTCAACCATGCTATTATCAAGATTCAGCAATGACCCCAGCGTGACCTATAAGCGTTTAAATGTCAATTTTTAAAAAAAAATTCTCAATAGCAGCCACAATGATGAAAATTTTCAAATCTTTTTTAAACCAATTCTCAGACACATAGCTTATGTTTACTTCATTCAGTATAAATGCTAGATCGCAGGTTCCTATATACCCTGCCAGTTGTCAGGTTTATTAAGTCCTCAAACTAAAGGAGTAAGGGAGCTCATCATGAAACACACGAACCATGTTCTATTAAAAAGTACAAGTTTGTAGGAGCGTAGCATCTTTATTCGCTTGATTTGATGCTTTGGCAGCTTTTGTAACTTAATAGCCAAACCTATGTTGTACACCGTTGAATGCGGTAGATACTGAAACAAAGCACTGTTTCATCTGGTAAGATTAACGAATCTATCATTCCAACACCAACAAGATGTTCGTTCCTTCCGCCTTAACCTTATGCACATGACCAATGTGGCTATCTGTCTTTATCCCCTATCCTCCGCTTAAGATGAAATAATGTGAAATGAAAGAGGTGTTATACTGCATGATAGAGTTTTCCCAGTATCCCACTCCAAAATGGGATGCTGACGATGAGTGCTCTTGTGATAGGAAGCTAATTGTCAGTAAGCTCTTAATGTTAAACCTGGGCGTACTTTTTATCTCTCTCATTTAACCAGAGATAATACTACCTGGTTTTCTTGGTGGCTCATCTCATCATAAGTAACAACACTACTCGATTAACCATGTAATCAATTCATTAGCTCAAGCTCTAAGCACTCGCTTAATTCGTGGAACTTTGGGCTGTTTTGGTTGTATCACCATGAAGGAAGTAAGGAAGGAAGGGGTAAATGAAGCTTGAAACCAGCCACTTTCCTGGAACATCATGAACATTACTGGACGAAAATTACCCATATCCACTTACTCTTGTTAGAGAATGACAGTGAAATTATTAATGAGCTTGATTCAACTAGCCATGTAAATTAATGAAAGGTAAACTTTCCGTTTTATGACAACCATTACACTTAAAGTTTAGCCACTTACATTAAGTGGTTCTCTTGTGACATTGTTTCCAAGCTTGGGTTTGACTTTTACATCTTGGATAACATCTCGTTTATTGTCAATTCTTTGGTAAAGCTCCTCCAAACTGAGTCCACACAAAACATAGTAATCTAAACGAAATTCGCAAGACATTTCCTGTTTAAACACAACGTTTTAAGAGCTTTTAAGATGCTAAAACCCTATTTCTATTTAATGGGAATGTGAAAACTTGTGATGAATATTATGGTCGCCTTTTTTATTTTGCTCATGGAAGGAAACATTATTGTTCAAGAATAAAACTCATTAACGCCCAATCTAAAACAAATTTAGCTACATCTTTATGCGGAATGGAGGGTTCAGCAAATTGAATATTTTATTTGCCACATCATAATTTAAAGTAGTCCCTGTGTTTCTTTAATATTTTGTGAGTAACGACTTGGATTACATACACAAAATATTTTGTCGCACCGGAACAAGTGAAGTATAATATGAGCTTCATGTTGGTGGTGATGGGCATCAATTCCGAAGAGTAGATGAGGCACAAATATGCACGTATGGGTAGAGTGAGCCCTAAACTGTGCACTCAATAGTAGCAGTTTGTGTGTGCAGTGCTAGTTGTTAAGCTGATTGCATGACGTTTAATGGGTTATAACATTAGTGTCGAGTTGAAATGCAAAGAAAGAGAGAACAATACAATAATAATAATAATATGGCACGACACAATGATGACGATGATGATGGTTATGTATTATTATTCTGTTCGACGAATGAACACTTGTCCCTATTACACTTACATGGATACTACATATGTAGCAATGTAAAGGTAGGCAGGTAATATGAATAAAAGTGTGTTGTTGTGTGTTGTGTAGTTTGTTTGAGGGAAGTACCTTTCCCATATAATATAATGTTTTTTTCGTGTACACAACAGCAACACAAAATACTCATATTTGCTGCTGCACTACTTGACGATTTGACCAAATCGGTAGAAAAATGTTTGCTTGCTTGCATGTTAAAAAATGAATGTACGTTACTATTACTAAACCGTTTCCCGTTTAATAAAGGGCCAGCGAAGACCAGCCAAAGCCAACAAAGTAGAGATATGGATTATGGATACATTTATAGAGAGCTGCTAGATGGATGGATGGCGATGGCAGTAAGGTGAATTTCCTTTTGCTCATTTCAGAATTAGGCAGGGGAGAAAGACAACAGAAAGGGGGCATACATAGAATGGAAGGAAACCTTATTCAACAAGCTGTAAACTAAGTCAATGACGATGAGAAATAAAAGAACATACATATATAATATGTTTTGGGGGAGCAAAGACGACGATACTTGATGTTGATGATGATGATGATGACGACGACAAGAGCAATTGCTGCAATGGCTACCGGAAACTGGAAGGCTGACGACGTGAAGAACAGCCAACCCTAAAGAATATGTCTGAAACGGCTTTCCTGCTTGGACAATGCAGGCGTGTCCAGAAAACTTATTTTCTTATGCAGATTACTCTTGAAAGAAAATTATTATGATATTACTGAACATGTATTTATGACATATAACATAACAATACAAATGAGAACATAGATTTTTCATGTACTTGTGTCGTTGTGTGTGTGTGTGTGTGTGAGAACAACTCATTATTACTACCACTCACCCCGTCTCTGACTGGAGAACCCTTACAACTGTACAACTGTAATAGTCAACAAGGTACAACAGCTTACAACATAGTATTATCAAAAATGTTTGGGTGAGGAACATTATGAACGTTATGTCCATGTATACATGTACAAAATTGGTAGATGAATATGCTGCTAATGAGTACTTGCCATGGAGTACCTTTTCAGAATGGATAACTGCCGTGATAAGTTGCAATCATCTCTCACTTCAAATCCATCTTGGTTTTTGGATGATTCAGCATGAACAAAATGAAATCATGGAAAACTGTTTTTGGTGGACCTATAATTGAATTGTGTTTACCTAAAACTACCCTTGAATTTTGTTTACACTTTAGAAAATTCTGTAATCATTTAACACAGATCTGATCACAAGCTATCATGCTTCCTAAGCACAGCAGTAAATCAACAATTTGTGTTAAATACGAAAAACAATTTCACGTAACAATACGTAAATTTCAAAACAATTTAATTTCCCATTCGGAATAATTCTTATGAAAAAAGGAGCAAGCAACTTCTTGTTTGTAAAACTTGCGTGTTGTCTAGCTGCTTTATGCAATTCGTTCTGCGTACAATCCATACGTTACTTAATCAAATTGCAAATGTTGCAGACGCTGACGTCAGACAGGCACGGTTGCACAACAGTGGCAAATCATAAAGTTGAAAGCATTATAATTAATTTTAAGATCGAGAAGACGCATGCTTTGTTTCATAATGTAAAATTTCATATTCATTTATCTTGATTAGTTTTGGTCAGTTTAGTGGATATAATTATGGTATGAGTAGGCACCTGCACTAAAATTCACATTCCATTATTATCTCAAAAGTTCAAGGAAGAATTTTAAGAAAGAGAACAATTTTTAGGGAGCTAAAATGTGTTACTTATACACATTTCCATTTCATGTAGTCTCTCAAGTTATAGCATAGACATCGCTAAAAGCCATCAAATTATGGGATTTACAAAAGGCAGTGGATGAAAACGACGAGGAAAGAGATTTCATCTAGTTTTTTTGTTGTTTATCTTATATTCTATAAAAAAAACTAGCACTTACTCTTATTTTCATCTGTACGGTCAGCAAAACAAGGAGCTTAGCCACTACCACACTATAGAATCTTGGTAGTCTATGAGTTACTAACGCATGTTCTTCAATATTACGTTGAGAAGCAAGGTATTTGTAATACGCCAAGTTTTCATTTATTTTTATTGCTTTCCTTCCCACCGTTGGGGAGCCATTATTTTGCAATGGACGTTGGCCACATAACAATGAAAAGATCCAAATTGGGTTTTATCTCTGAGATCCAACTGAATTTTGATTTCCTTACTTAATTTTCTTGAAGGGGAAGAAAGGTAGATGGGGAAAGAAGAGCGTGAACACCACCAAACTACATGACATGATAGTACTCAACTATTGAATGGAGAAAAATGTCTACCGTTTTATTATCCTTAGTGTAGTACCTTGAGAAAGCTGCAAAAAAATTGTGGCGTTACTTATACTCTCATGAGTCATGACATTTGCAGCTTTTGATATATGTTTCAGTAGCAATAATGAGTGATATACGACTTGTATCGGTAGAAAAATAAAAACATTTCATAAATAAAAAATCCAATAGTTTTAAGTATCTTTCATAATCAACATGTTTACCTTTATTTATAAGCTGAGTTTCCTTATGGATGAAGAATAAGATGCATAAAAAAAGTACAAAATACAGATAGCAATGAGTGGTAGAGTAACATCTAAAACTCATGAATACAGGGCAAAAGTAAGCACAGGAGCCGATCGTTTATAAGAATCCAAGAGAGAATTAGAAAGGACAAGTGTGTGGAAGAAATTGACACTAAAAGTCTTCAAGGATTAAATTCAAGCTTAGCATTCAACTTGTTCAGCATGTTTGGTGTTAGGAAACGAAAGGCTAAACTTGAATAAAATAGAATACTCCTCTACTACTTACTTACTTTCTTAACTCCCATGTTGGTAGAAGTAAGAAGACGGTTAAAATTTTATCTGGTGAAACAAGACTAAAAAACTATCCAATCTAGTTCATATTCCTATTATAGCAAGAGCTTTGCATGCTGGGCTTACCAAACTAAATAGATCTTTAACTTTGAGAATGCTAGAACTTTTTATTATAGAAAGTGTGCACTATATAGTTTCTAAAATAGATCCATGTACACTCTTTGAGTTAAGCTCTTTGAGAAGAGCTTTTAATGATGGCTTGGTGAATTCAGCGAGAAATCGATGACTTGATCAAGATAAATTGGGAATCGAAGGGAATATAATGAAATTAAGAAGGCAGCACCACCAAACAGACATTAACTGGCCCATTATTTATTCATTATATGCTTTATGTTTTAACCTGCTCCCTTTCCCCCGATTTTCCGTTGCAAAGGAAAATCGGATGGGCCGTGGAGGAAAAAAATACGTACATAAATATACAATCCACATTATAATCTCATTGTGTATATTGGATAAATCGTAGAACTACTGACTTGACTGCTTCTCTTCTCGTGACCACTTACTTTCCCAGTCTCTTTTGATCAAGTTTCCTCGTAGCATTGTACCCCAAAATGGAAACTTTTAGTGGGGCTATAATGTACTTTTACATGGAAGTAACTAACTTTTACTGTCAACTTCTTGTTGTCGCATTGTCCATATATATATATCTTTTAGTTTTACCAAACTGTAATTTATCCAATAAAAACGAGCTAATAATAACAGCTATAGATATACCATTGGGGTGATATGTTTCGTAATTTCATATAAAAAAAGGGAGTCAATCGGTCGCTAAAACATGGTTCTTGTTGAAATTAGAAACACAAGAGGATAGATGATGATAAAGAGTATATAATACGTATGTATATAATACACACCGAACTTTGGCTGTAGCTTCTCATGCTCTTGCTACAACACAAGAGTGGCATGATTGCCTATCTACAGAAGAGAGTGAGAGGGAAAGTGAAAATTGGTTCAAAGTGCGATTAATTCTCAAAAGAGCCCTTCTGTCATAATCAGAAACTGCTTGTTTTAGCCGAATTGAATTTAATATTCCTAAGTATCCCAGAGTAAAAGTCTCATTCATTTAGATATCCTTCCCTATCTACCCACTTGGACCTCATATATAATATGCGTATTTCTATACCTAACCTTACCTACCAACGGTCTTCTCTCTCCTATTTCTCGGAAGTATGAGTTTCCACATTTGATCCATATTATATTATTATTATACTTCTCCAATAAACTATTTCCTTAATGTTCTTATGAACATAAATAAACAATAGTTCTTCCACAATGATGCATATAAATTTTAGAGTTTCCAACTATGAATTATCATCTCTTGTAGAATGATTTAAGTGAACTAATTTCCTTTGGTTCCTCATGGATTTTAAATGCTAATTCTAATCTAGGGAAGTATTCTCATATACATGGGACTTTAACTGGCTCAACTTCATCCATGGTCTCCCATTAAAACATAATGAAGAGTAAAAGTTAAACAGTGGTGTGTAATAAGAATGGGACATGCAACAAATTTATTTGCTACTTTAGTATTTAACAATGATAAATAGGAAGCCAGCATGTAGACCTGGTCTGAGTAAGTCTGGATAAGAACAACAGCATAAATCCTGATCCGGGGTGAAGTGAATCTATCAAAACAAAACCCAGTGCACACACCACCCGTACACCATATACTTACTACTCTCCTTCGTTAGCTTTTGAGAAATGGTAGATGAATGAAATACCCAAGTACATGGATATGTTATAAACATGCAATGTTTGAAATGTTCTATATGTGTCTAAAGGAATTGAATTTCCTTTGGATCACCCTTTCTTACATTCTCCACTGAGACTACTTGCTCTACATCATTTGCATTTTCACTTTCTCTTCATTTTGCATGACCATAAATTAGTTCTGCAGCTTCAACTCTAAAAACATCTTAGCGTAAAAATCCATACTATTAATAAGACCCGTTTGGTTTTTGTGTCTGCTCCTTTTACTTAAAATAAGGCGGTTGTGAGTCTATAAGAATAGTAAATTCATTTTCTTAAAGCTCTGTTTATTCTATTAAAGCCGTCTGCTTCTTCTCTTCTCCAGCTTTCTCTCTCTCTCTCTTAAAATGAAGTTGAAGTCTTTGCTTGGTTTTTCTCTTGAAGGAACTGAAGGCGTGAGGAAAATTTCAGGGAATAATAGATTCCTATTTTCCTTGATACCTTTTAGTTAATAACAAACTGAATTTTCTAAACTGACTCAAAAAGGTTTACAAGAGTTGCGATACGGTGTATAATACATACAATATATGTTATGAGGGTATTAGCTATGGCCCGTCGTGGATACACCGTTAGATTGTTGTACATTTTAGCCAACATGAGTAAGTCATGCATGTTTAATGAATGAGTTTTGAGTGTTCTTTTCTAGTTTGGTAACTGGCTGTCAAGTTGAGTAACTCCGTGCCTGATCCCACCTCATTTATCATCTGCCTGTTGGCTTTAACTTCTTTTAATCTGTAACTTACAGTGCATACACATAAGTTAATAGAATTCTCAATGATGCTGTGTTGTACGCTCACACTCAGCTTCATCATGATATTCAAATACATACTCAGTCAGGTTTATAGGGAACGTATGCATTCTCCTAATCATATTATATCCTAGTCCCAGTTATTTAATACATTGTTTGTTTGTCAGATGTGCTATTTTGCGGAATAGAGCGTACAACCAACCCTTTGGTTTTCGATTACAAATATTGGTGCAAAAGTAAGCTATTTGAGGTACAAACCACTTTGAAAACACTTGTACTTACATCATGTTTTACACGTGTTTCCCCAACAAAAACACACATGTAGTAAATATTGTCTTGTAAGTGCTCAATAATCCGTATAATATACAAATAATAAGAAAAATAATTTTAAAATGATTAGGCTCTTATTTTATATGATTCAACCACCATGCCGCGATGTGAGTTGAATATATCCATACGACAAACACTTTTTTTTACATAAAGCTGTAAAATTGAAATTGAAGTTTGACCGCTTTTATTTGTTGTTCTTACAATCAAAGGATCTTGCTATCAGTATCATCTTGAACACCTGTATAATTGACGGCTCAGTAAACACCGCACCATGAAATGATGATGTACCAATTTAGAATCACGTGTAAAAATGAACTAATTTTGTCGCTGGCAATTGAAATTTTTTTGTTTAGGGTGTAATCATAGTAAAAAGTAAAGCTTTGAAAGTGAGCGCGTACATTCACTACATATTCAGTTTGTATTACGTTCGTTGGGCAATAAAACAAGGAGCAATTAGCATTCGTTTAAATTACTTTTAAGCATCTCATCTTTATAGTATAACACATTTAATGCATGGAATTCAGAGAGGAAATAAAACGATTCAAGGAAGCAGAAAAAAATTGAGTTGAGAAGAGTGGATGGGAAATCTCAAAGGCAATTTTGTATGTTGGCTTTTGACAGAATTCACAAGTTTGGTAGTAATTAAGTTTTATAAAATAATAAATGATGGTTGTCTACATGTCGGATCGCTTGACTGTAATATTATCATATTATTTTCTTTGTGTTAACAGATATCTCGAGGACGGCATAATACATATTCATTTTATGTACCATCAACAGCAAGGTACAGGATTAATGTGCATCCTTTTCTTTTCTTGCACCTTGCCTTGTAGCAGAGAGACTAAATAAACGCTTACAAACTATGGAAAGCAAGCATATGAATATTATTATTAACCTTCTCTTGCTCTCCCAAAATAATGAACTCTTGAGCTTGCAAAACAGAGCATGATAAAGCGTTTGAGTTGTATTAAAAAGAAACGTCTATAATTCCTTTAGTTGATTGTCCCTCTCTTCTCAAGAGTACTTCAGTGATTTGAGTTAGCCACGAACGATACGATAACATTACATATAAACGGCTTTTCTTTACCATAAACTGTTATTAAGTCAATTTTGCAAAGCCCTTCTGACATTCAGAACATGCTACAATTTTGGTAAAATAATTCTCATCAAAAATTGCTAATGCAGTAGCAGTAGTTACTCATGTTGTTGGTTGTGTGGTGGTAGTAGTAGTGCATACATCATGCATGTTGTTGTAGGTGTAGTTTTTTAGTGAGTAGTACACCTAAAAAAGGTGGATATGATCCCCATCGCCACACGAAATTATATGAAAATGTATTAGGAATCATAATCATAACAATAATAATATAATGCATGTGAGATCAGAAAATTTGTTTCACACGACCTCTTTAACCTCCCAAAAAGAATGGTTGAAAAGAGAGGAGGAAAATGCTGCCTTGTCACACTGCCTGGTAATAGAGCACATACGAGGCATATAAAATGCCACGAATGGAGTGCTTCACTGCTTCAGGGAATTACGTTGTATACTTAACTCACGACTTTTTGACTACATTCATGCATGCATGCATGATACTTTTTTTGTGCATGATGATGACCATGTTTTATAATACCGTTTATTGCTTCTGTTGATGTTTGGTTGTTGTTTTGTTTTGTGGGATTGTTCGGATCAAATACACTTCGTCACTGTAAAGAGAGAGAGAGAGAAAGAGTAGAGGAAAAACGCACTTTGTCCATTGGGGTTTGGCTGCTTCATTTTCTAACATAATGCTGACATACACATATAACATACACGGAGTATTTGAAAGCATAGAATAAGTATAATCTCATAGCCAAGCCAAGGCAAGTTTTTTTTAAAACATTTGGGACATTTAACTTGGTAAAGAAGGTAAAAAGGAAGGGTATTAATGGGAAACATGCAACGCTACTGTCATGGGACATAGTGTCAACAGTCAGTTATAGGAATATTACATGTTATATTCAATGTGTATCATTAGCGTCTAGCGTCCAAGGATGGGAATGGTTAAGGACGGAAGTTGATGGGAATTTATTCGTTCTCCTCACGAAATCCTCAGGAAAAGTGGTTTTCTTTTTGCTGACATTGCATTAGAGTTTGGCTCACCTTAGTATATTTTTTATTGCTGTAATTGCCTCAACAAAAACCACCGCAGTGTGTTTAAAGGCCCGTTGATGGAGCGCTTTTCTCGGTCGTTTAAAGATGTAACATTATGCTGATGAACGATTTAAATGCCGTTACTGAGAAGTTGTCTACTATTAGTTTCCATTTCTCTCTGTGGAACAATGGATTGGAGAGAGCGAGGCAAGAAGCGATTATCGTTTGGACTTGAAAGACTTGATGCACCAATAGTTGAACTTACTTTAAATGGATTTAACTGGAGTTGAAATTTATTTGATGCATACGATTGCGATAAACTACATTTAGAAGATTGTTTACTGAAAATTGTGTAACAACAGCTGCTGTCTGCAGGTCTCTGATCGACACATTGCTTTCCAATATAATTTATTAAAAACTGAAGAGTGGGAATCAAACAAGCTGATGAGTAACGTTTGTTTCAAATGACAGCTTGGGGAATAAGCGGTGGGTGCTGGGATAGATACCCTTTTTGGTAACGGTTGGGTTGGGATAAAGACAGATTCCTCGTGCCCAGAAATATCTCGTAGTAGCAGTGAATATACACTTGTGCTGGGTTGACGGCGGTGGTGGTGGTGCATGGTAAATGTTAAACTTGGAATAAATGCTAGTCAATCTAGAATGTAAGTAATGAGATAATGTGCTCATATAATATTCGCATTTGCCTACAACCATCAAGGAGAACCAAAAAGGAAAAATAAAATAAAATATTTTAGTTGTGTGAATGAGTTACTGCAACAATAAAAGTGGTTGGAGGGAAGCATTAAAAGAAGCAGAAAAGGGCCGAGTAAAACGATCATAATACATATAATAACCATTTAGAGTAAAATGTTATAACATTGGAAATGATGAGCATCAACAGTCGACAACAGTAACACTAAACAGAACAACTTAATCGAGTGAATGGATTGAGTTAGCAGACTGTAAGAGATGGCACATGGATGGACTTACGTACTGTTGCCAACCTCAGTCCCTACTCACTTAAGTTTCCCATCCTGCCCTATGCAGAATACACGTTTTACTTCACTTTCCTAGCCTTGCATGCATCCTATGCTTGCTCCGCCTAAGTGACTTTCGTATATTTTGGCAGTAGTATTGGTGTGACCAAAAACTTTAGTGGGAGAATGAGAGACACTACTTTGAGTAATTTATGTATGAGGGAATCTCATTGTAAGAAAAGTTACCAATTTAACTTGTGTGTGTGGCTTCCAGGTCAACACACAATTGAAGGCTTTTTATGTGATAAAGAAATTAGGAACAATAGAGAGGCAAGCTGAAACAAGAAATGATAACTTTTCTGTAATTAAATTAACGGCAAACTACATTTTCAATTGGACGTGGGTGGCTATACCTATTGAAAACCTTTTGTATGTGTGTTCTTAAGTACATATGCATTAAATTCAAGAATATGTACATTTGTACATGTTTATTTATGAGTGTGAGGAACACACGCAATCTCATTCATACTTGCTATTTGATGCGTAAAGCGATCGTATTCGTATCGCAACGATCTAGCTTCTTAATTGGGACAAGTTTATCAAGATGCGGACCTAACTGCTACGAGTAAATAATCATGAAAAGAGGGGTGATCTGATCTAATAGAGTGCCACAGTTACTTAAAGTTCTGAGGTTCTGGTGGATCCGGGAGAAAAGGCAAAAAAGGCTTAGTTAGAAAGCGGAATGAGCTCAATCGTTTGTGAGTAATGTTAGAACTGTGAGAAATGAACTCCCAATGGGCCATGTCACTTGATTTTCATCTCTGTTTTTCCACCAGCCTCCTAATATCAATTTTTCTATTCACTCTCTCACTCTTGCTTTCTCATTCAGTGGATGATGCGGACCCTACACCAAGAGCCACCCTAGGGTAGCTCCGCATTGCTCCGAAATGTCCGGATGGTAATAAAGTCATCAAAGTAAATAATGTTCTATCGGGGAGGCACAAATGTTGATCCCATTCTATTGTTGTTATTATTCCCATCATTACTGATGCATATAAAATGCCTTTCATTAGATGCTACACATATGTACATCCTTACTTGTCGTTGTTTTCCTAAAGTAACTATTTTTATAGTGTATTATCTAGATGCATTTTCGTTAAGCACTCCGCTACGGGTTGCTTTTGCTTTCACTCCCTCATGTATATTGTATTGATGTATTATATGGGTCCATTTGATCACCAAGAATGACAATCAGCGTTTATAGTAAAGATTACAAGTCAGTATAAACAATTTTATGGATGGGATTCATCCTCTATAAGCTTAGCACTTTTATGCTTCATGTTCCACCAACCAATTACTTTATAATTTGATTAGACAAATTTTATTATTATTTCATTGACTAGCTGCCATTTAGCTTTCCCATACAACTACATTTCGTTCAATCTCCTGTTGATGAATCAATGGGATCCAGAGTGGGATGGAGATTAGAAATAAGGATTTTAGTATTTGGAACTGATAAGGAATATAATACAAGAGAATGCAATGAAGTTAACCATATGGCTAAGAGACTAAGCTTTTGATTGAGTACTCATGTGAATAAACAAGGTGTAATCTAGCATTTACAGAAGAAAAAAGAAGTTGGGTGAACCTGTTTAACAGGAAGAAAAGGTAAAATTCTTTCATGAGCGCCTCCTCCATTTCATCTTTCAAGTAGGACCGAGACGAAGAATAAATTACTATGTATGAGGGAAAACCAGGAAAATCATGTATCTCAAAAATAAAAAGCTCATAGATTTGGTTTGCTGGTTGAGCCAGCTCCACATACTTTCCTGTATTATGATTGCTAAAAAGGAAAGTACCTAAGTGTGTACATAAAGTTCATACCGGAACATTTATTTATGCACAAGTTCTGCTAAAGGTTATATGGTGTACTGCTGCATAATAGTTTACAACCGGACAAGAAAAGTGAAAGAACTTTGATTCATCTGGTCGTTTCATTCACTAAAACGGGATTTAAAAGTGTAGGAAAAAGGAGAGAAAATGTAGTAAGCGTAAGTACCGTGTGAATAAATCGGTGCAAGGAGAATGGCTATCTCTAGATTGGCTGACTGATGTAACTACTTTTCTGCAATGTATCTCATGGATCAACGTCGTAAACTACCCAATATAATGCCATGAAACAAAATTCCGCTACAGCTGAAATTGCATTTTGTAGAAAGAAAGTTGGCACAATTTCTTAAGTTATCAGTAGATTGCTTGCTTTTTTCCTGGTCCCAAGCTCTTCTTCATGCGTCTCTTCTTCTCTTACCTTTTCGAATGAAATAAAATACTATGAGAATGGTAGTACATTGTACATAGTGAGTGAGTGAATGAGGAACATCCTAGTATTTACTACCTACATTTATATAACGTCAATTTTTATAGCCTGTTCTAACATTGTTTTTAGACCTATTCCTGATTATAATGCCCCACAACAAAATATTCAGGTAGTGTATTGTACTCCCCCCGTATTGTATACATATATGTATCAACTTGAAGTCTTAACAGGGGAAAAAGAGAAGAAGTGAAAGAGATGAGAAAGAAAAAAAACACAAAACTCTTTTTATCGCAACTTATCTGTTCAGGTTCATCCATCCATCCCAAGGTAATATCAAATTCAAGGGAATCAGACGATAAATTGATGAAAAAGGGCCAATTTTGTGTAGGTTTGTGAAAAATTTATCAGTGTAATTCCGGTGAGAGAAAAAGAGAAGGAAAGAGAAAGAAGGAAGGTAGTCCTATAAAAAGGAGAGAAAAGTGTCTATTTTACCATATTTGGCTTTTCATGTCTTTTTTTCTTTTGTATTTCTCCGATTCCTTTTCCGTATGAGATAGTCGACGAACTTAAAGTGAGTCAGTGAAAGAGGCACCAATTTCTGCAAGAGCCCAAGAAGGAGACGTGCCGGGAAAACAAAAAATAACGAATCAAATATAACAAGCGCATTTTGGGAAGTGCAACAAAATCGTCGGTAAGCAAGAAGAGATTGATAAAAGTAAGAGAAAACAGTGCAGTCTAAGTATTTTCTTAAGTATCATGTCTCTTTTCCTTCTCTTCTTCTACAACTGCCTCTCTAGTTGATGCCTTTTGAAAAGAAGATAACAATACACACATACATACATACATACATTATATTTGTATCACTAACTCGCTTAGATAGCTGAAGCATGATATAAAGTAGTATAAACATTCATTCACCTATAGTTTTTTTTATTCTGATGCATATAATACACTTTTGCATTCCATTCCATTATATGTGCGTCAAGTGTATCAATGTCATGTGGATTAGGTTGTAAAAAAAGTTAAAGGAAGACACATACTCTTAGTCAAACAAAAGTTTCTCCATATAAGTCGCTCTGAATAGATTTCCTCGTAATACATATGAGTGTGTGTATCTTCATATATTATGGAAAACTTTTCCCCATTTCTTTTGTCAATTTTAGCTCGTCACTCTTTGATTTGGTTCCTTTTTCACTCTCTGCGAGAGAGTCTCTTCAAAAATTCAGTAAGGGATCGACAAATAACATCTTCCTTTCTCCCACTTGATCGTCCACTCAATATTTCATCGACTTCAAACCGCACTGCCCTCATCGCAGTCCTTACCCCAGATATGTTCTCTGAGTCTTGAGCCTTTTCTTACTTTGGTTTTGGGTTTTCGGCATCCTCTGTGTATCCCCACGTCCTATGCCTTTTTAGCAGCCAAGATCGTTACATTTTACCGAGTCTCGAAAATGTTCTTCCTTGTAAAAAGAGCTTTTAGCCTAACGTATATTTAAAGTTTCCTTTTGTGTTGTTGCGACTACTTTATACATATACAATATAGTTTCGTAGAACGTTTTTCTTTGTAAAACATTTTATGTCGTACCTACCACCATATCAACACAATAACACCTTATTTAGAGAATCAATTTTCCAGATTGGTTCTGCGGAAAACGAGCTACCATATCGTACTCTACGACTTATCCTTAAATCTGAAATCTCATTGACGCTCTACGCCATTCTAGTACATACAGCCACCTTACATTACATGTCACTGTCATTTTCAGTAGCCCCAATTCGATTGCTGTCTTGGATGAAAATAAACTGTAGCTCAGCTGTAGGTAACTTTTATCTCATCATTTTGAATGAATTTTAAATGTCGTCCCTTTCTTTCTTTTTTTTAAAAGGTGGCAATATTTGATCATTTCATTTCGCAGTTAGCAGCAATGTAACTAATTAAACTATTTGCAAGCTGACGTAGAAAAATAGCCGAGCGGCATCAAGTACTACAAACTGCTGTAAGAGAGACTGTGTCATTAATGGGACTATATAACCATTGCATGGCAGGGATGTTTAAAACCATTGTATTGTAACCAAAAGATCCAGATGTCAGCAGATGTCAAATTAACCTCCAATTACTGATTTTCAGCAAATGAATTACTTTTCGTATTCTAGTGCCAATAGCTTTTGAATGGTTAACCGATATGGCTGAAAATCAATCCAGGCAAGCCCGTTGGGTGTTCAACTTATGTGCTTAATTTGGTTGAGATTGGTCAACTTATTTTGCCACAGACGTGAAAACGTATGAGAGAACTGCACATTTTTTTTATGGTCGATTTGGCTGAATCTTGGCGTGAAGTCACTAATACATTGTTTTACACTAAATAATCATCATTGACTCGCGTTGCCAGTTACGTGGGTAACCATACAAACAACTAGCAATGTGCAAAAACAGAAAATTTCTAAATCAATTTGTCGACCTTATCCCGCTACTACAGTGTAATATATTGTATATATTTCGCATTACATGCACACAGAGAATTTGAAAAATTTATATAATTAATCTCCATGTAGGAAAAATCAGGAATTTGACAAGCGGATTATTCAAAAACTTAAAATCCAACGCTCAAATTCCTAAACTCAGCAAACTTTTAACCAAATAGCCTGGTTGAGAAAGCATTGCAAATAGTTCAATACTCAAACCAAGTAGACTTTGTGCCAGGTTTCAGCCAAATCAATTATTACCATCCCGTGTTAAGGCGACTACATGTTGAATACAATTCAGCTATGTAAAAAATGATTTTTGTTATGTTTGTCAGTGTAATAAAACTAGAGTTACTTTACAAATGAATGAATGAATGAATGAATTTACTGAGCAGAAAGCCTTCTGCGCGTCTTGTGTTTCCTAGCCCTCTTCTTCAACCTTTTTGGCCGAGTAAGTACACAGGTTAAACCCAAAATTATTGTTATAAATTGGGATAGCGAGATGCAGTGGCTTTACTATTTGACTTCCCGTTTACATTTCATCGTGATGTGATGATACTTCGTTCTGAGGACACGACTGGAGGAGGAGACCGGTGATATTAGTGGTAATAACCACAGGCATTTACACACAAACAACAGATCAACTAACGTAATTTTTATTCTTTTGGTTCCTAAACAAAACTGACAAGTACTCAAATCCCATCTTCTTAACTGTGGGTCTCAAATGTACATTTATATAGATTGGTCCATGAGTCTTTCAACATCCTGATCTAATGTTATAGAAGAAAGGGAAAAGTATCATTTACATGACATGTCATGAAAGAACAATTTGTTCAACACACATTCATCATCATTTCAACATCACAAAAGAAGATACCGACTGATCCCTCAAGACGGAAGAGAAAAAGGGCCAGAAAGTAATCTTAAAGTCATTTTGTGTAAATAGAGGCAGTAAAAACACATACATAAATATTGAAGAAAAACACCAAGAGAGACGAGAAGAAACACAATTGTGAACACATGTGAACCACTAAATGTACGTGAAAAATGGGTAATTTTGGTAATACATACATTGGCTCGGTTGTTACTCATGTAATTAAAGGATGTAAAAGTAATTGAGAGAATTGTCAGAAAATATCAACTTCTGACATCTATAAGGCATGAATTACATTGGTGTATGCACAAAAATACATAAACGGAAAAAATGCAAGCATTCAGTTCATATATTTTTTGTTTGTTTCCATCCATGAACGTGATTCACGGACATCAATATGATCATTCCATCAGAATTCTCACAGTTATTGTCATTCTGCTAACTACCAAATTTCCTTTTCTAGGTTGGTTGGGGTTTACCAAAATCCAAATATTATCAAACGTTAGTTTTGTCACTGCAAGTATAGATTATTCGTAAGCAACAACAACACATTAAGCAATAATTTGCTTACGTGATACTTTAATTTGAAAAAATCTATAGGTATCGTGGAGGTAGTTTATTTGATAAGTGGTATAAATATTCTTACCATGGCTCACAAAGCAATCCTACATTTCTGGTGAGCACACACAGTAAATCACTGTTTGTAAATTCTGTAAACTGGTTTACAATTGATGAGTGGAACAAATTTGTGAAGAAAAATATTGCAGTTTTTGACGAAGAACTCACTAAAGACTCATTTGTTAATAGCGGTAAGAACTACTTAGTAGAGCAAAGATGCTCTATATATTTATATTATAAATGATATATAATACTGGATGTAAATTGGTTACAACTCGATACTGCTTTGTGAAATGATTATGCATAATGGAATTACCTATTCTTCGTTAATTATGAATTGTGTTTATGTAGGGAGAACAGCCCAATGTGGCTGATATAAGTAAATACGCTAATAAAGTCAATACAATACAATACACTAAGCATTTCTGTCAGCATTTCATTTTCAAAATGTTAAATTTCTACATTTCAAATTCATTTTAAAAATCTCAAGTGTGTAGTACGCAGAACCACCAAATACTTACAAATAATTGTATCGAAACGCGGTATAATCTCATTTTCGTACATGTAAATTGTCCTCCTTCCAGGTTCAATATTACTTTTTGGTAAAGGTAAAGGTCAACAGCGCTTGAATCAATTACAGCAACTGCAGTGCAAATCATAAACGAATGGCATGCTACTTGAGGCATTATAAAAAAATCCAGTAAAGCAATTTGTTTTCACGGCTATATTTTTTATCGAATGGGTTACATGATACATAAATAAAGTGATGTTTGATTTTCCAACAAGGAAGTTTTGTTTTAAATAGATCTTTTGTAACTTTAATAAAAAAGACAAGTGTTAGTCAAGTCAAGCTGCATAGTTGCGACATGGGTTGGTTGTGTGCTACAAGAACAAGCACGTGGTGACTGTTCACTAGTTCATTAGTACGCTTCTGCTGGAGTGAATCTATTCAGAATTTAATTGATTGAAGATGTTTTTCATGCAAAACCCAGTGTGAATGATAACGAGCTTGATTAATGAGATGACATGTTTATTGCCACTATTAATGTTGCAATGAGCGACACATGTAAGTGCAAAGCGATGAAAGGTCTACGACATTAATATGTACCTATAGTATTAATCAATTTAATAACACAAATGGCTTTAATAGCACGAAAGTTAACCAACTGCAACTACTAAAGGAAAATCTCTATTTAAATTGAGATATTTTAAAGCTGAACTTAAGCGAATATAATTGGACATCTAAAAGTAGTTGTATATGTTGCGACTTTGGTGTAATTGCTGCTGCAACTCAGTGCATGGCATAACAGCTTGTTTCAGAGCTCCGTTTTAGGTTTTCAGTGACGTTTTAATTTTAAGAACTGAACAAATTGACTGTGATAGTGGTAGTAGCTTTTTTTCAGCATAGGCGTTTGCTTTGTTGCTACGAAGTATTCAATTTGAAAAATTTCAACTCAAATTATCATGACAGAGGCACAAGAAGGAGGTTTTGATCGCGTTTTTAAGCATGTGGGGTCAAATGGCAAATACCAGTACATCCTTCTTCTTACTGTATCCATACAGGTAACACGTTAAATCAACTTCTCCAACTTTGGACCATTCCATATGTTACAATAATCACTTTTGATATGGACAATTCAATACACCGCAATCTTTTTTATTTAAATGTGGAATTTAAAGTGACAGGTGTGGTAACATTCTCGGATCTGGCACAGTTGAATGCCTGCAGCAAATGTAGTGCATGTAGCCTTAGGCTACCCCGTTGGGTGACATTTGTCTATTTATGTATGCATGTGACAAAGGTTGTCACTGTTCACGTTAGTTATTAGAAAATACAGTTGACAATAATTATTAGTAATCGTTTTATTGTTGAAGGGTTTCACCTGCTTACGTTTACAAAAATTGTAAATGCAAGTCTGTTGACCTTGATTTTATTTTCTTTACAATTCTGTATGTGTAGTGCATCATCCTCTCATGGCACCACTTAAGTTACGTGTTTCTCGGAGCTGTTCCAGATCACTGGTGTCACATTCCAGAATTGATTGGGAGCGGATGGACCAACGACCAAATTCGAAATCTTTCCATTCCATTAAAAAAGTAAGGTTTCCCAAGTGATCTTGGGTTAAACCCACTATATCACAGTTAGGTTCTCTTTATCCAAAAACAATTAAGGCTATGCTATATGTCTTCTATCTGTTTTTATCTTTTTACAAGCAATGGAAAAGGATGGGAGAGTTGTGAATACTACAACTACAACTATGGTTATCTTGCCTCCTTAACATATGATAAAGCTTTGGTAGAAGCGAGCAGAGAAGAGGTTGAGTATGACATTGGCAGGCTCAGTTGCCAGCAAGGATGGGTTTTTGATAAAAACACTTATGAATCAACACTTGTAACACAGGTAACCTAGACTAAACTGAATGAATCATGATTAATTTTGAACAGTTGTATACTTAATCTAATTCAAATTATTTTGTATCGAAAAAATAACTTTTTTAGTTCGAAACTGTGTGTGACAACCGTTACTTAGTAGCAACCATACAGGCAAGTTATATGGGTGGCGTTTTCATTGGCTCACTAATATTAGGATCTTTATCAGACCAGTAAAAGAATTTTTATTTTATATTGATTTTATATAATTCCTTTCAAATTATTGAAGTTAGCCGTCTTAATAATGAACCCTTGAATATTTACGACATATAGAATCATTGGACGGAGAAAATCAGTGCTGATAAGTATCATATTCGTAATCATTGGTGGCATCGCAGCAACATTCTCTAGGTCGTACTGGGAATTGATTTTTTGTCGGTTCTTCGTTGCGTTTGGAGTGGCTGGAGCATATCAGAACTGCTACGTTTTATGTAGGATTTCTTCTTTAAACGCATTTGGTTTAGAAATTTTATGAGTTTTGTAATTTGAAAATACATGTAACTGTCTTTTTTAGTAATGGAGTATACTGGGCCTACCTCTCGTTCGGCTATGGGAATGGTCCAACAACTCCCCTTTGCCATAGGATATATGCTGATGGCTGGTTATGCCTACTTTTTGCGTGATTGGCAAACATTACAATTTGCATACTCTATCACAGCCGTTGTTTTACTCTTATATATTTGGTAATGTTTAATGTTGAGAATCACTGAAACGGCGGTGTGGGTGGAAGCTAGAAGTGCATTAATTAAAAAAGAAACTTGCTAACATTTTAAGGATTCTGCCGGAATCAGCGCGATGGCTTGCAGTTTCTGGACAAGCCGACAAATCTTTAAAATTGTTACTACAGGTTGCTAAACGGAATAAGAAAAATGTCGACCGCGAGGAATTGTACCAGATACTTCTTTCCTGTGATGCACGGGATAAAAAGCATTCCACTAAGCCAGTGACATTTACAATAGCTGAAACTCCAAAACTCAGCGGATTCAAGTGTGCTGAGTGGACAAGGAAGTTGTGGCATCCTATAAAAAAGACGCTGTCGATTTATTTGACTCTGTTGGCAACACCAGAAATGAGAAGACGTACCTTGGTCATTTGGTCTCTCTTTATATCAGTTGATCTCGTCTACTACGGAGTCGTATTCGATTCAGCAACATTAACCAATGATCCGTACCTAGCGGTGTTTTTGGGGTAGTGTAATCATCAATGTCTTTACTTAAAATCAGTTACAAGCTTTTTTTAACCGGGTTATTAATGTATCCTTTAAATTATGAGTAGGGGACTAACTGAAGTACCAGCCTACACTTTAGTAATTCCCATTTTGAGTAAGTGGGGAAGAAGGCCAATGATTGTTGTTTCATACTTTCTAACTGCCATATGTACCTTGACTGTAGCGTACATCTCAGCAGGTAACCGGATTAAACTTACGCTAATTTGGTACAAACAATTGAATATTTTAAATGTGATAAGTGTTTTAAACAACAAATTTCAGTTGCTTTAAAGTTGAGTATTATGTTTTTTTAGAATATGAAATGGTTCGAATGGCAGTTGCTATGCTGGGAAAGCTGTTTATCACTGTATGTTTTGCGGTTATTTACCTTCTCGGAACCGAACTTTACCCTACCTCAACCAGAACTACTGGTAGTTTTGCAAGAAGTTACAAAAGTAATCTAATTTCATTACCCAGATTCTATAATTTGATTTATATGAAGGTTTGGCAGCAGCTGTTTTCATGGGCAGAATTGGTTCAATATTGGCACCTTACGTGGTGGACGGTATGGTAAGTGTCGTAATATTTGTTTACATTTCGCCAGCATTGCTATTCATGAATCTTTCTACTTTACAGAAATCTGTATACCGCGACATGCCTAACATCATATTTGGCATTGTATGCGTTATTTCTGGCGCAGTATCCTTTCTGATTCCTGAGACCAATGATTTGGAAATGGCTGATAAGTTGAATGACGTAGAACAAGGATATGCTTCGGGAAGGAGGAGAAGCCAACAAAGTGAAATAGTTCTTAAGAACATTTCTAATCGTCCTAGGGATAAAGAAGGGGATTCACTAGCTGGTTAAATTTAGCCAAAACAAAATGACAGTATGCATGTGTGTTGGTATTATTATTTTTAAATAAAACAACTTATGTACTACCACGACATTGCCCTTATAATCTATAATTATTATCAGGCAAATGGTTAAGATATCAGAATTTTTGCAAATTGATTTATCAAACTCAATATACTGCAATTGGACATCCTTATCCTCAGTTCAATATTCATAACATTTTCCTTATGACTGATTATGAGATAAAGCTTTTAATAAGAGTTAATGTTTGGTTTGCACTCGAAGTCCAAGGTCTCATTCCAAGGTCAACATAAGGCATAAGCTAGCCCATGCTTTTAACACACTGATTCACACTCTAACACACCCATGTTGTGACGATGCCTGCAGTTGTGCAGTTGTGTAGTTAGTTTGGCTCAATTAATGCAATCTAGCATGTTGTAAGAAGAAGTATTAACACAGTACGTTTAGTTTGTTTCAATAGACATACTTTATTCTTCACGCGTCTCCTGAATATTCACAACGTTTCAATCATCGTAAAAAACTTTTCTGAAACAGAAAAGCTTTTACCTTATGAAATCATATCTAGATTCATCATAAAACATCCATGTCATGTACACGTAGTTTGTAAGCAATATAATATATACTTCAAAATATGATCAGTGTGTATAACGAGGGTAAAGTATAATGGCAGTAACAAAAGGTGACAATTACCCAATTAAAATATTTAGATTACTCAAAAAACTAGTTAATACTCAACTTCCAGAGTCTAGCGTCTTCGTTTACGAACATACTAAAATACAGACATTAGTTTCTCAGTGATGCCTTATATATATATGTAGTCATCGCCACCGATGAAAAATAAAATGTTTTATGATTATCAGAGTCAGCATAGTCATAAATAAAATTCAACTCACCATCGCATCAATAAAATACTGGATTTTAGAATTACGTGAGACTTATCAGAATAAAATTATAGTGAAAGTAAAAAAAATCAGATAAGAAATAAACGGATTTACAAATTAAAATATTGACGACTTACACTAGGATAAAAACCTGTTACTAGAACTAAAATACACAGCGTTATCATCACCCAACTCCATTAAATAAAATAGTAAAACATAATGCACAAAACTCAGATTGCCTGTTCAATATCATTTGTATCGTTTCCTTTTCAAACCTAAAGCAGATGACTATTTAAGTAAATACATAAGTATATAATAATGTCAGAATAAAAACATTGCTGTGGAGTATAGACAAACTTAATAAAAAATTTAACGGAATAGTTTGAAAATTGAGATAACGAGTGAAGCTACCAAAGTAAAAATACTCTTCCAAAGTATAAATTGTCCACGTGCTTATCACAAAGCATATACAAAAATCAAAATTCACAGATAAACCACACTTGCAACTTCATTGTCAGACAAGAGGTTTTTTTCATGAGATTCTATGCAGTATGTTCACTTGACAATAAAATGGTGAACATAACATTACAAGGAACAAGAACAACACAATTATTAGTGAATTTAGTTGTGAACATTACGAAAATCTTGATCAAATAATATGGTTGTAATAATTACAGTAACGAAGAATCATGGATTAAGTGACTTATTTACAGACTACGTTGCTCTAAAATTAAATCAATCATTCCGTTAATATTTGTTTAAAATTAAAAATACTTTTTACGTCTACATTACATTGTTTTTGTTTGATTAATGATAGCATATTACTCTTCATTTTATACTGATTAACAGCACCTGAACTGCATATACGTTACTTCTCGATCTCAACTACTAATGTAACTAATCGTACGGAACGAAACACTTGACACGCCATGCAAATACTCACTTTGCTTCCATAGCGCTCAGTTAAATTTAATTCCACCACGTTCACGTTCATTACCACTACAGAACATTTGTTAACACTTAGTGTAAAAGCAATATTAAATGAGGTATATGCTATGGGGAGTTGCCTGCTGTAAACTGATACCATCTAAAAAAATATACCGTCACACATTAAACTAGAGAAGCAGCTGCTCAATACACATTGTTTAAAAATTTATAAAGTTATAATACAGTTAAATTAATTCGTTAATTAATAATTAGTCAAGAAAATCTATTTTAAATAATTTTTTTTAAACTTTACTTTTTTCCTTAAACAACAATCTATACTGGGAACTATAGTAGTAGTAGTACAGTACATATTTTGTAAAATGACTATCCACATCCTCATTCCTACACGTTCAGGTAATTGTTACACCACTATATCTCATGTTCCAAAGTTGACTTTTCAGGTTGACATAATTGTAAATAAAAGAGAAGCTTTTTACGCCAGTGAAAAATTCCCAATGGGGTTTCTTGTACTTAAGACAAAGCTGCTTTCAAGTTCCTTTGCTCATTTTTTTGCTGTTTAGTTAGTTACAAGTAGGTTACATTCTAAAACTCTGTCTTAGAGGTAATGAAGGTAAGTGAATATTTAATAGTATGATTTGCAGATTTGATATGAACTACATGAGGCAGACACTCTTCAGTTTACAACGACAGTTCACAAGCGTCATGTGTACAATTACAGGATTGAAACTAAAAGATGTCAATGACATTTCTTTAAAGTTCAAAGAGAGTTCTTCATAGTTGTTGAGTATGACACGTGGTCCTAAAATGACCTTCAAGTTTGCAAGACGTGTTAATCCCATGTATTACTATGTACTTTTAATTAGCCATCAACATCAATCACTGAATTCTAAAAACCCACAAGGCTTATCCAAAACATCCTGATTATGAAAGTACAAAATTACAACACGAGAAATTCCAAAGGTATGTGTTGACTGATTTTCATAATTACAATTCATTCCTTTCTCAACTTGAATTTTTAGCTATTATTTAAATCAATCAGGGATTATAATGTCTCTGAACGACTTGGCCCTTGCGATCACGTTACGCCTTACTGTTTTGTAATCTTTATATCATATTCAACGCCTCAATTCGTCTTAAACTTGAACCACTCATCCTGAATCTTATTCGTAAGAAACATGTTCACGTGTCACATTCATAATCTCATTTCGTTAAATTTCAACCCTAAGAATTTCAAAAAGATCGTATTCTTTAGGACCACGGCCATTCTCAATAAGTCTGAATCAGCTATCTTGTTTTTAGAGAGCACAGTATTGACACTTATGTCCTTATGAAATTTAAGTTCCGTCCCATGCTTCCGGTCGTGGGGAGATCTGCGTTGTAAAGTGAAGTGCACCTCATGACTTGTTTCCCATGTTTTGAAACGCTATACGATACTAACGGTTGGAATGTAGGCGATTATCATTCCCTTTCATGCGCACACACAATACTTTTTTGATATCGAGCCTATGGAAAGATTTATATTACGAGGAGCTGGAGGAACGAATTCTTAACTATTCATAGTAGAGCGCAGTTCAATCATTTTAGTATAATATTGTATGCTAACAGCTGTCTCCGTCGGTAGTGTCGTTCAACACGACTACGAGAACCTACCGGTATCATTCAGTTCATTTATTTTAAAGCTGATTATTCTTCTTCTGGTTTGAATAGCGGAAAGTTGCTGAAGCAGTTCATTAGCTACCCTGGATAACACCATATTCTCTGATTTTAATTCTACGATGTCGTCCTCAACGTTAGATCTGACAGAACTATCTGAATATTTACTAATTCCTGAAGGAATGCTGAATGGCTCGTGAATGGTAGAAGTTTTAGGGACTTGCGGCTTACGATACACTGAAAAAGCACCTCCTTGGTGTGATGGAGATAAGAAACTTCTATTCGGTACTTCAGGACAGCCTCCAATTGCTGTACAATTCGTTTGGGATACATCGTTAGAAATATCTGGAATGCCAAAAAAATAAAGGTTAAACAGCTGTTAATTCTTAGTGTCGTTCTATGCATTATTATTTCTCATCACTGGGTACTCACTCAATCGGTTGAGATCCAACGAGGAACTCCGAACATGGGTTTTCCGCCGTGGAGGCTAAGTAAAAAGTGCTTACATTAATAATAGCTCAATAAAATTCAAACGTGAGCCATTCTCAGTAATTATGCTTTTTGTTACAGTAAAATAATTTACCGGTGGTGGGGCTATTGTTCCGGTAGAAACTTTTGGATGTTGTCCGGATAATTTTGGCCTTTGAATAGCTTTAAGTTGTAATTGTTGTGCCTTGCTGGCACTAGCACTACCGCTGTTGTTAGTCATTAGCAGCTTATCTTCTGGGGTACTAAGGCGCACAGGCACTGGGGCCACGAGACCACTCGTATCACACGTTGAGGAAAAGTTAACTGGTTCGTTCTCAAAGGTTGTCCATTCTGAATGAATTATTGCTGTTTTTATTTGAGGGTTTTGTAACAAAAGCAGCTTATTAAACTATCAATTTTATGCTTGTATACATACCCTTGCTTGGTCTTTTGGAGTGAAACGATGACGACTGTTTATCATGAGTCGCTAGCTTGGCGGATGATGAAGCACCAGCAGCATTTGCTGGGTTCTTAGGTGAAGTCTTACTTGATGCTTTCTTGGTTGGTTGATATACGGCATTAATTGAATTTCCAGCAGTCAACGCAAAGTCAGGCGGTCGATTATAGAAATGGGATGGAATAGGAAGGTTATGTCGACGTAAGACAACCAGATGCATTGCCATTTTGAACTCATTCAAATCCAAGCATCCATCTCTAGTAACATCAGCTAACTGCCATATTTCTCGCAGTTCTAAGTGTGGCAGTTTACTTTTCTCGAAAAATCCTTTCGCCACAACTCCATTTACCTAAGTGAACATATTCACAATTATGCATAAATATATGAAACTGTATTCGAAGTTATCATGGAACAGTTGAGTTGAGTGTTGTTCCAAAAAAATTCTAACTCACTTGTCCTTGATGATCAGGTTGCAGCATATGAAACTGCTCAGTGTAATATTTTTCCTGCTCAGTACTCATGTCCCAATAATTTTCTAATGAATTTTGTCGGATCCTAACGCCTGCCTGGTCCTCCGCTGCTTCCCCATCCGATATCGTTCCACAAGCTGAGGAACTTGAATGGGATACGGAAGAGTTTGAGGAATTCTCACCATGCTCCGAATCTAAATTTGAATTTGCCCAGAAAAGAAACAAATTAGGCATTATACCAATTTGTATTTGTTTATCTTATATTTGTATAATAAATACCAGAGTTCTCTGAATCGTCTTCAGTCTGTAATAAGTGACAGCTTTCTTCATCATTACTAGTAACATCATAAACTCCTGCCAATGTATCTTTGATATGCGAAGACTCTGGACCATCACAACAATCATCTTCCGTTTCCACCTCCTCCTGACTTGAAGAATAGTGTAGAGGCTCAACTGCACATTTAAATAAGAAACCAAGACACATGTAAGTATAATTTTATAATAGATAGATGTACGAAAAGAAGAACAGTCTGACATGCAATAATAAGTAACATTGTTACTTCAAAGTCAAAATGTCTACAACAGTGTGCTTAGGTGTCATGAATGTAATAAATAGCATTAGTAAAAACTCAAACGAAAAGGTCCTGTAGTTTCGTTAAACACACATACCAGGCTTGGAATTCCTTTCCGAATCCGAGTTCAGTTCAATTAAATCAGGACTTTTGAATGCAGACGTGGTGTTAGGTTGATGCCAGTATGTATCTAACGATAAGTTAAGTAATATTTGTTATAGCAAGGCTATACCTTGAAAAACGCTACAAATTATGTATGTTAGGTTAGACTGCGAGATTCTTTTCCATAGCTAAATGATACTTTAACTTACCAGATTTTTGAACGTGCACAAATTTTGATATAGGAACCTCCATTTGTGAAATTAAGGCAGCGTCAACTTACTAAAAAAATTTAGCATTAATTTTCATTTACTTGATAATTTCAATTGTATTTTATCATATATGTTGCTTTCAAATCAAACGACTTACCAGCTCTAAACTCAGGGTCTTGTCACTAGTCGTCACTAATTGTGTTTAAAATTAAACTTTGAAAGAATTTTGCGTGCGCAAAAACCAATAAGTCTCTCTGTGCTTGTTTCCTTCCCAAATCGCGATCAGTAAACGTAAGAGATATATCTTATGTCATGTTACTTACTTCCCAAGAATCGCCACCTGAAAGACAAATTTAATCCGTCAATAAGCCACCAAAGACGAACAAGGTTGGCATTTCTTTAAAATGATAATGAAAGCATTTAAGATTTAATGATGTCTAGAATCTATGCTAATGGCAAAGAGTTAAGACATTATCATGATCTTAATTAGTCACATTGGGCTACAAACTATGTAGATGATAATTACCGAACCTTGATTTTTTTCTACAGCTAAAATGCCAATGGGCAAGTATAGTTTTGCGAACGTCACACTTTATGATGATTAATCTTTATTGCACGAAATTTGCAATACTGTCAAATATTTTAGGTAATACTGTGAACTCTATCTATACAGAAATGTGTGACGAGCCAATTCTACTGTTTATCCAAAAAAACATGACATTGATTTAATCCATGACTTTGTTTAAATTAAATGCTGCTTAGTAAATAACATGATTGTTATATGGAAACAAATACACAAAATGCTCCAAATAACAATCCACGTTGTAATAAATATCACAATGCATTCAATCACATGGGCTACTTATTTTGCAAAAAAATACCAATGCTTTGTTTTCAGTTTCTCGTAACTGATTCATTATTTTACAATACATTTGTTTTCAACACCATACAAATATTTATGCAGTTATTTATCTATTGTAAAGAATTGGATAAAACTTACAAAAATAGAGAATTTTGTGTTTGGACTTTATCGTTATCACCAATCACCGTCCATACTGTTAATATTTCCACTTGAATAATTTCACCATGGCTGTCCGTCACTACCACCCTGTGTATTTAATTTTTCAAGCCACTTAAAAACCCTACCTCAACCAATAGTTATAATAGAAACATACTCTCACTGGAATATAGTGCAAAAGTGTGCTTCCATTGATAAAAATAATTTAGCACTGTCGTTGATTCTCAATTACAAGTTAATTACAACTAAAATATTGTTTACACATAGTTGGTTAATTTGTATAAAAAATAGGTATGTATTGCACTGTAAATTTACTCGTCTCTCTTTCTAGTTCTACTCATTTGGTGATGACGGTGATGACTGATGAAGTACAGGAGAAACATATGATGAGTTAAGAGCAACTCTTTCTCACTTGCTTTTTTTACTCATTCCATTTCATTCATCCTTTTTCCCGTAAATGTACACAGACGCATACACAACACAACAGAATAGTTTTGAACGTACATAATAATGAGAATGAGAATAGGTATCATCAGCATCATCATGCTTTTTTGTGCCGCTTGCGCTTCTACTGCATGCTGATTTTCGATGATATTATTATCCTTTCTAAGCTTTTCCCTTCTATCCCTATAGTTCAAATTTAACACTTTGAGACCAAACAGAATGTGCGAAGGGAGAGCGAGTACACTGCTAAAATATAGCTATGAAGCATGAGAATTATGTAAGGGATTTCAGTGTAAATTTCACATTGCTTGGGTATACATCAGTAGGACGACTTGGCTTGTAGGAGATATACAATATCATTCTACTACTTTCAGTACACCGTTCTCATGAAATACTTATGTATTGCAAGGTTTCAGTTTTAAAACAGTATGTCTTTAAGTTGTGGAAGAGACTCGTAACGTCCAAGAAATTTTACATACAGCCTTATATTGTTTATCCACATAAAACGGGGGCACTATGAGACTCAATGCTTTTAAGCATCGTCAGTCATAATATAAATTATTTTGTTGAGCATTATTATTCCTCAAGATTTAAATGTAAGTTTATTTCACGAGGGACAGACAGACAGACAGAGTCAGTGGCTTAATGCTTGGCGCAGCTTTCTACTGCTTTGTGTTCGTAAGATACTAAACAGACTTAGGGATTAACAGGTCTACTTTAGGCAACAAAGATTTGCTAGGCTGTATGTATATTGTATAGAGTTCAAATGCATAGTACACTTTTGTACTTGCATGGTCCGTGAAAAAGAAAATATTTTGAACTGGATCCCGTGTGTGCTCATGTAATAGTCAATGTTGCTAAACTTGTAATAACATCATGCATTTCAACTAGTTACTGTCAGGAGCTCATGAAACTGCTGCTGTACGTGTACGTCAGGGAGTTGAAGTCTCTCAGAGGTTGAAAGTAGAGGTGTGCAACTGTAGGTATCGAAATAATGCAGCTAGTTCCATGGAGTGTTGAATAATATGTTGCTTGTACATAACTGCAACTTGCACCCGTTAAGTTTAAAAGGTAACGTTCATGTTAAAAGGTATTGGTATGATTGAAACGCATAAATAACGGTACAAAAGTCTTATTGAAATCATTGTTTGCTCTGATTTAAATGCAAACACTGCATTAATAATATGGTAGTGAATGATAATGTACAGTTTATTGATAGAATCGTTGAATTTAAATGATCGACCTAAGGCTATTAAGGTTCCTAGCAATAAATCCCTTTCAATTTTCTGTTGATTTGTAGTTCAGCTAATTTATTCAGTTTATTTTTGATTTTTATATCACTACCCTTCACACTCACCTCTAGTAGTATGCTGGAATGTATTTCTGTGCATATCATGCATCAGATGGTTCCATCAAACACCAGGCTTAAGGTACTTGGCTTTGCTATAAAATCAGTTTTTGACAGATTGAATCCTGCCGGTGATCTTGTTTATCTAAAATTATTCTTACTATCTAAATCTTACCACCTTTTTAATCCTGAAATAAATAACTTTGGTGCTGTAGTAAAGTAGTCTGTTGTCATGTAAATTAGAAACGCTACAGGAGTACCCACAAGCGTACCTGCCAACTACCAGACTGCTTTGAAAAGATATGAAGACAGGCAAAACGCTGCTACCTTGTTGTTAGGTAACATTCCAGTTGGTAAGTGAAGACTTGATTGTTCAAGCTTTTGATCTCAATGCTAATGAAAGCATTTTTCAAACATAGATTTGATTAAATTAAATTGTTTTGTTACAGCAACGAATATTAGTGCGGACGATTTAGTCTCCTCAAATTCTTGTTGGGTTTGATCTCAAACATGAGGCCTTTAAATTCGAAAACGTTTGGTTTATCCCTCACAATTATAGTACTTATCGTTCCCCTTACATTTGGAACAATAACTCCGAGTGAAAAGAAGAAGGGAAAAGAAAAGGATGCTTCTTCATCACCTAGCTTTAAAGTTAGCAAATTTCATTACCATGACCTTGGCTTTTTAATGTGATCTTTACAATATAACTGATTTAAATTGTTAACATTGTTTCAGAAAGGGCCAATTGCTGAGAATGTCGTGGAAAGGGATCTGCTGACAAAAAGTCCTTCACCTTTTGATATCATCTATGAAAGCAGTGCCTACTGCAAAAAGACGTCTGAGAGGAATGTAACCCGTCCGGTGTTGGGATATGTTACTCCAGTAAGACTTATGAATTTTAACTCAGTATTTAGTCACTGATTGTTGCTTAAGGAGGAGGCTCTAGCTGTGATGCTCTGTTCTTTCATTGATTGTAGTGGAACAATCATGGTTATGACGTAGCAAAAACCTTTGCCAATAAATTCACGATGATCTCACCAGTATGGCTTCAGGTAAAGCGTAAGCCAGCTGGAACCTTTTATATGGCTGGAACACATGATATTGATCACGAATGGGTTCGTGAAGTGAGGAAACGAGGAAAACGATCAGGAGTTAAAAGTAAGGATAAAGTCAAATTTCTTGGCTTTAATGATCACTTATTATTACTTTACTACAGTTTCTAAACGTTTTATGGTTGATTTTATAGTTGTCCCAAGAGTATTATTTGATGGATGGACTAGCGATGATTTCTACGCACTATTTACATCTGGAACTGAGCCCAAAGAACTTACAAAAACTTTAGTGACCTCTCTGAAGGTAGATTTTGATCACAGTTATTAACACATTTTGCAAGAAAACCTAATGTATAATTTTAAATTGATAATTCCATCATCATTACTTTATTTGAATTGCTGTATATCAGGCATACAAATTTGATGGCGTTACGCTTGAGGTTTGGAGCCAGCTCGGGGGTCAAGCTCGAAAAGCTTTACAGATGCTTGTGAAATTACTCGGGGAGGCGTTGAATAAGGCTGGGTTGACATTTATACTTGTTATACCACCCCCATTGACAAACCAGGGTAAGCCCGGTATGATAGAGCATGAAGATCTTAAGGCAATGTATTCCTACGTGGACTACTTTTCAATCATGACGTACGATTATTCCAGTCCTGAAAGACCAGGTACTTAGGGATTCCCTTATTTTTTGCATTATACATGTATGTTTTAAATTCGTGAATTCAAATGCATTTTTTTATAATTGATGTAGGAGCGAACAGTCCCATAAAATGGATTCAAAAATGCATTGAAACTTTGACGCCAGCTAAATCGGACCGGGAAAAATTTCTCATCGGATTGAATTTTTACGGCTACCAGTACACTTCTACCGGGGGTCATCCAATATTTGGTAATGAATATCTGGAAACTTTGAGTAAAGCTAAAACAATTGAGTGGAGTGAAGATGTTGAGGAGCATTACTTCGAAGTAAAGTAAGGAGAAATAAATCATTAGTGCTGATTGATGTTATCCTCAAAAAAATGTTTTTGATGTAAGCTGATATTTTACATATTTCCAGAGATAAGGATGGAAAACGAACCATATTCTACCCAACTTTGATGTCAATTCGTAGACGAATTAAGTTAGCTGACGAGCTCGGGTGTGGGTTGGCAATCTGGGAACTTGGACAGGGACTGGATTACTTTTACGATTTGCTTTAATTAAGTTTAAAAACGTAATTGTTTGCCTGAAGACTTTTGTATTTACAATTCATTCGTTTCTAACATTACAATTACCCAATCATATAAAACATAAGCTGTGACCTGTTTTTCTAACAAGTAAAGTAATAGCAAAATGCTTTAATTTGTAAAACACCTATGACAATAACGACTTTTTATTTCATGTGTTTATTCCAGTCGATGACAATAGAAATTTTTTGACCTATACAAGTATTTTTTGTATTCTACTACCCTAATTTAGTAAGATGATAGTGGTCGTTGTGTTTAAATGTGTTCACCGTCCAATGGAGCTCCGTCATCGTGTTCATGGCGGTTAATGACCTCACCGTTCTCTAAATCGAAAGCACCCTTGCAACTACCAAAAAGAACAAAGTTAACTACACTTTCAAATTTTTTAAATTTAAACCATTATAGACTTTTTAAACGTACAAGAATCTTTTCAGATGGAAATCACACGTTGCTTTGTCTCGTACGATCCGACGATCTTAAATTAAAGATGGAGAACATTTTATTTTGTAGTTTCATGTATTTAAAGGTATCTAGTAGTAATATTTATTGGTAGGATATGAAAGGTACTGTCTTAAAACGTATAAATAAAAACCAAACCACTTACCTGTCATGCATTTTCCCCATTTGTCCATACAATATCTGAGATGGCCCTCTGTATCCCTTATAATATCCTTCACCAAACGAAGATAATAACACGAATACTAAGGGAAGCACTGCTTGTAAAATATATTGATAGAAATCTTACCGAGACTGAGAATGCGAATATGATTTATGAATGTATGCTAATGAAAAATTTTGATTACCAAACACTGGTCGGAACATCATCAATGTGAATCTTTGAATCAACAACTTGCTTTTCTTACCTTATAAAACTAACTGGTACCATTTTAACTACAATTTGTACATGACATGTCAGGAGCTCATAAAGTAAAGAATTTTTTCATCTTGCCATACCATAATTAAGTTAGTGGCATGATCCATTAAAAACTGCATTAAGAGATGATTCATAAAACGAAAGCAAGAAGTAACGGTTGATTTGCACATTTATTATGGGATCATTTGTTCGATGTACCTACGACCTAATCATCAATTAATCCAATGATACGATATCCATTTAACGATTAAGCCCCATTTGGCAAACCTAAAAGTAATCCTATTGTGTATTTCTCAGCTATTCATTAGCAATAAATTTTTGCATACGTTTCAACTCTGACTTTTAGTATAAGAAGTTGACTATCCCAAAAGTATGGCATCACGTATCACGAATAAAGCAGTGCTGTAAAAAAGCGTTCATCAAGCAAGTCTAAAAATACATCTCTTGCATTACCATTTTAGTTGGTAAAATATAAATCTGGGAATGCGCCACTTGCCTTACAGCCCTATTGCAAAATCACTCAGCTGCGCTTTAAGGAGTTTAATGAGATGTAAATTGAATATTGTGAAAACGGATGTGAGATCAGGGATCAAAGATTACGAGAAGACGGGAGATCATAAACGTCAAATGGAAGGAGTTTCTCTTCGCCCCGATTTCATTGGAATTTCTTAATATTGAATAGCAATATGCTCTGCCTGCACAACAGAGCTTGGAATCGCATAATCTTGTAATGCCATTAAAAATTGAGTTTAATGTTATGCATTAGTTTTGCGTTTCATCCTCATCTATTTTCCTCCAACTACCACCTGTTGTGCAGCCTACAGTTCAGCGGATGCTTCTACAAACCATTGCCACAAATGAAAAAAGAATTTTTAGCGAATGAGCATCACAACGCACCGTGTTACCTCTTTCTGATACACGGAATCATCATCGTTTTGGTATAATGCGAAGCGCTTAGCGTACTGATTGGCATCCATTCACCTGTGTTTTTCAAACCACCATTTCATCTCAATCACTCATGAATCGTGTTGTGTAATGCTGTACAAACGGACTCGCAATGCAATATACGTATATCAGTTGCATTTGGCATTCATAAACGGGAATCATATCAGCACCAAACCGCATACTTATAGTTATAGGTATTCATGAATGAATGAAGTAGTATAGCACGCCAAGCCACCTTGCTTACCATTATATCAGCCATACAAGGCCTTTTGCTTTCCATTCGGTAATATGTTGTGACCATATTACTTGTTAGATATTTATGCAGTTTATATAGCATACAAATGGGTTTTTTTGCTTCTTGCTTAACGTAAACACGGTGATTTAAGCCAAGTGTGAATGTATACACAAAACTCAAGTCTGCTGCAAAGTATGTAAATCCCACAACTGGTTTAGTTGACGAAACCAACGTGTTGAACGAGTAGTGATTGAATTATCGTACATCATCTGTAAACTACTAGGCCGTATATATCAACATGTGTGTGTATGTTTCTGGGTGTTTTGTTTAGTATCCTCATTTCCAGAATTTTTGATACTCTGCTCTTTACGCGCATCTATTTGCTAACCTTGTTACTCTGTAATGATTACCCTTTTTTCCTTTCCAATTTAATTCATAGTTTGTACTGAAAGTTAACGGAGCTTGGTTTGAAAACGAGCTTACAAAGTTGAAATATTTGGTATGTTATTGCAGGAAAAATTAACCGAGTAATTTATTTTGGCCTACATGTGTTACATTGAATGTATTGTTTAGTTTGAATAGTGGTCTGATCTCTTTGTGAAACAGGATGTTTGCGGTGTAGCAACCTTCGAACTGTGGAGAAAATGTATGGGGTGTAATACAATACATATTACTGGAGTAATATTTTGCATATTTTCATCTCAAGATGGAAATATCTGAGTGCAACTCCAAAATCCTCCATCTGGGGGATGTTGTTAGTATATATTGGGAGGGGCAAAGTAATGGCTTTCTCAGCACTTTGGGGTAAGTGACAGTTTAATTTCTACTAATTAAAAAATTACAATAAACTTTCGTCATAAAAGAAATTGGTAGCTGGATGTGTGCAGCTGGATTTCCATGAAATTCATGAATCCGGCGTAAGCGAAAACCATGTGCGAGATGCTAAACAAACTCTCACTACCCAGCTCCAGCTATGTACGCTACCCGTGTATTATGCATGACTTGCTGATGCAGCTATGGGAGAGGCAGATGTTGTGTTGTGATATTATGCATAAGTGCAACCAAGGACAACTAAATCTTTGCATTTCCTACTACATTTCGGACTTTATCCTTTGTTTGCAGATCCGTTGATGACAGATGCGTCGTTTGTCCTTCCATTGGAGATATACAAAAGCCACCCAAAAAATTTAGAGGTTAGTTCATTCTACATTCATTTAAATACTTTTCTCTGCTTAATTAAATAATTGACTAATTATCCGATACATGATTTACACAAACCTAACCAAAATCTACGGTTCGTTACACAAATCAATGGGAAATGGATAAGAATCTCATGGAAATGTTTATAATTATTCGAATTGTTTTATTGGTGTTGTAGACTGTCTATTTAAACTATGTCCACCAATGCGGTACTCAGCCCAACAACAATATTGGCATGCATCAAGAACTAACATTACATCCCGTACCCAAGAGGAAGCAAGTCTCATCAAAAGTCTTCATGTAACTCTCTCTCTCTCTGACTAAAGTTATTGAATTTTGAGTTTGATAAATGCGTATTAGATATTACGTGCATTTCCATATTTTAGCATGCAGCAGAGTTGGAAAAGGGTCAAAATGAGAAAGATTCGTTAAAAAAGATTGGAAGTTCTCTATCGTATGGGAATGTTGTACAGGTTCGTAATTAAATGATGAACTTTTGTAACTCATAAGCCACGAACCATCTTTCCTTTATTCGACAAATAATTTTAAGTAGACGGGAGTAGAAAGGTATTAAAAGTTATTAAAAGTTATTTTTACTTTTTAAGCTCTTGCACATGAAGTCAAATAAGTACCTTACTGTGAACCGAAGAATACCTGCAAAATCTGATAAACTTGCAATGAGAGTGTACCTGGATAGAAACGGAAATGAATACTCGTGGTTTCAAATAACTCCATATTTCAAGCATCGTGCGCAAGGTTTGAAACCTTTTCTACGAATAAATCGGGTCAACTGTAATCACATCTAATTATTCTTCCAACACCTCTCTCTCTCTCTTTTAAATAGGAGATTCCGTAGTCGCTGGCGACAAAGTGATCCTTACAGCACCCGGAAGCTCTGCTCAATGTCTTCACGCTTCTAATGAGTGCCTTAGCAACGACGATGACTCCATATCATATGAAGTAAATATGGCACACGTACGTTCCAATACTCAAGAATAGTCTGTAATGTTCTATGAAATTGATATCAGTATTATGCTTCTCCAGGTAAACTTTTCATCCTCAAAAAAGCCTTGGAGGCTGGTGCTATTTCTGAACTACACGGAAAACATTTCGGGGATCCTCAAGGGAGGAGATGTTGTTCGACTCTTTCATAAAAATGAAGAAAAGTTTTTGACTCTTGACACGTACGGTGACAATCAACATGTATTTCTACGAAAGACACAGAGAGCTTCTGCAACATCTGCAACGTCCAGTAAAGCCCTTTGGGAAGTGGAAGTGAGAAACCCTTGCTAACCGGATATTATGTGTATTATTCCAAGACGTATGTATTAATAATCAGTACTAATATTATGTACTTACAAATAGGTATTGCACCAGGAACCATGCAGGTCAGGCGCTGGTTACTGGAGCTCAATCTATAGACTAAAGCACATGGCCACTGGTCTCTACGTTGCATGCGAAATAGATGATTCAGGTAACCGTCCTTTTAGTCAACTCCCAAATGAGAGCACAATATGTCGAACCCGCTCAAAACATCTTACTGTAAAACTAGCAGATCAGCCTGGGGACAGTTTTATCATTGCCCCGACTGACCATCAAGACAAGTCAACACTCTTCGAATTCTGTCCTACTGCTGCCGAATCTGAAGAATCGGTTGTACCTGAGTCTTCTTATATTAGACTCCGTCACTACAGAACGGAAACTTGGGTTAGGGCTACAACAAAAATGGTAGATCAGAACGAAAAGGCTCCTGTGATGGCCAGGGTATTATGAAACACTATATAGTTACTACTTAAGAATTCCGCAAGTCAACGTAAACCTTTCTTTTAAAAAAAATTAATTGGTTATTGAATCTAGCTCGGGAGTACAGTTTACCGAAGAGATGAAGATGTATTCCAGGTGGTTCCAGTTTCACCCCTGGAAGTAAGGGACTTAGACTTTGTAAACGATGTTTGCGATGTGCTAAAGGATTTCTTGGAAAAGATGCAAAGAAATGCTGTTAAACAAGATGATAGAAGGTCTGCTATTCCAAACTTTAAACCTTTTTCAATGCATTGGGAGTTGGAAAGAAATTGGTTGAGTGATTTGAATGGCCTTCAATCTAATGCTCATTTACTTCTACAGAAAATTATGCAATGTTCTGAAGGAAGTCATATTTTTCATAACGGATTCTGACTCTCCACATCATATCGTGGATCCACTAGACTTTATTGTTGGCCCTGTTAACAGAGACCGTCAAAAGTTACTTCGAGAACAATTTTTACTGAAGTTGGTGTTTGAAATCCTTTCGGTAAATGACTATTACAATGACTTACTTCATATCACATGTACTATATCATCACTGCTTCTTATTGTATTAAAGCATAAAAATATGAACTCACCAAAAATTTGCAGGCACCTCAGGATAAAACTACCGGGAATTTATTTCCAGGCTTCCAGGACGAGGATGGGACAATTCAGTCGAAATGGAAGTACATTTTTCGATTGTGTTACCGGGCGCTATGTCTTAGTCAAGAGAAATACAGGAAGAATCAGGCAAGGATGTTCATTTCAGTTGTCAATTGTTTTCCACCTAACTTCATTCATGTGATTAGTGTTTTCCTGCCCTTTAACGATAGGAATACATAGCCAAAAAATTTGGATTCATGCAAACACAAATTGGTCTGGATATTCATGCAGAGGAAACAATTACGGCGTTGGTGCACAACAACAGGATGTTGTTGGAAGTGCACATAAAGAGAAATGAAGTGGAAACATTTGTTGGCCTGTTGGGAACAAACATTAACAAGTGGGACTACAGATTTCTGGATCATTTGTCGGATCTCTGCGTCTCTAACAAATTAGGGATTCCCAGTAAACAGGAGATGATTTGTCAGGTGCTATTAGAAGATGTAACTAACTCAGCCCTTCTTGATGTTAGGTAATTTTTGATAATTTTTCACTTTAGTGTGACGTAGTTAAAGCTAATCCAACCTGTATAGTATATACTTTAATAAAACGTCAATACATTGTTGCAGAACTGATGATATACTTTATGACATAAATGGCCTGAGGCATTTTGATCCCTACCGGAATACCCTCACGGGTGAAATATCATTGTATAGGAATGGAACAAAGGTATTAACTGACAACTGACGACTTAATTAAGCAACTTTAGTAAATTTCGTTTGTTATTCATTTTTTAATAGCTCAAAAGTATATCTGAGCTTGCTATGAAAGCCAGTTTAGGATTTTGGGAGGATGCAGCAATTCTAAAATATTACTGTCATCAACTGGATTTATATTCAAACATGTGCTTGGGACGTCAGAGCCATGCTACCAGCCAACTTAGCGAAAAATTAAATATGACCATTTTACTTCGGTGCATGTCTTCTGAATCTTTGCCATATGAACTGAGAGTATCGTGCTGTCGACTTGCTCGAAACCTTCATGTTGACGTGGAACCACAAAAAGAGGAAAAGAAAGTAACCCTCAGTCGATTGTGGTGGGAGCCAACACGTCAACGCACCCAAGAGTATGCCATAATATTTATAATATGGAGTAAATAACAACATAAAACGTTTACATTAACAAAAAATTTAATTCAACATCGTAGGTACGACAGATATCATGCTCAGCAGAGACAGTCCCAGTTTCAATTATTTGAACCAACTCTTCAATTCATTGAAAAGTACCTCCAAGCTGTGAGAGACAAATCTCAATTCCAAAATATTCTACAGAATAAGCTCTCTGTTGAGGTACATTTCATGTTTTCAAAAAAAAATAACCAGAAATAATACTGCATGCTGTACTAGTATTATCTTCCTAAAGCAGTCATTCAATTATAACAGATACTGAAACTTGCAAAAGAATTTGCAAGGTTTGGATTCTATGGAATTGGAGCTTTTAAGCGACTACGAAAAATCCTTTTGTCAATCCTGGCCTCACTATCCAGAGAAGCTATCATGGAACCAACAGAAGGAAGTGAGTTCGTTAGCGTCCTTAATTCTGGAATACATTAAGCAAACAATAACCTGTGAACGAGTAAACGACTCATTTGCCGTTGTACTATATACTTATAAGCACTACATTTATGTAACAGAGAATGCTGGCGTTCATAATAAGGCTGTCGCTGTTGTTGCTGCAACTAATGAGCTTCAAAGGAAGGCCAGATTGGCAGAGGAGGAAAATAAAGCAGTGCTGGTGGACATGAAAGTCAACATACTTGAAATATATGAGGTTTGTATGGATTCTAAATTACTCAATTTCCTTTTTTAGTGATTTGGTTCATGGATCTTACTCCAAGTATCTTTCGTGATCATCTCATTAGCATATCCATGCGGTAATCCTTGACTTCCGTCTCACCCATCTTCTGTCATCCTTCAAGGACTTTGAGGAGAAAGGTCATAAGATATCAGAAATGGATCTAGAACATTTCACTCACTGTTTTGACAAAGCTATCGAAATTTGGTGAGATAATAACTATAACTTACGATGCATAGCAAACAACCTTTCACCTTTAGATCAGTCAGTATTCATGCAACCACCAAAATTTAACTTGTTTTAGCGATGACGATTCAAATTTTCTTCGACTCCTACTCTTTAATGTCACAAGTTCCCATTATCCACTTGTAAAAAGCGCGATAAACCTTCTGATGTCGTCATTTAGTCAACGCCAAAGATTATTTAATGCATTAGAAAAGGTACTTTGACTTAAAAAATAAAGTTCTTTGTATTAAATCACCAGGATTTATAATATATATATTTTTTGTATTAGACTCAAATTCTTAGTAGTAGACATGATTCAACGGTGCTAGATGAGATAAAGGCTGACATCGAGAAAATTGCAAAGGCTGTTAAAGATGCAAAAATAAAGATGAAAAACAATGAAGATAAGAAAAAGAAATTTAGAGAATCGAAAACACTGGTAAGGTACTTGCGTATTCCCCAGTATTATCTGATTTCATTAAAATAAAATGTATGTCATAACTGTGATACCAGGCAAATTGCCGTAGTACGGATGATGGCATGGAGGACGTTGTCGAAAATTATGCACCGGAAGAAAATTCACCAAATTCATCACAAGTTCGAGAAGACCAGTCTTCCCCATCACCAATGAAGCACCACAGCTTTGCTCGTTCTCCATCCCTTAAATGTCCTTTGCAAAAACATTTACCTATGATATCTGAGGTACTGGAGTAATGCACTCGCTTTTATTTATCCACTATTCATATGAGTAATGCAAGGATTATATTCAGATGTTTTTGGATTTAATTTAACCAGGTGCTACAAAAAATGATAAGGTTGTGCATCAACTTATGCTCTGATGGAACCGAAACTCCTAATCGCCAAAATCAGCATTTACTTCGTGAGCACAAAGTGGAAGAAATTATCATTAACGTTTTTAAAATGTTACGAGATTCCAAAGACGACTCCCATTATGGTTTGATGCAAGAAATCAGCATGTTTTTTCAAGCCTATTGCATGCAGAATGGGGAGAATCAAGCTATTATGGCGAATCATATAATGGAAGATTTCAAAAACTTTTTGGATGGAGAGGTACTTGGATTTCAGATTTCATTGCAAATTTAGAATTTTGAAAGCCGACAGTAGATAAAATGATAATTGTTGAAACAGCCTTGGATCGGGGAGGCCAGGGCAATTCGTGCCATTTATGAGGACAACATAAGCCTTTGTGCAAGTGTTTCTGATAGACTCATTCAGCATTTGGTTCGAAGAGTGTTTCCTAAGCATTCAGAGCGTCAGCATGACTCTGTATCTGACTACTTGGTTGCATTACAAACTGTTGTGTGTCCAAAACAGTGTATTGTCAGAAGGAATCAAGAATCCGTTGTCTATCAGGTATCTCAAGTTGATTACGAGTTACTTTGTTAATGTCACAACACATATCCAAATGTAGATGATAATGATTACCATTGAAATCTTTTTAGCTTGCCATTTTCCATGACGAGCTTCTTAATTACTTAGGATTTACAAATTTAGAAAGAAGTAGAGAGTATTCCCAAGTCTTCAGATTTTCAAGCAAAATTGATCGATTCAGGTACTTTGATATAAATAATGCTATTTAAAAATGTAAAATGCAAAAATGTACTTTAAACCTATCACATTGCCCCGTAACAGGTTTCATATTGAGCTGGTGAAACTACTTTCATATTGCACCATTGGTAAAAATGTTTACACAGAATCCATGTGTCAGTCATTGCTACCTTTGGATCGAATCGTGACGGTGCTATGTAGTGTTGAGTACCCTGTAGAGGTATAAAAATGCTTCTTTCTTAAATTACAAACATTCAGGGAATGAATATGAATGTGAACATTTTGCACATTAATGTTACTTTAATTAGGTGAAGGAGGCGTACGTTATGTTCCTATTGCATTCATTTTTGGTGACTGAAGTGGATGTGCGAAGCGTTTACAGCTCTAATCGCTTATGGCTAGTATTTAATAAGCATTTTCTACCAGAAATACTAAACATCATCAATGCATCAGTTGCTGAGGCAGAAGGAGATTACAGGAGTCAAAGCTATGTCACAGAAGGAATCATTCCAATTTTGCAAATATTTTTCGAAAGAATTCTATCTCATACGCCCACCTGCATTTTGGTATGGTAGATCAAGGAAATGAAGTATAGTTTTATTGAATGACATGTTTGAATGAGTTCGTGTTGTATAATCTCAACTTTATTTAATTAACTTGTAGGGACATAAGGATTTATTTATCAATTTACTCAAAGCAATATATCGCTTAACTCACACAAAGTGGATTCATCCAACAAAGCTATATAGTGCTCAAAAATGTCTCAATATTTTATATAAAGCAGGTTAGCCACATAATTAATTCTATTTTTTAATACGTTTTGTTTCATCGAAGGGCGTTAATAGTATGCCTTAATTGGATTTTTTGTAGCTTCCTCACAACCTATTTATTTGCCCTCTTACCTTGCAAAGGAAGTTGAAAAAAATTCCAAAAACTTCATCTCTGAGGTACACCGTCGTGCCAGGTGGATATCAATGATGAACTTGGCCGAGTCTAAACCTGTGCGCAAGGAGGTAAAACTAATTTGAATTCATATGTGTAAATACTTCAGAAAACAAAGTGCTAAAACTTTGTTGTGACTTGTTCCCAATAGACAAGAGTTGTCTCCAACGAAGTCACCCTCGAAATTCAGCAACTGATCCGACACGTCAAACTACATGTAGATGATATGATCTGTGGAGAATGTACCGCGTTAACGGATGTCCTTACTAGAGCCGAGGGACTATTTCCGCCATCAACTTTGGCATATTCATTATGTCAGGATGGAAAATTAATAGAAAAGTACAAAGGGCAAAGTTGAGTAAATTTACTTACGTCGTTCAAAAACAGTTTTATTCAAAATGACTTATCTGTTGCAGATTCATTTCACATGCTGAAAAGCTAGCAGATGAAGGAGCGAGTAATCTGTGCGTGCAGATTTTAGGGGTGCTTCAAGACTTGCTTGAACGAAGCAAAGTTAGAACTTATAAGGTTTGCAATATAACTATAAATCTTGGTATTTTGTGGTAAGAAATAATATGCAATTATAATTTATTTTCAAACTTCCTTTCAACATTTCAAAGGGCCGACAAATTCATGAAGCTTTGCTCGAAAAGTATTTAGGCAAAACAAAACCATCTTCATCCTTCTTTTCTCATTTGAGTTCCAAAAATAAAGACAGCAGTAGCAATTCATGTAAGAAACCATTTTCTTTGCTTTACAACTCTATTTTATCATTCCAATTTCCTCAAATTTAATTAATTTGAAACCACAATAGGGCAAGGAAAACTGTCCGGCGAGCCTCATGATATTCTAGATCAACTAGGAGCGTCCCGCCTGGTTGTCATGCTTTTAACTAAAGTAGACAAAGTTCCAGATGTTTTACAGCAGTCAATTAACTTGGGGATTTCCCTGCTGAGTGGGGAGACAGTTGAACTCCAAAAAAGTTTTTACACACACCTTTCATCTTGTTCAAAAAGCCACATATTTATGAAGGTATTTATGTTCAACTTACTGCCAAAATATACGCACTTTTACAAGCAAGTAAAATAAACAAGTTTCAAAGTTCTTGTTACCATATCTTTCATAGGTTCTCTACGACATTCTTCGGGAAGTAGGAGAAGACTTGAGAGCCGTCGCCAAGACCAAGATAAGTGATATGGCTAGGGGCGAGTCGAAATCTCA